>BSBM01000912.1:7297500-7422500 GCA_027924585.1 Larix kaempferi | reverse complement strand
GATATTGATATTGATATGAATCATTAGCATAATAGCATGATATATGTCCATGACTCCATGAGTCCATTGTCATACTACATCCAAAATTTGGCAAATTGCATGCCTCATTTGCCATAGTTCCGAACATGAAATTGGAGATAGTCAAATATTTTGAATTAATGCACCACAGAAGATTGAAAACCGTTGACACATAAAGATTGGATAAGATATTTAATAACTTATATCCAGAAATTCCTTGCATCATTTCCATTAGAAGATTCATTGCCTTGAAATAGATAGCATTAGTTGAACTCAACATTCAAATGCTTGATCTGAAATTCCTCCAAATCCTTAAGATGGATCTTTTATAACTAATGACAGAGGAAAAATGGGTCTTCAAATCCGTATGTTAACTATCATTTTTCCTTCTGAAACAAATGCAACAAATGTAGCATTTATGGATGGATAAATGAATCCTGAGATACTTCCAGGAGCATTCTTTGAATCAAAGGTGCAATCTTATCTGCCATTGACTTAAAAAGTTCAGTAAGAAGATCGTCAGGTTACTAGGGTTGTATTGAGCAAACTTCTCTCTTCTATTGCAGGTGGCCTTTTCAAAAAAATATTTATATTAAAGGCTCTATTCTATCGTATAGTAGACTTCTTATAATAATCATGCTTTATTCTAGTTTCCTTTCCCAACCGTATC
This sequence comes from Larix kaempferi, assembly GCA_027924585.1. Classification (NCBI taxonomy): domain Eukaryota; kingdom Viridiplantae; phylum Streptophyta; class Pinopsida; order Pinales; family Pinaceae; genus Larix; species Larix kaempferi. Next base: position 7,421,812 of record BSBM01000912.1, on the reverse strand, counting down.
CTTCACTAACAATTGAAAAGAATTGTAATTAAATCACCATCTTTATCCCAGTAACCTTGGAACACTTCCAGTATTGATCTTTTTCTTCTTTATGTTTAGCTCTTCCAGTATTCAGCTTTTAGCATGAATCCAACTTGTTTTCTTAACAGATAAACTTTATTTTGATAACTCTTCTAAAATGGACTCTCTGTAAGACGTGTTTCAGGCTTCATCTACCCATGCTGCTGAGCATTCCTTTATCTTGTTTTACAGAGTCTTATATATTCTTTTCCACTTTTCCTGAGAAGAAATGGCTTGAGCTTCCCTATTAATCTCACTACTTCTGATTCAAATTTCAAATGAAGTCCTTGTTCTTACAAAAATGTCCATTAAATTTAAAATGAGAACACCTTCCCAACCCTTCCACACCTACGGATTTGTAGATAAAAACACCAGCTAGGGATTATAGATAGAGCCAATTTCTCCTGATTGAATTTCCATCTGGTATCTTCTCTGTTTGACTATAGTCACCAAAACAAATCATTCTATTATTTATGAAGTTTCCCCTCATGACCATCAGTTTAATAATAATTTCCCAATAACCCTCTTCCCTAGGGAAGAGGAATATAGACTCTAATGAGAGTCATCAGTTGTCCATTTCCTTGAAGTCCACTCAATATCGGTATCTATTGCCTCAAATCATTCACCACTATCCTCAGATGCACCAAGCTATCTGATTTTTTCCAGTCTCTTGAAGCTGCCATGTTTTCTTTATCACTTTGATGCACTTGTCCAACTATGTCTAATTTTTTTAGCACTTGGGATTTTGTTTTTTTCATAATTTGTGTTCCCTTTACAGAGTCTATTTGAAAGGGCACATTCTCCCTTGATCCCACTACCTGCTCTTCTTGCACCTTGTTTTTGTTTTGCAAGAGAGGGCAAACTTTCCTTGGATGACCACCTGCATGTCAGTGTATGCATCAAATGGGTGTCTTTCATAGTCCACAGGCAATTATGTCTCCACAAGCAATTTGAGGAATTTTTATATGTTTTCTACTAGCTTCTTATCCAATCCTCCACTGGTAGTGGCTCCATATATTTATGTCTCAACACTCTATGCCAAAGTCCATTTACAGTACATATTCTCCATAGTTTTTTTGGCAACAAGTGCTTGTTGAAATATTTTGGTATTTTTGGGCCCGCGGCCCCCAAAAGCTTTGGGTTTTGAAATGTGCTCCATGTTTACCAATGGGGGAGCATCCTTTTCCTTCTTGCTATTCCAGATAAGATAAGATAATTTTATTAATGTCCAGCAAATGACCACAAAGGTAGGTCAATGTGACTAAAAGATACTGCTAGTGTGAATAGAATGTGGGAGTGTGAAGGCAGCTCCAGAGGAATTTAAAATAAAGTTTTCAAATCTTCTTTTGAATGCTAATGGAAATATAAGTAAGAGAGTGCCAGAAAACTGGTGTAGCCTCTGAAATGTCTTTTACTAAAGTAACTCTACCATGTAAGGATAGTTGCCTATTACTCCATGAGTTCACACATCAAGCCTGTTCTCTATCTTTGTGTACATCCAAAGATAATCATGGAAACCGTAACCATTTGGCTTCAAGGAGAAGCCCATGTACTTGATTCCTTGCTTGACATCTACCTCTAAGAAAGGAAGAATCCCCTTTATAATTTTTTTTTGAGGCCTTAAGATACAATTGAAAGAGATGGGGGATTTCAGGGTATTTAATTCCATTCCAATTGCATGCATGTACAAATCCAAAATTTCTTTATATCTCAGCGCATCTCTGCAGTACCCATTCCAAACAAAAGAACATCGTTAGAAAGGTTGTGCAAGGAAGCATTTCCTATCATTTTGTATACCTTTAATCTTCTGTTTCCTATCATTTTGTTATTGCTATTTGTTGGAGGAAAGGCAGCCATTCTCAGTAGTTCTTCCACTCCTTGCATACAAGCTACTACATGATTTTTATGAACTAAGTTGTGGTTTACCAAGGAGCTATTTTGCTTCAATCACTTCTAGAAGTCGTGGGTACCATCCTATTAGTGACTTGAGCTTCATATTGTGTTATTGTATTGTGGTGAATTATTTTTCATAGCTGGGTGTGAATGTTGGGTATTGAGACTATGCATTGAGAAGAGATCTTGCCCACATGGACCAAGGAGTTATGCACTACATAACTCAGCCATCTAAGTGACCAACACAGTCATCTTCTGCCTCTATTCTCAGCTCATTAAATAAGTCTGCTATGCTACAAGAAATGACCAGGTTTGAGATTCAATAGAAGTCTGAGACTCTGAATATATTCTCATTACTCCTGATAAACATCATTGTATTCTCACTTTATAATGGTGGCATTTTGGTAATGAATCCTTGCTAAAGAGTTATTTACTACTGTTTCTATTTACGTGAATGTTTAAGATCTGTTTGTATAATTTTATGTGCACAACTCCATAATGAGAATATGAAATAACAAACCCACCAGTGATCAACAAAGTGTTTGACCAAAGGTTTAAACCATTCCACTCATACAGTAAATCCAATACTCAGTCTTTGATAAGAGGGAGACTTCCAGTAGTCTAAAATTAGTATTAAAGGAGTGCTCTATAAGAGTACAAGACCCAGGAAAAACACTAAGGACTGCCAATTAACCAATATAACACTATACAGGGGTCTGAAGTCAGCATATTGCTAAACATTTGTTAAATATTCTTAACCAAGTTACGTTGTCAGTGAGGAAAAATTTCAGCCAGTTTGACTTGGGATTTTACATATTGACAAATGGCTTCCCTTCCTAATGCACCAATGGTGACCCCCATAGGCAATTGTCATTAAAGGAGATCCTGGACTTGAGTAAGTAGGTTTTCAAAACCAACTTATACTTTATGGCTTCCCAATATTTCCAAATAATTTTTGAAAAAAATCCTCCACAATTGGAATAGGGGATGGTGTGGTCAATATGGTTTGTAGATTTAGTTTTTTCTAGTTTTTTGGTCTTTTGTTCTCCTGAAATAATACAATTTTTGAGAAAGTATTTCTAGGATTCCTTACCTTCTACAAAAGTATTTCTACGATTCCTTACCTTCTACAACTCTATTGATCCATTTGGCAAGTAAATAATCATTCATCCTTTCATCCCTCAGGGTACAACAAAGGCAGCCTCATGTCCATTAAATTGGCATACAAAAAGTTGCATAGATTCTTATCCAAGTAAGCATAGGCATGGATTGATGGAACCCCTTGGTGCAAATTTGAAATATTCTTACAAGAGAGAAAGGCTACAAAATCCATTTATTAATTTTCTTTGAAAATATCAAAAGCATTGTTTCCCATAATAACCCTTTTGGGAAGGCTCAAAAGGAAACTTAAAGTCCTAGGAATTTGAATGCTTGCTAAAGAACGCCATAATTATCCTTATTTTCTCATTATGTTTCTCTGGAGTCTGTATTGAACCACCATAAGCCTCCAAATATCCCATTTTTGTGCCTTATCTATTGCTAATTTATCACATTATAGCCATTTCATTGTCTCTAGTTCTTTCTTGCAAATTGTTGTGCTTCGGTAGTTACAAGTCTGTGACCATGACTAGCTTATCACAAAACCATTCCAGGTTCAGCTAGTTGAAGTAGAAATTCCTCTTCCAAAGAGCAACACTTCCAATGGCTGTAGCAAACTTCTAGCATATAAGAGTATTTACTACTGTCTAGTCATTATTTGCAAGGGAATATAGGAATGAAGACCAAGAACTCTTACCCAACTCCTTCTCTTCCTTGGGGCAATGGCTAGGCTTGCATATGCTAGTACTAGAGGTGGCAAATGGAGTAGAGATAAATACTCTTTGGTTGTAAACAAAGCAACTAATCCTCCTAGGCTAATCAGACCTGCCCTTGTTGTCTAATTTGGATTTTTTTGAATCGCATCAGAGATTTGGGGCTCCACAACCATTGCAGGTATGATCTAAATGTATTTATTTACTATACGTCCATTTCCTTGTTGTCTTCCTTGCATACACTGAAATTATTAATACTTTCCCGTGGTCTAACTTTGACATTTTGCAGCCTTGGCCTAGAATCTCACCACAGTCGGGGCATAAATCTATGCCACCAGCAAGCCAACAGATTCACCTAGAAATTTTTTCCATTAGGTAAGGCACACTACAGACAACCGTGGGCGTGTTTCCATCAGCTCAACCACAACTTGCACAGTATACTCCACAAGTTCATCAGTTTCCTCTTCTTGAAGGGCAACAACCATAAAAATTTTCTTCACAAGTGATTTATGTGCACTTACCTCAGCAGCCTCCACTAACTTCTTTATCAAAAGTGTTTTTTACACCTTATCCTTAATAGCCTCTATCAGCACCTTCATCATAGTTTCCTTCTTCAACCTATTCTTAGCAGCCTCAACCAACATCTTCATCACATGTGCTTTCTTTAACATATTCTTAGCAGCAAAGACCTGTTATTAATAAGAATCTACCTTCCCAAACTATCAGTGTGCCTACTATTGCTAGTATATATGGGGTTTGATAATGCCTCCATAGTCATCTTTTATGGTACAATTTATCTTTGCTTTATGCAAACCATAGTTATTATGGGTGAGTTTTCTTTGTTTTTTGTTGTATCATGGTAGCTTTTAGCACTTATATTACATTCTTGACTAACTTGGAATTCCTCGATTCTGAAAGAGTTCTAGCTCAATGGAAGAGCACCTGCCTTACAAGCAGGAGGTTGGTGGTTCGATTCCTCCATGCCCTATTGATATTGCAATATTGGTATTTTTAATAAAATATATTTTATTATGGCCATATAGGGGGTTTCAAACCGTCTTTGTATGTTTCTACAAGGGGGGTTCTAAACTGCCTTCATATGTCACTACAAGGGGGGTTCCAAACCGCCGCTATAGGCATCTACGAGGGGGATTCAAAACCGCCCCTATAGGCCTCTAGGAGGGGGGTTCCAAACTACCTCTATATGCCTCTACGAGGGGGGTTCAAAACCACCCCTATAAGCCTCTACAAGGGGGTTTCGAAACAACCCCTATAGGCCTCTACAAGGGGGGTTCCAAACCACTCCTATAGGACTATATGAGAGGGGTTCACAACCGCCCCTATAGGACTCTACGAGGGGGGTTTGAAACTGCCCCTATAGTCCTCTATGAGGGGGGTTCCAAACCGCCCCTGTAGGTTTGTATGAGGGGGATTATGAGGGGGGTTCACAACCGCCCTCGTAGGTATCTATGAAAGGGGTTCAAAACCACCCCAATAGGTCTCTATGAAGGGTTCTACGAGGGGGGTTTAAAACCACCTACGTAGACCTCTATGAGGAGGGTCACAAACCACCCCCAAAAGTCACTTTTGGGAGCGGTTCCAATCTCGTCAAAAACCTCCCTTAAAGGGAAAAACTTTTAACATCGGTGCCTTTAGGGGCGGTTTTGCCAAAACCACCCCCAAATCCAAAACCCCCCACGTAGGTCACTTTTGGGGGCAGAAGACAGCCCCCCGTAAAGGCCAAAAATGTAGTAGTGTCATCAATAACATCGCATAGGAAACACACTTATTGATCTAGGAGCTGCTATTAACCTAATGACTACCACAGTCTTAGAAACTCTCCATTTAGGATAGTTCCTCCACCCTACCCCAACAATGCTAGAATTAGCAGATCGCATCATGGTACAACCTGCTGGGATCTTTTATGACATCATTGTATCAGTAGCTTCATGGGAATATCCTGTGGACTTTATGGTCATAGAATCAAAAGACCCTTCTAAAGGACACGCCATTATTTTGGGAAGACCTTGGTTGGTTACTGCCAATGCATTCATAGGATGTAGGGATGGAGAGGTGATTATATCTGATGGGTTATCTACAAGAAAACTCACTTTATACCCACCAGCACAGCCAGTAACTGAAAATTTTTTTTGGTTAGATTATCCCTTTGGGGATGAGAAATTGGAAGAATATTCCCTTGTTAGTGATTTCTCCTGGGCACTTCAAGAACAGAATACCGAGAATGTGTTGAACCAATTTATCTTTTCCACAACATGTATAGACTTTCCTCAGTCTTTTTCCCAACTTGACCAAATCTTTGGAGATGAATTCCAAGAAAACATGAGCCTCTCAACATTTACAAGTACAACCTGTGTCTCCGCAATCGAAGGACATTTGGGATCCTATACCATACCCTGTGAGGTTAGTTCTGAAAAATTTCTACATATAAATGTAGGTTTAGATGAGAGTCAGCAAAAACAATTACTAAAAGTTCTCAAGAGTCAAATTGGAGCATTTGCATGGGAATACACCAATATGAAGGGTATACACCCAGATACCTGTATTCCCAACATTTGCACAGATTCAAACATACCTCCTGTCAAGCATCCCCAGAGAAGAATGAATCCATCCCTAAAGGATATAGTAAAGATGAATTACAAAAACTCCTTAACGATGGTTTCATCTACCCAATTTCTAATAGTAAATGGGTGTCTCCTCTGGTAGTAGTTCCAAAGAAAGTCACAGAGAAATGGCGTATCTGTGTTGACTTTTGAGAATTGAACAAGGCCACTCTTAAGGACTACTTCCCTTTACCTTTCATTGACTAGGTGTTAGATACCTTGTCAGGGAAACAATATTTTTCTTTCCTTGATGGGTATAGTGGATACAATCAAATATGAATAGCACTTGAGGATCAAGACAAGACAACCTTGACCTATTCTTGGGGGACATATGCCTATCGAGTGTTTCCATTTGGCCTATGTAATGCACTTGCCACCTTCCAGCGTGCGGTTCTAAGAATCTTTGTTGACCTTATACATGATTGTGTAGAAATTTATATGGATGATTTTACAGTTTATGTCAATACCTTCCAAGAATCCCTTGATAACTTCGAAACAATTCTTATTCAGTGCCAAGAAACAAACTTAGCCCTTAGTCATGAAAAATGTAAAATGTTACTAATTGAGGGCATAGTTTTGGGACATCATGTCTCTCTTCAAGGTATCAAGGTAGATCCTGCAAAGATAGAAATAATTGTTAATCTTCCTCCTCCAAAAACTCCGAAGTAAGTAAGAAGCTTTCTTGGCCATGCAAGCTATTATAGACGTTTTATTGAAAACTTCACTAAGATAGCCGCACCTATGTTCAAGCTACCCATGAAAGACACAAAATTCCAATGGATTGACCTTGTCAACATGCCTTCGAAACTCTGAAGCAAAAGATATAAGTGGCCCCAATTGGTCCCTTCCCTTCCATATATCCACTGATGCTTCCAACATAGCTATAGGAGCAGTCTTAGGTAAAAAAGAGGGACAAACATCAGATGCCATCTACTATGCTAGTAAAAATATGACTCCTGCAGAATCGAAATACACTGTTACTGAAAAAGAGTTTCTAGTAATAGTCTATGCCATCAACAAGTTTCGTCATTATATCACAGGATATGAAATTTTTATACACACTGACCACTCCGACATTAGATTTTTAATGAAAAAACCTATCACCAATGGCAGGGTGACTTGGTGGCTTATTTTGTTACAAGAGTTTAACATCACCATTGTTGATCATCTCGGTCGAGAGAATGTGGTAGCAGATTTTCTCTCTCAAATTCAAATTGACGATAATTCCAGTCCCGTCGAAGATAGCTTCCTAGATGAACATTTGTTCGCTGTGTCTGTTCGAACCCCTTGGTTTGCATACATAGCCAATTATTTAGCAACTGGAAAGCTACTTAACCATCTCTCCCCACCTAAGAAATGTAGGATCATAGTTCAAAGTTCTAATTATTCTTGGGTGGACAATGATCTTTTCCATACTGGTCCTGATCTTATTATTAGACGATGTGTACGAGAGGATGAGCTGGCAGAGATCCTCCATGCATGTCATGGTGGACCTTGTGGCGGGCATTTTTTTGACAAGAGAACAACATACAAAGTGTTGCACTCTGGGTATTATTGGCCAAGCATTTTTAAAGATGTTGCGAAGTATGTCAAGGGGTGTGACAATTTCCAAAGAATGGGTAGCCCCACACCATCAAATGCGATGCCCTTACAACCCCAAGTTATGATTGAGCCTTTTGAAAAATGGGCTCTAGATTTCATTGGGCCAATTTCCCCTATGTATCGCAAGAAGAAGTACATCCTAGTCTGCACAGACTATGTCACTAAGTGGGTAGAAGATAAAGCCTTATTCCAATCCATAGAGAAATTTGTGGTAGAGTTTATATATGAAGAAATATTCACCCGATCGGTGTACCTAGAGAAATTGTAATCGATCAAGGATCTCAGTTCACCTACAAGTTGACAATAGAGCTTACTGAAAACTATGGTATTAGACATTGTAAATCTTCACCATATCACCCACAATCCAATGCTCAGGCAGAGCCTACCAACAAAGTATTAGAAGCCATCCTGAGTAAGACTATTCAGTTACACCACAAAGACTGGGCAGATAGGATCCTAGAAGCCTTGTGGGCCTATAGAATAACCTGGAGGAATACCACTAGCCACACACCTTATGAACTCGTTTATGGTAAACAAGTTCTTCTACCCATTGAATTTCAAGTCAAAACCTTTCGTATGGCTACACAATTAGGGATGAATCTAGAAGAAGCATAGAGACAACAAATCCTGTAGATAAATGAGTTAGACGAGATTAGGAAAAATGCTATTCAATGCATAATTTTAATTCAAAACCAATGCAAAAAGTGGCATGATAGATACAGTAAACAAAAACAATTCAAAATTGGAGATTGGACATTACTTTTTGATTCAAGGTACAAAAAATTTAAAGAAAAATTAACTACTCATTGGATGGGTCCATATGAAATTGTTATAGCTTTTGATCATGGATCTGTTAAGATTAAGACAATTGATGATTTGCAAATTTCCTTTGTTATAAATGGACATTGACTTATACTTTATCATCAACCAATATCTAAACAATATTTTGTGTAGAATGCCTTACAACAGGAGGAGATGGAGCTGGTAGGAGAGGAAATCACTCCTCCTCCTCCTGGTTCTTGAAACTATTTTGGGTTATCTTCATTTGTATATATGTAAATAAATTATTGTTTTTTTTAATAAATAAGAGTCATTTCTAATAGCTGATTGCATCTATACAGGAAATTCACTCTTATGATAAGCTTATGGAATTTTGCTAATTAAAACAGGAAGACCTTTTTTCCCTTTCCCTAATTTTAATAAAATTCCATATGACATTTCTTTGTACAGATGTTTTTGTTGTGAATAAATTTGAATCATCTAACAAGTGGTTTTGCAGATTGATTACAAGAACCTTATCTCTATAATCAGCGCATGCAATATTATTTGAAAAGGGAAGTGCTCTAAAAGAAAAAAATCATAATGAAATCTTAACCCCTTCTCATTGAATTATTGTTGGAAATTGAAAATTTATAGTGAAAGGTTAAAGTGTCCTTTATATCATTTCAAGCAACTTTCTTCTATGATTTTGTATATGGTATTTGATTCAGACATGCACATTTCTGATTTATCATTAGAACAGTTGCTTAAGACCTATCTTAATCATCATCATTTTCAAAAAGTTCTATTTTACACCTATGGACTACTATTTCATCCTAGACTGATGATCAAAACTTGTCTCTTAAGAATTCTTTAAAAAGGTTGCCCAAAAGTGAGTGATACTTCTATTTTGTGGGGAACATTACTGATCTTTTATGAAGAAGATGGACTAAGAGGTCAAAGAACAGCTTTAGGTTATTATCTTTTGACATGATCTATAATTTAGGATATTATAAATTAAGTTACTCATAAGGCTCGCTCTAAAATTTGAATTATGTGTTTAGGAGACTTAGCACACTCTATTGCCAACCAGCTTTCTTACCAACAAAAAATCATTATACGAAGCAAACCCGTCGGGGTACTGAACAGACTTGCTGACAATGGGTCCATGCTAAGTAAAATCTTAAACAAGTAAGCTCGGTAAATCGAAGTAAACCCATCGAGGTACTGAACAGGATCGCTGACAGCGGGGCTATGCTTGCATGGTACCAAGATAAACCCACCGGGGTACTGAATAGGCCTGCTGGTAGCGAGGCAATATCGGGTAAAAGAGGTTTGGCTAACGCATTTCTATGCACATGGCTCATTTAAAAAACCTAAGTATACGAATATATGTTGAGGCCAATTATGTATACTGTCATTAGAGAATGATCATAAGTTGGACTTGGACCCTGTCATCTAATTCAAACAATACCTAGGGTATGACTATCCTAGAAATGGGACCCATAACTATAGAAATCTCACAAACTCTAGGGTGAAATTTATCTATATTCTTTGGATGACAAGAGATCTTTAAAATGAGTCAGGGATGATTGGTTTTCCTATGACATTTTTGCGTATCAAACATACTATCACTATTCATATGGTCTTCCTAAGCACTGTTATCTTTTTTATGAATGTACATATCTGAATCATCTCCATTTTTCAGTTAGTATTTCTTTTCCTTACAAAAATAATAAGCAGCATTTTAGAGCTATTAGCTAAATTATTAATTGAAAATATTTGAATATTTATCAATTTTTCTTTGATGGCTTGAGGAAACCCCATATTTTTGGTTTGGGGGTGGTTTAAAACTGTTTTTACTTTCTGAATATTTATGAAAAGTTCATTTATCTTTGACAAAATGATAGGTGTTTGCAGGATAATGCAATTAGCGGAAGATTGTTTTTTATCCATGATAACTAAAGAGGAGCGTGACTAAAGTTTCAGAAAAGTAGGCTTACAACATCACTTATGTGTTGATAGCCCCAGAAACTTCTCTGCATAATCTGCAGCAATCATATCCATCAAAGCACACTTTTGTACAAAAGTTCTGTATGAAGGGTTGAATGAAGGGTCGAATGGTGATCTGAATGAAGTGACGAATGAGGCAAATGAACAACTATCTGAATGAAGTGACGAATGAAGTACCGAATGAAATCATAGCTTATAACAACATGATTAAGTCTGTTAGGGATCCAATTTTTGAATTCTGCTGGTAAAAGTCAATTGACTAACGATACTAGGTATTAATCAAATAACATATTTTCACTCGACCTCACTCCTTTGCTCATTTCAGCTTCATTAAATGAATCGATTAATCATGCATTATTATGATTTCTAGAATCATTTTATGGCTATCATATGGTTTTAATTCTCATTAAGTTATATGCATGCGATCTATCATTGATTTAATTAAAAGTCATCATGTTTTCTTATGCTACTTACGCTTAATTATCTCATGATGAACATTACATTCAACCGGTCCAAAGTTTACTTTGGACATGGTTGAATATATCATCACCATACGAATTCATCAATGCACATATTTTCATGATGGAACACGATTCAAATATCTTGGCATGATGACATGATCGCTTGAGCATGCTAAAATCACTACTGAAGATCATTTAATTGTTCGAATGGATCTCCATTTAAACCAACACCTGCATGAATTCTACTTCATTCTCCTTTCCCTTGTCTTTCCGGGTCCCATCAAGTTGCGTCTCCTGCAATTTCTTGCACCCCCTGTATCCATTTGCATCCCCCATCCTCTGTTCAACAATGCCAATCCGTTACAATCCTGGAAGCTACAAGGACCTCCTCCGTATTCCTGAATTTAAGGCATGTCATGAAGTGTTCCTACAAGTGGGATGGGGTCCGTTCCTTCACCTTCTTGATGACCATGATGACGAGGTTTCACTCCTTTTTTATAGGGGGTTCGATGGCAAAACAACTAAGGTTGGACATCTCACCTTTCCCATAATAGAAGAGTCCATTGCGCTGGCCACGAAACTGCCTAGGGAAGGTGCCTGTTGGCACAAACACCTTTTCATTCCAGGACAGATCATGAATTCTCTCTCCAAAGATGAATACCAACACGTTTCAAGCACGAAAGGATTCCATAGGGAGTGGGTTAATCTTGAGTATCTCGAGCTCTTCACTGTTATCATTTAACTGATCACTTGTGAGGGTAAGTATACCATTTTCAACACCTGCCACTTTCGATTATTGACACATTTCATTAATAATCAGGCCCTAAATTTTCCATTCTATCTTCTAAAGAGCCTAGAAAATATGTCTAGCCAAGTTAGGAAAAATGTGCTTAACTCTACTGGCAGTTTATACCATCACTGTCTCATAAAAATCTTGATCACCCATCAGTTGAAGGAAGCAGGGAAAACGTGGGATAGATTTGTATTTGAAACGCTAAACCCTCGCCTGCTCAAGAATCCCATTGTTAAATCCTCTACCTCTCGTAAGCGTCACCGATTCCAAACCCGTGCAGATGATCTTGTTCAAACCCCTGCCCAAACAGAAAGGGATACCAAGTCCGTACGATTTAATGAAGGTGCCTCAGGAGAAATACACCATGTTCATTCATCCTCTCCTTAGCCTGTCCATGAGGACACAACCACAAAACCCCCATTTTTCTCACAAATACCCACAAAGTCAAGAAAGGCCAATCGTGACCAGTGTGTCGACCAGACTATTGTTCAGTCTATCGATCAGTCCATCATCCAGCCAATGCATTCAGACAGTACTGATGACTAGACGAACGATCCTGCCTTTGAATCACCTCTCCCCTCATTAGCCAATTTATCTACCAGTTTACTTGAAAACCCTGTCTTGGAACCTGCCTCTGCACATATTGAAGATAAGACCCCTGAGGCACACATTACATCTGTTGATCCCGAACCATCTCTGAAGGGATCAATCCCTCAAAAAGACCTTGAGTCTTTTGCAGAAGCATCTGCTCCACTCCATCCGACTATGGACAGATTAACCCAAGACATAGCACAGTTAAAAAGCCAGAACGAGAAGTATGTTGACATCATCTTTGGGCTTCATCAAGAGAATAAGTACTTACATTTCCAGGTGAAATTTGTTGAAGATTTTCAATAGTGCCAAAACAGCCCCCAACCTTTCTCTCCGGTTGAAGCATGATGCCTTGAAGGACCAGTTCCATAAGCTTAGAGCTAAATCCACTTATTCTTCCAAGTTGAAGGAAGCTACTACTGCAGCTCAGTGTTCTTCAATTTCTCTTCTTTTGCTTAGTGGGACTTGGCATATCTCAAGTTTGGGGGAATGTTGGCATCCATTTTTGTCACCATTTTGATCAGTAAACATGCTCTGATTGGCATTAATTTCACTATTTTAATATGATAAGTCATTCTCTTTTCCAATCAAACCATCAAACGGACCTAGGTATGCATTTATTTGAATATCATACGAATCGTGAATAATTATCATCATTTTTTATGGTTCATTGACAACCATCTCACATTTCTAGACGTGTTTGGAATTTAGTTTTTGTTCTATAGGTGGTGGTCATCATTCGGACCTTCATTCAGCCACACATTCATGTTGAAGATGCCCTACTACATCATAACCATCATTCATCCATCCATTCACACTTGCGGAATCGTTGGTTGAGATATTTCGGGGAAATAAAGATGAAAACAATGATGTGGGTTCTGTTAAGGACATGTCGCTCACAGTTGGTGAGCATTTACTCCAGAAGAATCATCCTCTCGTTCACTCAACTTGAAAGCACATTCTCTGCCCACGTCGACGTTCCAGAAGTTCCTCGTCATCCCTCACCTAGCTTTCCAACAGATCCTCTGTCCACAATTGAAGGGAACCAATGCCCAACTATTCGCGTCGAGGACAATCAACGCCATGGACTTAGGCAGACGACCTGTGCACTGTTGTAAACCACCCTGCATCCATTTGTAGCCATTAAGACCTCTATTTTTAGAGAGGTCAACTACGTTGACCTTCTCTCTTATTGTAAACCTATATAAAGATGTTTCCTATGAAGAAACGCATCATACATACATATACAGAGCAGTTGTAACACAGACGATAGCCGTAATTTTTATATAAACGCTGTGTAATTTTTATCAGTCACTGGAAGTTCCAGTTTTTTAGTTGTCGATGTTCTATTGTTGGTGAATAATTTGAGTTAGGCTTCAATCACTAGTTGCTGATAATGGCCCCTCAACAACTAGAGGTTTTATTTATATACTCTGCATTTCTTTTCCGCAATTAAATAGTTTTCATTTCCAGTATTTAACTTGTTTCCTGTACATGACAGTTCTTTATTTTCCTGTAATTCATATCTTGATGTTAGTTTAATTCACAAGTCAAAGTGGCCGGCTATGTGTAAATCTTCTTAGTTTACTTTCAGTCCTTTCATTTGCAATTAGATAGAATGAGTTAGTTGATGTTTCAGCAGTTCAAGTTGAATTCATAGTTAGTTGATGTTTCAACAGTTCAAGTTTAATTCATAGTCAGAATTAGTTCTGCTAATTTTTCCTGTAGTTGTAGGTTAGTTTTATTTACATTTCAGTTTTGTTTTATTATGCCATATAAATAGTTGTTTCTTTAGATAATGATTACTATAGATGGATTTTTGTTATTTCAGCTTCTAGACAGTCCATTTACTGCTTTCCCTGCACTGTAGGTTCATATGCATCAACCAGCTGGCATTAAGATCATTCAGTCTGCTTCTTTCCTTAGTTTAAATCGTTTTCTTCCATCTGGACTATCATTCGGACCATCTTTCAAACCGTCATCTGGATCGTCATACGGACTTTAATATTTTCTGCATTGCTTTTATGCTTGTTTAGAATCCAGTTTCTTAGGTTTTTGAACTGTAATATTTCTTGCATTTAATTAGCATTATTAGATGTAATTAAGATCTTGTTCTACACTACATAGAGTTTTAATTAAGTTTCATCATTATTCTTAGTTTCCATTCCATTTCCTTAACTTTGCTTTAGTTGCCTTACAGATTATGTTTCTTTTATATATGATTCATTAATGTTTTACTATTCTAGAATTTATCAGTTTCTTTCTTAGTTTAGTTATGTCATGTTTCTTAAGATTGATTTCGTATTGAACTTAGTAATTTTCATTTTCCAAAGTACATTAGTTTTGATAATTTCTTAGTTCAAGTATAGGATTAGTTTTCCCATTTACATAGTTAATGAAGATGTTCATAGAATAGGATTTGTTTAAGAAATAAGACATCTTTAACAAGTTTTCTACTTGTTTCTCAATCAAATTTAGTTTCAAGTAAATATCTTTATTAAGTTTTCTACTTGCTTCTAGATTACATTTGTGCCATGGGTGTGTGCAAGAAGATGAGGGTCACTTTAGATGCAATGCTACTTTTTCAAAACTCATTCCTGATACATAAAACATAACGCGTTTCTGATGTTTAGCACCTGCCATGGTAAGACCCGAGCCTAACATGTCATTAGACATGTAGGATAGGTAACCATAATGCGTACGCGTTATATAACTACAAAACGTGTACGCATTATGTAGTTACAAAATGCATACGCGTTATTGAAATCTAAAAATCAATTTAAATACACAGTCCCGACGATTGCCGACCACCCGCGGCACTCACGCATCAGAAACGCGAAATAGACACTAGACGAGGATGGTTTGTGGCCCACTCAAGTATCGGTGTTGCTAGATTTAGCTGGAGGGGAGACAAATTCACCGGTATATTGTCATCCAATCAGGTAATTCATTCACCCATACCATTTTTTTGTCATTTTTAACCTAAATTACTATTTTTTTTTGTTTAAAAAAACCTAGTTTTGTAATATTGATAAAATTGGGAATAACCTAATCTTTAATTAAATTCACATCTCCCTCAATCTCCCTCAACCAAGATGAGTGAATAATTAAAATGAATCCCTTTTCAAAAACTCAAAAATTCATAATCCAACCTAAAATTGAAAAAAATAGAACTCCCCCCTTTCTACAATGTATCCATCTAAGTCACCCAACACGAGGACACGGGACACAAGTGTCCCCACCAGGCTTCAAATTTGAAGCCTTCAGGGCCCTTCAGAGGTCATTTTACATGTCATAGAAGGCCACTTCAAATTTTACCATGCAAAAAACAATTAATTTCATGGTAAGCCCTTCAATAATTAAATTAACCACTACTGTTTAAAATTGCAACAGAACGGTAGCTTCAAATTTCACCCATCAACAGTTCTTAGTGGGAAATTGGGAATGCGGCTACTAGCTAGGTGACTTGGGAGTGGGACTCGGTTACTCTCCAATATCCACGTGTTCGATCATCCATGGATCATGGACCATTGGGCCTCTAATAATATCATTGAGCAAATTACGTGGACGAGCTTACACTGAGCAACCCATGGCTTGAACGCTTCGAATTTCTCATGTTTGTAGCAAGCGCTTACATGTTTAACACATTTAATGGCATCAAAAAAATTATTAAACCTGGTAGGTGGCTCATACGTGTTGTTGCTAGCGGGCTTACCAAGTTACAAGTTATCACATACCAATTTGTGAATGCTGACTCCGTGAGTTAATTGAGTATTCAATGTATAATATATTATGTTGATGTGCCCCCGCGAATTTGGCATTTCAGACAAAATCCACAATCCATAAACTTCTTGTAATGTTGCAGGTTGTTGCTCCTGCCCATGGCCCCTACCTATAGCCCTTTGTTTTCTTTGTTGTATCAAGGTAATCCTACTGTCTGTGGCTCCCAGCCTCACACCCTGTGTTTTCTTTGTTGTATCAAGTCAATTCTGCAGCTCCCGAGTTCCACCTTTTGTTTTCTTTGTTGTATCAAGTCAATGCTCGAATTCCATGCTTCCATGGCTTCGACCATCAATATATAATATTACATGAATAGAAACAAGCTTTTTCTTATACCCCTATTCCACTATGGTTGAGCTACTTCCAAGTTCCACCTACCCTATCTCCTCCAGTCCTCCAGGATAGTTTGCGGAGCGAAGCTGTCAATGCCAGCCTGCCATAAACATATTTAAAGAAATCTGTTTTCTTTGAGGAGCTCAACTTCAAGGCTAACTAGATTTTTGACATCCTATGAATTTACAGGTCTGCTATATCCACTGAAAAATAAAGCCTCTTAACTTTACTACGTCAGTAAACATTGAAATTTTGATGTACTATTACATTTTCAAATGAAAAGAATAACTTATTATTAATAAAAAAATCAAATCATATTAATATATTAATGAATTTGAATTTAGCTTCCCAATATTAAAATAAATTATACATTTTAAATGATCCACAAGCAAATATTATCCTAAGAAGGAAATGGAAAAAAAGGAATTTCCTCAACACAACATGCTATTTCCTTATGATGATGCTTTTACGTTTATGATTACCAACCTTGGAATCAGGTTTGGTTATCCGAAGGTGTAATATCTTCTAAGCTAAGTCAATAGGTAGGGATGTTGGTATTGATATAATTATGACAAAGTTTTATAAAGGATTAGGAACAATTCCGTTGGCTTGTAGATGACATATTTATGGATAAAAAGCTTGTTGTTATGAGATAATGACATCATGCCTCAAAAACATGTCCCATACAATCTAATGTTAATGGGCGCTCTACATAGAAATTGGAATGTCAACATTTGTGAGTACAATAAATATGTTGATGATTTTGGCCTACTACAACTTTAATATATTGAGTGGATTGATAACCTTCACAATTATATAAGAGATTGTAGCTATGACTAGGAGGAGAGTTAACAATGCAACAAAATCAAGTAATCGAATTTTGTGCATAAAATGAACATAAGACTCCCACCAACTTTCACTGAATCTATGTCTTAACAAAAGAACTCATTGTTTCACGGGATTCCACCCCATCAATCCTTTTAATAGTAATGGCCATAACAGTTGCTACAACCCTAGCGCAAGAAAAATCAATCGAGCTATGCATGACAATACTTGAAACCAGACTTTTTGAACTCCCTATTACGTCGTAGGAATCAATACTACTTTCTCCACAACATGTGGCACCCTCAATATCTTCCATCACCGCAATTTACATTTGATAAAAAACTTGTTCCCAAATAGTAATTACCCCATTCTTTGCTCTGAAAAGGCCTTGGTTAACCTAGAATCCAATCCATGCAACATGAACACATCCATATATACACATAGAATAAATATTAATAAATTTCTCATAGCCCTTCAATAGTGTTCAATATCTCATAGCCCTTCATAGTGAAATGGCACCCCACCCTTCAAATTTGATCCCTGGTCCCCACTAGACACGGTGACCCCCGGAATTAATATATTTTTAAAATATATTAAAATTTAAAAATATAGACATATAGATCCAATAAAATTTAACATTTACAATTACAAATATTCAATAGAAATTACATTTACAATTACAAATATGAAATATTCAATAGAAATTAGATCATTCACAAATCACAACACATTTGTCATTCACAATCACAAATCACAATGAGACATTGAGACACATAGATGCAAACTCATCACTGCCTTGATCCTCCTCCTCCATGCCTGAATCAACAAACTCATCACTGCCCTGATCCTCCTCCGTCTCCTCCTCCTCCTCTCTGCCAATCTAACTAACTTACTTTTTAATTGTCAAATGTTTAATTTTAAGTTTTAAATGTATGTAAGTGAATGCCATTAAATTGCTTACGTGAGTTTGATTTAATACATGTTCAATTTTGAAGAGACGTCATTATATACCATGTATATGTTTCTAATGATTTTCGTATTAATGTCTTTATTGCAGTTGTGGCTATGGATACCAATGCCGAGATATTGATTGAGCTTGCCCAATTGAGGGGCATAAGTGCAGCTTTTAGTGGTGGTGATAGGATTCGCCGTTCACTTGCATCAACCTTGGATGCAATGGTGGACACCATTTCACAATCTATGAATGTCCTATATGATATTGCATCTTACAGAGAAAGAAAAAGACAACAATATACTGATGGGCTAGATTACAATGCAATAAAAAAGTTGAAAATATCCAAAGAGATTATATTTGCATTGTTTAGGGACCCTCGGACGGGGGAAATCCCAAATGCAAGTAGGCCGCATATCTCCATTGAGTGGTGCACGTTTCAACCATTTGTTGATAACTGGATGGACAGATGGTACATGGTTTTTGATATGCCAACACACAACAACATGGAAATTCCCCTATATTTCCTTCGAAAGATGTGCGCAGAGTTCATGTTGCATAAACACGTTAACTATTTTGACATCTTGCAGTTTTAGGGGATCGGTGGGGGGATGCCCCAAAATCGACCCAATGCCAGGCTTCGAGACCAGGATCGCCCTATCCCTGCACCTCGCAGGCAGTTGCTTGGGCTAGATGTCCCACCAGCACATCGTATTATTCCGCAGACATGGGATGCATTTTTGAGTTTGGCACGGGCGGTTGTTTGCCATGGCACGATGGTTCAACATATGGGTGAGGAAGGGACATCTGTCCCTGGTGTGGTACATACACCAGCTCGTCACCATGCAGGACCATCAACTAGTGCAGGACCATCAGGACCATCCACTAGTGCAGGACCATCGACACATCCCCATCCTAGTACTGATCCTCACGAGTGCACATCATGTGGTCGTCCCTGCTATGGTCTTTCCTCAGATGTTGCCTTCAGTGGGTTTTTGAGAGAGGTATGTTTATGGTTAATTGTAATAAATTCTTCATTTATTTTGGTCTTTGTACACATATATATAGTTTGAGCTAATATATTAATTTTGTGAACTTGCAGTTGATGCTTTATGCTAGCAGCGACGCCCCAGAGCCGGATGTTCCAGACTCTATAGGGGGGCATGATGCTACCCATTTGGTAGAACCATCTTATATACCACCTATTGTCGTATCTCACACCGAGGTAAACATTTTAAAATTTCAGTTTTTTAATACTTGTTAATTTGTTAATTTCCACATAGTTTACATTTTAGTTCATTAATGCTATCTACGGTCTAATATTTACAATTATTAAACTTGCAGATGGTAGATCCTTCACTAGGGCAAGGTAATGTGGAGGTAGCACCCATGGTCATACCGTCCCATGAAACATCTGGGCTCCAGGTAAACAATTAAAAATGACATTTTTTAAATACATGTTTGTTTGTTGAATCATGTATGTCTAACTACATGAACACTTGCTGAATGTAGGCACCATCCAACACATCTGGACCATTTCCTGGATTTGTATCTCCCTCCAGTCCATTCGTGAACAAGGGTCGTGTGTATGTGAGGCGTTCTACTCCTAGAAAGACTCCAGCTGCCCACGACCATGGGCTTACTCACACCACGGTAATGTATATCCTTCGATGATATTTGTTGTTTAACTTGAAATCCAGTGTATAAATCATTTTTGTTAATGTTTGAATTGCATGTTTACTGCATCAGGAACCCGAGTTGTCTACTGAAAACCTTGCATCGATGGTTGATGCAGCAGTTAGTGCCGCATCTGCAATGGCAACTAATCACACACAGGTATGTAACTATTTCAACATTATCTTTACATAGTTTATTATTGTTGTCTATTGTTTATTCATGCATTTCTAACTATTTCAACATTTTTTCATTGTAGCCACCACCAGCAGGAGCAGTTCATGGCCCCCCTGGTTCGACCATCCTGGATGTTCAACCAACGGCTCCATCTGCTACACAAGCAACGCAATCTCCTTTGTCAGTTGAGGTGAGATGTCCTTTAGTGACCAAGTGTTTCATGCACTTTCCATGCACCAGTTGATAATTGTTGAGCTAATGTATTAGTGTACATAGTTAGTTGAATTTAACAATTGATATTTAATTTGCAGGATCCAGCGACACACATTGATCCTAGAGATGTGGCTAGAGGATCAACGTCGGGAAAGAACAAGAGAAAGCTTGAGTTTTGATAGTTTTGGATAGTTTTGGACACATGTGCTTTTGGATACTTTTGTATATATATGTACTTTTCGATACATTCAGTTTCGGAGACATGTACATTGACTTTATTGTGCATGTACTTTTGGAGACATGTACATTGACTTCATTGGATACATGTACTTTTGGATATACATGTACTTTTGGAGACATGCACTTTTGGATACTTTTGGATATATATGTACTTTTGGATACATGTACTTTTGGAGACATGCACATTGACATTTCACTTATAAATGAATGATACATGAATGAATCAATGAATACATGAATGATACATTTATATTCAAGGGTTTCAACGAATTCACTACATGCATGCACTAATTGGTATCTAATTAAAATTTGTGATTTTGGATGATCATTACAAGTTATGTCAAAGTTCTTGCTCGTGTAATTTAATCAAACTAAATGCAATACAATGTTTTTCAAGGTTTCAACGAACTCACTCATGCACACCCATTGCCATCAACTACCAATGAAAGCCTAACATTATGAGGTTCTTCTTTAAAAATGGGTAATATTTCCTTGATGATCGTAAATTGAGAACCATTTGTAGCCACTCATATAATACCATCTTCACTTATCTTTGTACATGATAATCCATAAAATGTGCTATGTTCTTTAACCTAAACAATCATCAAAAACCTAGAATTATAGGGATATGACAAAGAACCTTATGGGGCACCTTATATATTACCTAATTAGTTCAATATCTATTGATCCCACATTCATGGCATTTTAAATTTGTTGCATGCTATCCATAATATATCATTTGATCATAATTAGGACATGCATCAATTGTTTGATACTCCTTTCTTGTATCTTTCATAAGGGCACACAATTCTCAATATGTGCAAGGTAAAGTATTTGATGGTTATAGGAAAATATTACCTAACAATCTATAAGAAAAAATCAATTTATGCACTAAATAATGGATATCGCAATGTAGTTATTACAATCACAAAAAATATTAAAAACTTATATTTATCATTAGAGTTATTGTGTATACATTAGGATCTTTGTCATACCATTGTTTGAAATGTCATTCAATACCTTCAATTTTATCAACATCAAATTAGTAGACAAAGTGACTCATCTTTGATCTCTTGTATAGGCCTTTGTGTGCCTTATCAATAAGATGTACATCATGAATATTATCATAGGTCTCATACATAGGTGCATCCTCATCCATGCAAACAAAGGTGTCATGGATCAACCTATTATCCCTTTATTCTCAATAATATTAGTATCATTATCTTCCATAGGATCAAATTCAACTCCATCACCCCCATTATTGCTACTCTAAATTGCAGCCTTAGGAGTTTTGATCATGTGTTTTTGTCTCTTTAGGAGTTTTGAAATATTATACTCTTTCAAAAATAATATGGAAGTTCAAATATTTAAAAGTGGCTTAAATTATAAAATGGGTGGAAATTCACCAAGTGTCCGTGAACGACATTTTCATGCGACTTGCAACTCGACATAACTCGGAAACTGGACATCGGACCGATGAACCGTCAACTCCGTTGGTCTCCTGACGTGCAATTACCTCTATGGGGCACTCTTCCTCATCTCCCCATGGCCCAGTGGCTTCATTGTGCATTCATTTCGTAAACTAGGGTTTTGCTCAGTTTAATTGCACGCAATCTCGCATTGGTGGGTCAACTCTGCAAAAACCTCCCCCGAGCCAGTGTTGGCAGTGTTCCCATGTCGGCATTGCCCACACACACTTGTAGGAGCCAACGACACACAATCTTCCTGCTCCGTTTTCTTTTTGGCTACCGGATGGAAATTCACCAAGTGTCCATGAACGGCATTTTCATGCGACTTGCAACTTGACATAACTCGGAAACCGGACATCGAACCGATGAACCGTCAACTCCGTTGGTCTCCTGGCGTGCGATTACCTCTAGGGGGCCCTCTCCCTCATCTCCCCATGGCGCAGTGGCTAAATTGTGCATTCATTTCGTAAACTAGGGTTTTTGCTCAGTTTAATTGCATGCAATCTCGCATTGGTGGGTCAACTCTGCAAAAACCTCTGTCGAGCCAGTGTTGGAAGTGTTCCCACGTCGGCATTTCCCACACACACTTGTGGGAGCCAACAGCATGCAATCTTCCTGCTCCGTTTGCTTTTTGTCTTTCGGACGGAAATTCACCAAGTGTCCCTGAACGACATTTTCATGCGACTTGCGACTCGACATAACTCAGAAATTGGACATCGGATCGATGAACCGTCGACTCTGTTGGTCTCCTGGCCTGCGATTACCTCTAGGGGGCCCTCTCCCTCGTCTCCCCATGGCCCAGTGGCTTCATTGTGCATTCATTTCGTAAACTAGGGCTTTGCTCAGTTTAATTGCATGCAATCTTGCATTGGTGGGTCAACTCTGCAAAAACCTCCCCTCTGCAAAAACCTCCCCCAAGCCAGTGTTGGCAGTGTTCCCACATCGGCATTTCCCACACACACTTGTGGGAGCCAACGGCATGCAATCTTCCTGCTTCGTTTGCTTTTTGGCTCCCAGACGGAAATTGACCAAGTGTCCCTGAACGGCATTTTCATGCGAATTGCAACTCGACATAACTCGGAAACTGGACATCGGATCGACGAACCGTCAACTCCGTTGGTCTCCTGGCATGCGATTACCTCTAGGGGGCCCTATCCCTCGTCTCCCCATGGCCCAGTGGCTTCATTTTGCATTCATTTCGTAAACTAGGGTTTTGCTCAGTTTAATTGCATGCAATCTCGCATTGGTGGGTCAACTCTGCAAAAACCTCCCCCAAGCCAGTGTTGGCAGTGTTCCCATGTCGGCATTGCCCACACACACTTGCAGGAGCCAACGGCACGCAATCTTCCTACTCTGTTTGCTTTTTGGCTCCCGGACGGAAATTCACTAAGTGTCCCTGAACGGCATTTTCATGCGACTTGCAACTCGACATAACTCGGAAACCAGACGTCGAACCGACAAACCGTCGACTTCGTTGGTCTCCTGGCATGCGATTACCTCTAGGGGGCCCTCTCCCTCATCTCCCCATGGCCCAGTGGCTTCATTGTACATTCATTTCGTAAACTAGGGTTTTGCTCAGTGTGGGAGCACGGGGAGTTCACTAGCGAGGCAATATCATATCACGTCCATTCATATTGGGGGTTTGAATACTCTTAAAAACCTCAAAAATATATTGGGATGTATTAAGGGGTCAAGGGGGTTTTTAAATTTGACATAGTAATATAAATATTGGGAGTTATTTTATTTGGGTGGGATGAAGAATAACCTCCAAATCATGGGATGGATTCATACCTCCAAATCATGCACTCAATTCATACCCACCTAAAACTTAAGGACCCTCCATTTTTATTTTATATTGCTTATGATCCTAAGTTTTGCATAAATATGATAATAGTGTACCAATGATAATATCGATGGAAGTCTCTTTGGATTACTAGCCTTGAGAAATACTCATTTAATAGCTTATTTAGGCTTGGTTTGAATTGATTTTATATTGTTTTTCGTCTTTAAGTTAAGAGATGTATCTAATTGGGAGTTCCAGAGTTGAACAATTGTATTGTATTTTTTTGTAGTCATTTGAGTAAAAGATATAACTCTTCATTTTTTAGGTTGGGGTTTAGGTGGGTATCGAGATTCAATAAAACCTTGGTCCATGAAAACCAAGAAAAGTGAGATCAATCTTTCTTGGCTCACTGGAACCAAGAAAAGCTAGATCAATATTTCTTGACTAATTATTTCTTTCAACTTTTTGTATTATTCTTTAACATTTTCACATTGCCAGTTAGGAATAGTTGTTAGATTGAGTTATATTTGGCACCTTCATAATTGTAATTTCAATTCTTATATGCAAGGAATCTGTCTTAATATTGTACTAGAACTAACATGAACATAGATGAAAATCTAAATCCTTATTTACATACTGTTTGTGTTATCTTTACTATGAAATGGTATCATATACGTTTCACCATCTGTAAAGGTTTATAACTATTGCATGCTTGAAACCTAACAATGGAGATTTTTCCCTCTCCTATAAATATAAAAAATACTAGATATAACCTAAGAAAATGTAACTAAATTTTGTTAATTCCCTTGATTGCAAGAATGAATGTAGAGGAAGTGGAGGAAATTCATTAATGCATATTGTGAATGACCCAAATCCAAGCTATGCACATGATCATATGGTGTTATTGGAAAGTAAGATGAATTTTGTTATGTTCATTTGGGTTCAAACATCAATGATGATTGTTTAGATAAGAAGGTCGGGGAGTCCATCCACGAAAGGGTTTGGATTTTGCATTTTTATGGAGTTTAACTTATTAAGTTTATAGAAAACATGAGATCTCTATGGCTATACTTATATTTACATGATATAAAATTGGTAGATTGGCAAGTTGTGGTGTGAAACATCTGCAATTCTCATCTTTTCTAAGCATTGCACTAACTATTGGACTATCATCCTTTTACATTCTTTGCTATGTTGATATCTTGACTGGGTTTATTTTTATGCATTTTTCCTTCCCAGTACTATTTTGTCAGGTCTTCCACTATCCAATGCTACAAATTGATCAATCACCCATGCAATCCTGGTGGGGTCATTATTAACATTATATTATTATTTTATTTAGCATCATGTTTGCTTATACTAAGATGTGTTAGGGCTCTTGTTTGTTACAAATTGATAATATGATATAAATGGGGTTTTAAAAGGTGGTTGATAAAAATGGATACATACAATATCTGGTGAAAATAGGGGTTTTGTTAATTGGAAAGGCATATTGAGAGGGGGGTTCAACAATAGAATTTTAGGAGGAATTTTCCAATATTTAGTGAAATTAGGGATATTCTTTAATATCATGTAAACGATCGTGCTATGTAACAAGTTCACTGAGTGAAGCCCCCGTGTGTGGGAGTGTGCAATTTTTGGACACGGGGGTCAACTTTGGAAAATCACCCACCGGGCAAGTATGGCTAGTGTTCCTAGCCCGAACCTATCTAGACACACCTGCAGGACTCCCCGGAACCCGGTTTTGTTGCATGGTTGGAGTTCTATGCCCCTGGTAGGTATCCAGCAGGTGTCCCTAAGGGCCTTCTGGTAGTGAGACGGGACGAGCCATAGAATGAAGACCGTGGCTCGGATCGACGAACCATCGACTCCGTTGGATTTAGCACACCAGGATAGTGCCAGGGGTGCCCCTCCCCTCCTACCCGGTGGCCCATGTGTCACCTTGCAGGTCCATCTTGGAAACTAGGGTTTTGCTCAGAGTGGGAGTGTGCAATTTTTGCACACGGGGGTCAACTTTGGAAAATCATCCACCGGGCGGGTATGGCTAGTGTTCCTAACCCGAACCTACCTAGACACTTTGGAAACTAGGGTTTTGCAGGTCCATGATGATGATGATGGTGATGATGATGAAGATGTTGATGATGATGGCTTGGTCTAAGGTGGTGCTCTCACATAGCTAATTCATTATGAAATATTTAACAAGACATGAATTAAATTTAATATAAGTGTATTGTTTAATATAGTGAGCATGAATTGAATTAATTTTGTTGGGTGAAGCCAATAACCAACATGATGAACATAATATAATTTTAGGGTTTACTGATCATATGTAAAAAATGGCATATTCATAAACTTGACATACAAGAGAAGTTTTGGCATATTTATAAACAACATAAACGTAAATTTGGCATATCAAGAATGCAAAATTGACATATTCATATGAAACATACGTGTGAAAATTGAGCATATATCAATATTCAATTACAAATAGTATAAATAGTATAGTATTAAAAGTATGTAACGTACCTCATCATGCTAGATCCCACCTATTATCATACAACCAAGCCCTCCGGATCATCTCTTATACTGATGGTCTCCATTAGTCTCTCGTGCTCTGTATCCGGTAAGAAGTAGCATACCTTCGATGTATTTCGACTAGGCATTGTTCGTACCTGAAGGTTTGTGCCAATGATTAAGTTGGTAAAGTGATACACACTTGCACCTAGTTTGTAATCCCTGTAAACATATCCACCCTTCTTTCTTCCATTGTTGTCTCGTGTCAAGTATTCACCTTTAACAACCATAGACCCAGTTGGAAAGTGGTTGTTTTAATCGTCAGTCATGGACACAATGAGGGTTTGCTTTCCATCTATACAGCGTGCCAACCAGTATTCATCACCCCATTCAGTATCTTTTGAGGCAACCACTGCGTATATGTGCCCTGCATTATATGATTGTAGGTATATGATCAAAATATTTTTCGTACGATACAAGGCCATTAATGTGCATTTGAAGACTACGTAAACAAACAAAAAATGTTAAGGAAATGCATCATACCGGGTTGTACAAGGTCTGAGACATGATCAAAATCTACAGAAATAGATGATTGGTCTTCTTCCAACGGAGTTAACTCAACAATTGCACGCTGATCAAGTGGAAGTGATATGCGATCCCATCCATCAACCCAATCCAATGATTCACACCCATCCTAGTCACCATCACAACAAGGCGGGCAAAAACAAGCAAGTTTTCTGGTCCAAATTTCAAATACTGGGTTATCAGAGCTTCGAACCAAATGAAAGCCACGAGTCCGAGGCACAGTCTTGCATTCCCATGCATGTGAACGATCTATGTCTACCACCTCCCAAAAAAATCTCTCCACATGTCTCTTTCTTGTGGATTCTACTCGCATAGTTGATTCCTCTCCCATTACTGACGTGCACCACCTGACTATAGATTGAGCATTTATAATAGTAGATTCTGCAGATACTTTCAATTCCTCTCTTAGTAGGGTTGTTTTGACACATGCTCCGACTCCATCATGCTCTCCTTTACCATGCCCAGTCTCAAAATAGTTCCACATATGTGGCACTTTGTAGTTTTTATGCAATGAATACAACCACTGAAATATGCGTGCATTTTTGAACTGACCAGCACACCCATCAGACCAAATCTAGTGTCGATCCATCTGTATGTTCCTTCCCTTCAAGTGATCATAGAACATGATGAAGCAATGACGTACATAGTGGAAGTCGTGGCACCTATCATCACTTATGTAGAAGTGATATTCCTTCAGAATTTCTCTTTTCTCTTCAGTGCTATTTGGGCCATGCCTATATGTGATATGGACCATCAAGGAAACCTGCTCAGAGTGATAATACTGACTTTGGATCTCATTTTGAGGTTGCAGAGTGTAGTTCTCGACAAAATCAACAACTGAAAGTATAGTACCAAGGGGAAATGTATCTCTGCATATTCTAAACTTCTCATCCTGCCATCGTGCCACGTGGACATGCTGAACATATTGATGTGTCTTTTCAATAAATTCCTTGATGAAGTCACTAACTTGTACCTGGTGACACAAAATGATCTCAATGTCAGATTTTTGTTGTAAGTAAGGATTGAAATGTGACCGTTACAACATAATTTTATAGATATAAATGCATACCTGAGATGTCACCAATTGTATTTTTTTGCTTTCTTTCCCTGGGACTATTTCATAGTTGATATATTTGAAACTTTTCATGTCTGTAACCATTTTCCCAAATTCACTGTCTCCATTCTCGTGCATACATTGGCTCAATAATGCCATTCCAGCACAGTTGGAGCATGTTCCATCCAAACAAGATTTTGCATAGTATGTTTGCCCCTCGGGCCTATTGCACATGATGCTATGAATGAATTCTCTTGATGAAGTCGGTGGTATTGTCATGGAGCAATCCTGCACAATGTTAGTATGCAACACACGACAAATGTACAAAAATGTTTCATAGTAATATTCATATTCTACATGGTATCTACAACAACAAGTGTTACGAAGAGTATTTATTCTAGCATACCATGGCTTACATTTCTCAAAAGATCTTTGCCCCAAGTTCAATTGTCTATGCTCAATCTTAAATTTCTCGTAAAGCTCTGTCTGTGTTATATCAAGAAAATGCTTAGTATGTGGTTCACGATCCTTCGAACCCCTTCTTAGTTTTAGTACATCCTTTCTGTTTGAAGAAGGCCTTGTGTGATCATGCCAAAAACTGTGCACTAGTCCCTTTATTGCATCAACTAGCTTCATGTCACAACGTGGCAACCGACCAACAAAGGCCCAAAAATCTGTCTGATCGGTTGTGTCATGATGTTCTCTTCTAATAGAATACCTACGGAGGGTTTTTACATTCAAATTAACTAGTTTGGATGTAGGCCTAAGAATACGAAGGGCCCTGGTGTTCTTATTTGCAATTGATTGTGACAACACACGACGAGCAGCATTGCGGTCCTTTGAACATGTGTTCTTACCAATTTTACCAAATGCATCTACTAGGCTTTTAACTATATGAGAACTTGGTTCAGAATTCTTTATCATCTTTATCCCTAACTTTTTCCTAACAACATTCATGCTCCTAGATTTTAACAATGATAAAAATAATCTACATTTATCTCCATCACATTTAGAAACAAAATATTTATCAAGTATCTGTTGAGTTTGATAAGCAATACTACGTTTAGATAGCGTACCTTCAATGGAATTCATAAGTCTTTCATCAACTTGTATACTCTTTGGAGTTCTTCGACGTGTGCTTGCTAATGGAGGTAAGGGGGTTGGAATTGTACCATGTAGCACATCACCAAGACGCTCTGGCGTTTCAGTAGTAGCTTGGTGTCCTTCATTCTCTTCCTCGTAGTTGGATGGTGGAATTCCAACATCCTCATCGATGGTCTGTGGAAGTCCAACATCCCCTTGTGGAAGTCCAACATCCTCATCGATGGTGTGGATAACATTCTCTTCTTCAACAGTAGGCAAAATGTCCAACGCCTCTCTAACTTCATCGCTTGTATAACCACATCCGGATAGCAAATTGGGTGTTTCTTCGTGAGCTTCATCTTGAGATGGTAACTTATCACTTTGACTTGAAGTGGGAATTGAAACATCCCCTAATGAGCACCTACATTTTGCTTCTTGATTACTTCCATGGGGTGCTTGTTCAACAACTATTGTGGAAATTGAAGGTCTCTCTTGGCGTGGATTAAGAGGATGAACCATGGTATCCTCTACAATTGGATTTGGATTAGTTTCCAAAGAAAGCCTCCAATTCATCATGTATATTATTTTCTTTTCTTTCTCTTCTTCAATGACTTCTTGAGGGCTCTTCCTTGTTGATTTGTTTACTTGGTTACGTGCATTCCCCATCATCACAATGATCAATTCAATATATTTTGTTTTTGTTGCTCCTCAATTACAAGCTCTTCAATGATAAGCAAATGGAAGTTCTTCCTTGTTGGTCTTGAAGCTTGATATCTTATCTTGTGTGCTCCTCAAATATAGGCAAAATGAATCTTTCAAAGGCCTTATCTTTGGTGTTCTTCAATTGGAGATTCTTCAAGCTTGCTGATTATTTTCTTCAAATATGGCCATATAACCCAACACCACACTGAGCAACCATGAAAGATGTCCTCAATGTTGCACCTGCATAAAAAAAAATGATGGAGTTGGTGTAGAATGTGAAAATTTTCAGTGGCGGGCTCGTGCTGTTCGAAAAATCGCGAGACTGTTGTTTTCGTTCGGATAGAGTGAAGTTTCTCTCGGATAGCAACAGTCCATTATTTTTGGAGTTACAAAACGCGCACACGTTATAGAAATACAAAACGCGTGCGCAATATGTAGTGAAAAAACGCGAACGCGATATAGTCAAGCACAATAAATAGGTTAGGTGCACGGCTAGGGAAACGAACAAAATCAAAGAAAACTAATAATTTATATGGTTCCTAGAGCCCCTCCCCCATAAAGGCCTTTAGACCCTCTTCTAAACATTAATCCCTAAGTGCATAAGTGCAGAAGATGATGAGGAGGAGGAGGGTGATGACAATGAAGATGATCATGATGTAGATGAAGATGATAAAGATGATGAGGAGGAGGAGGGTGATGACAATGAAGATGATCATGATGCAGATGAAGATGATAAAGATGATAATGTTGATGAAGATGATGGTGATGATGATGAAGATGTTGATGATGATGGTGATGGTGATGTTTGGATGATGATGATGATTATGATGATGAAGATGATGGTGACATGATGGAGATGTTGGTCTGATGAGGAAGATGATGATGATGATGGTGATGATGATGAAGATGTTGATGAGGACGATGATGGAGATGAAGATGATGATGATGAAAAAGATGATGATGATGGAGATGTTGTGTTGATGGGGAACCTAGAGATGACAATGATGATGAAGATGGTGATGGTGATGGTGATGGTGATGACGATGAAGATTTTGATGATGATGATGATGGCGATGATGATGAAGATGTTGATGATGATGGTGATGGTGATGTTTAGATGATGATCATGATGATGCTCAGAAGATCATGATGGTGATGATGGTGATGATGATGGAGAAAATGACTATGATGGATATGTTGATGAGGAACCTGTAGATGCCAATGATGATGATGATGGAAATGTTGATGAGGAACCTATAGATGCCAATGATGATGGTGATGACAATGAAGATGTTGATGATAATGGTGCTGGTAATGATGATGATGATGATGATGAAGATGAAGATGATGGTGACATGATGGAGATGTTGATCTGATGAGGAAGATGATGATGATGATGGTGATGATGATGAAGATGTTGATGATGATGATGATAGTGATGAAGATGATGATGATGAAGAAGATGATGATGATGGAGATGTGTTGATGGGGAACCTAGAGATGACAATGATGATTAAGATGGTGATGGTGATGATGATGATGCTGATGGCGATGATGATGAAGATGTTGACCATGATGGTGATGGTGATGTTTAGATGATGATCATGATGATGTTCAGAAGATCATGATGGTGATGATGGTGATGATGATGGAGAAAATGACGATGATGGATATGTTGATGAGGAACCTGCAAGATGCCAATGATGATGATGATGATGGAGATGTTGATGATGATGATGATGGTGAAGATGATGAAGAAGATGATGATGATGGAGATGTTGACCTGATGACAATGAAGATGATGATTATGGTGATGATGATGAAGATGTTGATGCTGATGATGATGGTGATGAAGATGATGATGATGGAGAAGATGATGATGATGGAGATGTTGATGAGGAACCTACAAATGCCAATGATGATGATGATGATGGTGATGACGATGAAGATGTTGATGATGATGGTGATGGTAATGATGATGAAGATGATGATGATGATGGTGATGGTGATGGTGATGTTTAGATGATGATGATGATGATGATGAAGAAGATGATGGTGACATGATGGAGATGTTGATCTGATTCAAGGAAGATGATGATGATGATGATGCTGATGATGGTGATGATGATGAAGATGTTGATGATGATGATGATGGTGATGAAGATGATGGTGATGAAGAAGATGATGATGATGGAGATGTTGATGTTGATGGGGAACCTAGAGATGACAATGATGATGAATATGGTGATGGTGATGGTAATGGTGATGGTGATGACGATGAAGATTTTGATGATGATGGTGATGGTGATGATGATGAAGATGTTGATGGTGATGGTGATGGTGATGTTTAGATGATGATCATGATGATGTTCAGAAGATGATGATAATGATGATGGAGATGTTGATTTGATGAGGAATATGATGATGATGATGATGGTGATGATGATGAAGATGTTGATGATGACGATGATGGTCATGAAGATGATGATGATGATGAATATGATGCTGATGGAGAATATGATGCTCACAACTCCCTCTAGTCTCTCTCTCCCCAACCATCAATCTCTCTCTCTCTCTCTCTCTCTCTCTCTCTCTCAAACACACACGCATACACACACATTATGTCACTTTCCATTCTCAAACCCATCCCCCCTCCATCCATATCTATCTCAAACTTTCTCCCTCCATCACTCACCCTGCCTTCTCTCCCTCCCTCTCTCATCGCCTGTCTCTCACCTTCTATCCCTCCCTCATGTTATCTTTCCCTCAACCTATCCCAATCTCTCCATCACTCCCTCTCTCTCCATCGCCACCACTCCCTGCATGTCTCCCACCAACACTTTCTGTCCCTCCCTTCCTATCTCTTATTTCGTTCTATCCCCATCTATCTCTCACTCCCTCCAAATCCATTCCTCCCCATTGTCCCTCTCCCTCCCTCGCTCTATGTCTCTCCCCCCCTTGTATTCTTTATTTCTCTCTCACATCCCCCTTGCCTCCATCCACTCCCCCTTGTCACTCAAGTCTCACTTTCAACTTCTAACCCTATACCTCTTCAGAACCTATTCTACTCCTAATAGTGCTCTCAAGCTCCACTTCCCTTCACCCCTTGCAGCCCATCATGTTCTCATTCCCCTCATCTCTCCCCACTCAAGCTTCCAACATCCTTCTAAGCCCTTGACCCTTTCCCACCCCTATTAAATATTAACCATAGATTCCCTTGGCCCTTCCCCACCCCTTCTCAAATATTAAACAAAAATTCCCTTGAGTCTTCCACACCCCCTCTTTCTCAAGTATTAAACATGTATTTTATGATTTGAATAACACGAGCGCGTTTTGTAACTATATAACGCGTACTTGTTGTGTAGTTATATAACGCGTACGCGTTAAGTAGTTATATAACGCGCACTCGTTATGTAGTTATATAATACGTATGCGTTATTTACATCTAAAAGCGCGGCAATATTTTTGAATTTAAACAGGCCGAGTGACATGCTCACATGTCAACAATAATCCTATGTGTATGCTTTGGAGTTTGCTTCGGTAATTCCAAACCTGTGCTATGTTAATGAAAAACCAAAGCTAATTGGGTATTTCTTCCAGTTTCTGGAGAAGCCTGTGCTTAGCCACTCGTTACAATATGCTACACAGAGTCATTTTTGACAAAATCTTAGACACAAATAGCATTTTTTCTGTAGATTCCAAATATGTAACTTTTATTTTGAAATATTAATTTTTCCTATTTTCTTTCAATTTCTTTTCTGTCCTACCTCCTTAACTCGTGAAACACACTGTTAGTGTTTCTTCCATAACTTTTTCAATTCTAAATCATTTCAAAAAAAAATTGTATGGTGCACAAGAGGACACTAACCTCCACATTCTATGAAAAACCCATTTCAAGATTTTTGCATTAAGACCTTCAAAGGCTCTACCCACAAAAGAGGTACTATTTTCGAGGTTTGATCACTTAGACAATTCTAAAAAATTATAAAATTACTAATTTAATTTTCGAAAAATAATGGCGCACAAGTGCTATGTGTTCTCTACATACATGCCGATTTTGATTGCATCATTTAGGCCCTCAAAGGCTCTACCCACAAAAACATATACCTTATCATTTTCCTGAAAAATAAAAAGTGTCTGTTAGGAAAAATGAAACTTGACATAGCTATGCAAATTTTCAATACATAAAAGTTATATATTCAGAAACGAGATTCAATTTCCTACATTTCATCTTTTTTACTCAATGCAAGATATTTTGCATAAGTAGATAAAAAAATCCAAGTAAGTTGAGGGATGCCTGCTTTTTCAGTTTTCTATTGCATCTAACACGCCAAAAGTGACCCTCATTAGCTTGCACTGACCCCCATGTCATTTGCCTATGGACAGAGAATAGAGTACAATGTTTAAAGTTAGTTGTAATTGGACACTCTTCAGTTTGCATTTATTTGTAGAAGTTAAACTAGATTTTCTTTCATTTTGTTTCCTTCTTACATTTGAAAGTCACTTTGATACCTTCTCTCCTATTCCTATCACATTTGATACATTTCCTCAGAATCGTCAAGGAGAATGGAATTAGGTAGTTTATTTTGATTTTGAGTTGAATGTATGAATAGTTTTTTAATTCATTAAGTAGTTTGTAGTTTTTCTTTAAGATCATATAGTTTCTTGTTTCCATAGTTAAGTGTTAATTGAAGTAATTTATAGATAGGTTCCTAAACTCTTTTACAGTTGTTTCTAATTCCTAGATTAGAGTTTGAATTATTAATCAAGTAGCTTTCAATTTCATTAAAATAGTTCTGTTTTTTATTAAGTCTTGCTTCTTAGAATAATATTTGTTGTTTTCAATTACTTCCCATAGAGTAGAGTAGTATAAATGGATACTATTATGATCTATTGGTTTCATTAGGTTTAATCAGTTCAGTAGTTGTATTCTAGAAGTTTGACTCAGTTTTTCATTTTGAAAGATATTTCGATCTTTTCTTTATTAAACATTTCTAAGGTCTGTCAAGCTGAAACCTTAGGTCCCATTCTACCTCAGCATATGCTGTGCCACAACTCTAAGATTACCAACCCTGGTCGATCAATAAATATTTTGGTGATTCTTTAGTACAGTAAATACACCTCAACAGCACATGAGGCTATGGTGCTGGTAGCGGGTGGGGGATGATGGGTGAGAGGATGGGAGGAGATTCACGATGGAATGGGAGTGGTAGCAGGATGTAGGAGGAGGTGGAAGAGTGGTGACATGGAATGGAGTTGCAGGAACGTTGTGGGAGGTGCAGTTGTAAAGTGTCGAGGTTGGAGTGGAGGAAGCATCTGAGGGTAGAATATTTGTGGAATGGTGAAAGGGTTTGTGATCGAGTGAGAGAGGAGAGGCAAGAAGATGTGGGGCGCAGGTGAATGGTGCATGGAGTTTTGATTGTGGGTGTGAGATAAGTAACAATGTGGTAGAATTGTGGGGTGTGGTTAACGACCCTTATTTAGAGAAACTCTGAATATTTTGGATAAAATCTAAGGTTAGGAGAAACTCTGTGATTATGGCTACTGGCTAGATCAGAAGCTGTCTCTGATACCAATGTTACAACGTATCCCAGTATAAAGGAGAATCCACATCTGGATACTAACGGGGAATATGCTCGACATTTTCAAATAAATGCATAAATGAATATTGATAAAATGAAAGATAAATGTTGATAAGATATTACAATGAGGCTCACCTTTATAGGCTTGAGCATGCACATGGAAGGGTTACACCCTTTCACTTTAGTAATTAATAAATTATTGTTTATAATTAATATATTATTTTATATTTGTTACAACTATAGTTGACTTTGTTTGGCCATGATTGACTATGCATTGACCTTATTTAACTTTTGACTTTGGTTGACTTTGGTTAGTTACAGTTGACTTTGCTTGGCTTTGGTTGACTATGGTTGACTTTGTTTAACCATGGATTACTTCAGTGAACATAAGGGTTGAATTTAAAATCATATGGCTGATTATAATTCCACTATGGTTATCTATGGTTAATTGTGGTTGAATATGGTAGATTACAGTTGGCCATGCTTGAGTTTGGTTGACTTTGATTAAGCATGGTTGGCTATGGTCGACTGTGGTTGAATTTGCTTGACTACAGTTGACTTTGGTTAACTTTGGTTGACCATGGTTGACAATGGTTGAGTTTGTTTAACCATGGTTGGCTATGATTGACTATGGTAAACTTTATTTTGCTATGGTTTACTTTGATTGACTTTGGTTAAATTTGGTTGATCATGGTTGACTTTGTTTTTCCATAAATGGCTATCATTTCACCTGCTTTGACTTTTGACTATGGTTCACTTGGTTGTCCATGGGTGACTAAAGTTGACTTTGTTTGGCCATGATTGACTATTCATTGAGCTTATTTAAATTTGGACTTTGGTTGGTTACAATTGACTTTGTTAGGCTTTGGTTGCCTATGGTTGAATTTATTTAACTATGGTTGAATTTGGTTGAGTAATTGACCATGGTAGACTACCGTTGACTATGTTTGGCCATGATTGATTATGGTTTTCCATGGTTGGCTTTGGTTGACAATGGATGGCTATGGTTGAGTATGGTTGGATGTGGTTGGTCATGGTTGACTTTGGTTCTCGATGGTTGACTATGATTCACTATAGTTGTTCATGGTTAACTAATTTATCATTAATACTAATACAATAATTTAATATTAAAAGTATAGTTAACTAATATAGTTGATACTTAGTAAAAGTATAAAATGACACATTTGAATACATGGACTATATTCACTCATGTGATTGAACTTAGAGAATTTTAAGTCAAGAATATTAATATGCAATTTTAATTTGACCATGGATGAACATGGTTGATCATGGCTGACCATGGTGGTTGTTTATGGTTGATGATGGTTCTTCATGGTGGACCATGGTTATTCATAGTTGTTCATTATTAACCATGGCCTAATATCGTTGGCTAATAGATAATATTACATAATGATATTATGAAGAAATTTAATAATCATTATGAAGATTATTAATATTAATATTACCACTAATATTAATCTTTCAAACATTAATATTAATATTAATATTAATCACAACATTGTCAATCTTTTATATTAATATTAATATTGGTTTAATATTCGCTCCTTATACATTAATTAATTAATTATGTTTGATTCTAGTAATATGAATGTTTATGTTTATATTTATGTTTATGTTTATACTAATTTTAATGCTAATGTTTGCACTTCATCATGTACAAATAAAAGATTCATAAAAAAAGTTATTATTATTAAGTAGCTTTATAGATAAGGATTTAATTAATTGGTTTTCTTGTACTTGATTTTAGTTTAAAAATATAGTTGTGCTAGAAAAATTTACTTATTAAAAATTATTTATCAATAGCATTTCATTAGTAAAAATACTTTTAAATAATTAAAAATTACATTAATTAAATTTTCTTTAATTTATCTTTTTGCACTCTAAAACCTATATATATATAATTAATTTTTTAGTTAAGCTTTTTATATAAAATATTAATTTAAATATAAAAATTTGTAATCATTTTTTTTTAAACTTATTACAAGATAAAGAGTTTTAAATTAAAAGTAAATTATTACTTGTAATTTATAATTAAATATAATATAATATTAATATTATGTTAATAATAACATTACATAATTGAATATAAACCATTTTGAAAATAAAATGGATAACATAATTTGTATGCATCATTCATTTTTGAATAGCTACATAGCTAATTCATTGGTAACGCATGGTTGCATGGTAAACACTATTAAAAACTATCTCAAATTAAAGTTAAACTTCTTCCTCCTCAAATATTCATATATCTCAAATTAAAGTTAAACTTCTTCCATGTGAAACATTCATAATTCATATTAAGTGATCTTTGATGAAGTTTGTTGAAGGCATTATTGTTGCTTCTTTCAAAAGGTGTACCATCACCAAATGCATTTTGATATAACTCTGTTCAATATAACTTAAAACGATATATCTCTGTTCAATATAACTTAAAACTAAAATCGCATGCCTTACACGTTTTTGGTCTTACAACATTATGATCAATACTTATACCCATCCTTACGAATGGAAAGATTGGAGCGACATAAATATGGTTAATAACTTCCGCTGTGAGTACATTATCCAACAGTATTATTATGATTTCATGAAAAATATTATTTTATTTATATTATATAATTAAAAATATATAATATTATAGTTGAATTTCCATCAACCAGCACATCGTCGACTGGGCCAGCCTGCTAGTGGATCTGAAGGTAATTGCCATTGAGACCAATATGGGCATTGATGGGGTAAGAATAAAGATCAATGTGATAAATCACTTTATTTGGATTCTCACCCTATCAAGAGCAGCCAGTAAGATTAATCGCCCGTGGGAGCAGTAAGGGAGGGATCAATACGGGCATTGACGGGGCAAGAATAAAGATCAATGTGATAAATCACTTTATTTGGATTCTCACCCTATCAAGAGCAGCCAGTAAGATTAATCGCCCATGGGAGCAGTAAGGGAGCTATTAATGGAGGATTTATAACCCCCTTACGTGCAATTAAATAGATGGCGGGATGTAGAAACAACGATCCACGAGACCCCAAAACCAGTGAAACAACATAGTTTCATAAATAAAGAATGACTATAAAATTATTATAGTGTTTTATTTTAAATTTCTTACTTTCCCGAAAATATTTATGTGGAAATGGCAGAATGGAGTTGATATGGGACGGTGGACTGTCTCTGGATCCGTGGTCGCTGCTCTCGGTGGCTTTGTTGGAGGACCACCCAAACTCTTGCTTCGAAGTTATTCATTCTGTCCTTCTGCAACCAAGAAAGTAGTCATTAAATCATTAGACATTCATAATCATAAATAAATACTTAATGGGTAAAGATAGAGAGTGGAAATGAGTGGTGTGGCTGCTATTAACAAATATTACATGCCCAGATGGGTTTAATAATGTAACTGATTTGATGGTCTAATACGCTTGGGCTCTCGTGTCATGATGTTAGAGATAATGTTTATCGTTTGATGATGTGTTGGATATGAGAGATTATTTCCTGGTTTGGTGTGTGGTTGAGATATTCACTCAACTTTTTTCAATTATCTATAAAATAAGTTAGATCTCCTAAACTCTATATATTAGAAACATTATGTATTGCAAAGTGATCGTAATGTAATAGAATTATCTTTTGTATATATTCTAATTTGGTATCAGGGCTGGACTGAGCATGTCTCCATCACGAGAGTGCGGGACTATGAGAAAGGAGCATTGCTTTGTTATATATTCTAATTTGGTATCAGGGCTGGACTGAGCATGACTCCATCACGAGAGTGCGGGACTATGAGAAAGGAGCATTGCTTTGTCTGTGTGAAAGAGTGAAAGCTGTTTGTGTTTGTCGTGTTGGCTGTCTGAGTGAGGATCCGCCAGGATTGAAGACCATCCCATATGATAGAAAGGAGGAACCACTACTGCCGTCTAAAGGAGGAACCACGACTGTGTGAAGAAATCGTTGCTACTGAAGGAATTGATGCCTGCGGCTCTGTTGGAGAGCTGCCTATGTGTGGAAATCAAATCGCTGTCCAAAAAAGATCCTGTGGTGAGTGTATTGCATTTTTTTTAATTTGTGATAGCTGAAGGTGAAGGGCTGAGCCGCTGCCGAGAACGTAGAAGGTAGAGGCTGCAGTGTGGAAGTGTGAAGCCGTCGCTGGTTCAGATCCTGAAAGAAGCCTCCCTGGAAGAAAGCCGCTGCCTTGAAAACGTGGATACTAATCTGATAAGAGCTTGCCCGCTGTTACACAGCCATTGTAAAATTCATGAGACTGTTGTATGTGTGAAGAGAACCTTCTCTAAAGCATAGTTTGCTGCCGTGTTCGATTTGGCGTGAAGAAATATATTACGTGGAGGTGAAGTCTGTGCTGCCCTGTCCGATTGGGTAATCTGTGTTTAGCGTGGGCGTTGTTTGGGGCAGCCAATGTTGAATTGCTTTATGAGTTTGTCTTCTATCTTCACCATTTACAAAGACTGTCAGTGTCCCTTTGCTGAGTTGCCAGAAAGTAGTCACAGCCGCCGTGTGTGCTAGAGCTACCCGTGGAGTATGCTGCATGTGTAAAATTGTGGAGGAGAAAGCCCGGAAATTGTTGCCGACATTAAAAGATCACAAAGAAGTGGTCGCTGCTTCATATTCTTGAAAGCGGCACATGGATTGGAGGTTAGAGAGGCCGTGACTCGCCAGAAGGACTAATATGATGCCTTCTCCCAAGGACCGTCCGAAGACCAATCTTTAAGAAATATTTATTTTATTGAATTTTTTTTTGGCTGCTACGGTTGAAAGCCGAATCACATCAAAGGCCACGATTTGGGGGAAGATAAAATGGAACCTGAAACCTTGATTGGCTGTTGGAGAAAATGTTTGCAGATGGTAAATCTTGTGCAGCAGATCTACCAGGAAGAAGATTGTAGATTAGGAAGTGTTGTAGGTGGAAAATTTGTGAAGTGCCAGGGTGTAGCAGTGGGAAAACCAAACCTCCAAATACTCATAGTGTTTCACACTGATAGCAAGAATGTGGGTTGTTTTCTGTAACTTTTAATTCTTGTAATTGGGCTGGATGCTTGCTTAGACTAATTGTGTGGAGTTTTCTTTAATGGCATGTAAAAGGTTATATGATGAGATAAATGATGAGATGTATAGGTAATGGGTTTGCGATTTCTATGATCATTTAGTACCTGAATTATTGTAAGGGGTGCATGATTGGTTGTACCTGACATCCCAGATTTTTTTTTTGGTCCAAAATTGTAAAGCTTAGCCATAGGCAAGTTGATTTCCCCATGTTGTTGTAAGACCTGTCCCAAATGTTCAGGCATACGTGTTGTGGTGCGTAATCGCACAGAGTTATCCCTCTTGTTCAAAGAGTGGATGTGTTATCAAGTTGTGGAATAGACCACTGTGAGCAGTACGGGGTGAAGGTGTACCGGTAGCCTGAACTTGATGAAGGTCGAAGAAGCAAGAGTCTTTGATTTAGGGGGAAGTTGAGATGGAAGAATCTCAGAGTATGACGGACCAAATTATGATTAGGTGAAAAGCATTTCTACAAAACTGACGGTTACAGCGGCTGACCACCCATGTATTCTGGTAGATGGTTTGTTTTTTATATGGACATCAATAATCTATTTTATGCAGAGAAAGGTACAAAAGAAGTTCAAAGTTATGAAAACCTCATGAAGACCAAGACTACTCTACAAGCATAATAGAGATAAACATTAAGGGAGGATGTTAGAGATAATGTTTACCTCTTGATGATGTGTTGGATATGAGAACGATTATTTCCTAGTTTGGTGTGTGGTTGAGATATTCACTCAACCTCTTCTAGCTATCTATAAAATAAGTTAGATCTAGTAAACTCTATATATTAAAGGCATTATGTATTTCAAAGTCATCGTAATATAATAGAATTATCTTTTGTATGTGTCACAATGTCTCCTCTCTCCATTTCTAATTCATGACTCATCTCAGATATTATCTACGCGATCTCTATTCTTTTTAATAGAGATATGATGTCATTATTCTATTCAGAACGAATCTAACAATAATGGGTACAAACCAAGACATTTATACCTCAATTGCCTAATAATTTTATAAATATATATATATATTATAGATGGAGTTAGTTGTATCTGACTTAGTGATGTAAAACAATTTGGGAATAAAAACAGCTATAGCCAGAGAGCTGGAATCGAATAGATTTATGCATAGCTAGATAGGTTTAGGTCAATTTGGTTCGACTGCCTCCAACATAAAGTTAGGTCAACATGAGGGTTGTGATGTGCTATTCTCTGGGCTTGCCTGCCACTTCTGGAAAAGGAAAAATAAACATCCAAATATTTAAATCCACAGACAAAAGGGAGGCTTTGATAAAATTCATGTGAAAGAGACGGCCGCGCCATTACCATGGATGCAAGAAACCCCATGAATAATTTCCCATGTCCGTGATGTATTCCTAGGGAGCGAAGGAGGCCGTTGAATCCAGTGAAGAAATAGAAGTTGCAAATGGGAGGTACCTGCGAGGTCACCCTAATACCCGCTCGCTTTGAGGCTAATACCTACAATACCAGTGCAAACAATTAATACAAACTCATGAGACCAATCTTTGAATACGTTTGGAGAAGCTCAGAATGGAGATGAGGCGTGGATGTTGAAGCACCAGTCAAGCGTTATACTGAAGAGGAGACGTGGATGCCATATTCAAAAAAAAAATCTTTTTAATAAGTGGAATGTGTAACAGTAAAATAGATACACATTCATTAAGTCCTCAAATCAGCAGCCTTCATTTATGGATTCAACTAAAAATATGCCAGAATCAATCAAATTTAGCTACTCATTTATTGAAA
Organism: Larix kaempferi; assembly: GCA_027924585.1. Classification (NCBI taxonomy): domain Eukaryota; kingdom Viridiplantae; phylum Streptophyta; class Pinopsida; order Pinales; family Pinaceae; genus Larix; species Larix kaempferi. The sequence continues at coordinate 7,379,402 of BSBM01000912.1, read as the reverse complement.
ATTGAAAGTTTTACAACCCCTCCTTCACCCCAAAGTTGAAATATCAACGTAATTAGTTTGATCTTACTACAAAATGTTATACACAATATTTTTCGAAAATGATTATTTCTTTTTTCACATTAATTTATTTGTTCTATTTTTTAATATAATAGTAAAACATAGTGTTTCCAATTTTTTTTATTTCTGAATTCTATGTGATGTTAATAACATTTATGGCTTTGATCTTTTTTTACAACAAATCTCGATTTCAATTCATCATTGGTTCTTCTTGAGGCATTTATCTAATGAATTCACTAAGAAGTTTGAACCATGTCCAAAGCTAAAGGATGATTTGGACAAAACTCCAATGTTATGTCCATGTTTAAGTATTTTTATCAAAGAAATTAGCATACTCATCACATTACTTAGCCTTTGCATTGTTATCCATTATTCATATAGTAGTATTTTCCTTGTCCATCTTTTCATGTTGAATTAAGTTCTAGGATGCTTGTTTGATTTCAATTTGTGGGTGTAATACACATTGTGAGTTCAATTACGATATAGTTATTATGAGATGTTGAACATTTTCCTCTAATTGTTCTACTATTATAGATTAGTAGTGGTTGTATGTTCGTTCATGATTCATATATAGTGATTACACCTTGGAAACAAGTTGTTCTTTGTGATGCAACATCTAGAAATTTATATCTCATCAATGTAGTTCTTAAATGGGATTGAAACACTTGACAAATGCCTAATCTAATAATGTCTAACCACTTTGAATAGTGGAATATGGGTCATATTTCAAGGAAATAACCTTAGGGGTACCCTTATTCCATCTTGACATGTCTAACACAACAAATATGAAGCCTTATTTAAAATTTGGTCAAGATTTATCTACATTTTTGTAAGTCACTATTAACATTAACATTCACTTCTTCCAAATGACGATTTTAAATCTATCCATATAGTGGAAGAAAATAATTTTTTTCCATAAAAATATGGTTACCATGCATTTTTATAAACATGAAAGGTATCAAATTTCATTTTAGGAACAATTTTCTTATTTTGCTCTCCTTGTATCAATTTGATGTTAGATAACTTAGAACATTGATTCACATCGTAGTTGGCATTTGTTGTCGGATGCTAACTTTGACACATCCTCGACCAGTCATCGATGTTGATACAACTTTGACAAGTTTCAACGCGACATGACTCCGATAGCTTCAACACTACGACAAGTTTTCGATTTCGACACAACTCCGATGAGTCTCGACTTCAACATACTGCGACATGTTCCACACCTTCAACATGTTCAACAATATTGCAGTTCACAACATCAACATGCAGCATCGACATGTGACCCGCGACTATCGAACTTCGACAAACTGTCTCTGTCTTGCAATCGATTGTAACAGTTGAACAGTTGAACCCTTCTAACTTCTTCTTTGTAATTGAACGTAACGGGTAGGAACCCAAGCATCTCAAAATTCTATATAAGCATGTATAACATTGTAACATAGATCAGTTTGCAAGTAATCGAAGAACAGTTCGCATTTCTACATATTGTATGTGTGTATCTGTGTTTAGTTGTATTGTGTAATCCTTCTTTTTCTCATTCTATTTATTAAGATTCTACCATAATAGAGCCAACTCATTCAGTTGAACTTTTGTCCCCCTCGCGCTTCCTGGACACAACCCAGCTCATTGGTATCAGAGCACTCAGTTTTGTTCGTGCTTAAGTTTTGCGTATACACTTCTCTCGAAGTTACCTGACTTATGTCGGTTCAAATTTGCTCGCAATCTCAACGATCTAAGCAGACGCGATATCCACAAATGACAGAAGAAATAGACAATAGACATGTAGCCGACGAGACAACACAGCTTATCGAGCATGCTCTCGCTCGACAATGGACTGAAATATTAGCCCAATTCAACAAGATTCTCTTGCGATTCGCTTCAGCATCCGGAGGAACCTCGACGAGAACTCACTCCGATAAAATCAACCCCTTCAAAGTGCAAATGAATATGGACATACCGAATATTGAAGGTAAGATTGACGCAAAATCCGTCGACAACTGGGTATTACAATTGGAATCCTATTACGTTGTAAATCAACTCTTGGAAGTTGAGAAGATCACCATTGCATCCTTAAAGATGTCTACGTCTGTGCACTGCTGGTGGGAGAACCTCTAGAAAAAAATGGAGAAAAGCAGAGAACCCATCGAGACATGGGATAAATTCGTCGAACACATCCAAAAGAAATTTTACCCACTAAAATACCTCGAGCAGTAGTATAAGAAGTGGCAGCAGCTAAGGAAATGGAAAGACCAATCGGTACAGAGTAACACTAACGAGTTATACCGAATTGTGGCAAGACTTGGCATCCAAGAAGAAGAGAAATTGCTTGTTCTGAAGTACGTTAGCGGATTGTCCCAGTACATCCAGCAGGAGATGGAATTTCTGACTATCAATACGCTTGGGATGTTAGTTTTTCAGAATTTACTTCAATCTGATCTAGGATGTTAACTGAGAGAACAACATGTACATCATATCTACAGCATATCAATCATGGACACAATAATGCAAGCACACAAGAGACACAGAGTTTACTTGGGGAAAATCATAAAGGTTAAAAACCCCAATAACTTCCTCAGAGATAGATAGAGCAATGATACAACCCAAGCATAAGAGATAGACATCTCCTAGCAGCAGCTTCTCCTCTTCCACAAGTGCGCCACTCTTTAAAGAGTGTGTGAGATAATAGAATGATCAAATAGAGTGCCTCCTGCACTCTATTTATACTTGACTTGACTTGCCTAATAACCTTTACTAGGTCTGCCTTAACTTAACCACATAACATAATGTTGACTGGGCCGACACCCAATAGGGTGGTCTAATAACCCTTTGACCCACATGACTTATACAAGGCTGACCCCAACAAGGTGGTCTAATAACCCATCAAGTATAAGTTACGACACTTACAATATAAATGACGACACTTCCGTATAAAGGAATAATAACATCTCTATAGGAATACAAACACTTCCGTATAGAGGAATAATACCATCTCTATAGGAGTACAATATACATATATTGAATACATTCCAAAGTTACACATACATCAACATGGGATGCTTTCCACTATGCCAGCAAACTGGAAACCAAGAAGAAAGAAAAAGGACGTTTCGCAACAAAGATGGCATTAGGAAGACCACCCAACAAGAAGGCACCAACCGACTTCGACAAGTCAAAATCTTCTCAGTTGACACCGCCAAAGCCATATCTCAGTAAGAATCCTTTTCACAAGAGGGAATGTAGAAAACAACTGCCGATCGAAAAATGGTGTGATTAGCACCACTCATCATGGCATGATACGTCTAAATGCAAAGCTCAAAAGACATTTTTGACAAAAGTGTCGACCTCCGATATGTTCGACAAGACGGTGGAAGAATCTAATCCAGATGCAAAGACCCTTTTGACCTCGACCACTCGAGCAGCCTCGACTATCATCAATGAGGAGGAACGAGCGCGCCTATTACATACACAGATATGGGTCCAAAGAAAACCATTGCATCTGATCATGGACAACGGGATCCAAAAGAACTTCGTTTCTGAAGAACTCAGGAAGAAACTAGGTTTTGTTACCACTCCGCATCCGCAACCTTACAACATCAGTTGGATGAAGGATGGACAAGAACTACGTATCACTCGACAATGAAAACTTTCCTACTTCATAAATCCTTTTGAAGATGAAGTACTATGTGACGTGGAACCACTCTCTATAGTCGACGCCCTGTTTGGGAAACCTTACCCTTGGGATAGACATGGAAGTTATCAGTCACGGCCTCAGAAGGTGATTGTCAGAATCCAAAATCGATGGTTCAACATACCACATGGGGGCTTCACTAGAAGGAAATATAATAACACATTCATTCATATTGCGGTATTAAATATTCATGAAAACCTAAAAATTATATTGCTTATATATTAAGGGGCAAATGGTTTTTTTATTTAATGTAACAATAGAAAAATACTTTGGGCTCTTTTTATATGGGCGGGCTGACAAATATCTGCCAAATGGAGATGGCGAGATCACAACCGAATGAGAAATTGGGTTTACGCAAGGCTCAGGCTTACCAGTACGCAGGGAAATTGCATCTTGAGGCATGCTTGAGGCTAGGGGGTTTCATGGTGAAGTGGGTTTCCAGTCGATCATAGTCGAGAGACAATGGTCATTAATAGCCAATTGCTACCAATATCCTTGGGAGGCTCTAAGCCTCCAGGGCCTATGATATGCCCTCGATAGGCCTTGGGGGCTTGAATACCCAACCACTCGTGCTTATTACAGGCCTTGGGAGGTTTAGTCAGCCTCCTAGAGCTTGTTACAGGCCCCGGGGGCTTGTATACCTAGCTCACAATAGGCTTAGTCAGCGATTGGGGAACTGCAACATGCAATCTAAATGTTGTACTATGTGCATTGGCTCTAGTGACATACAAGAAGTGATCTCATATCTCTTCATTAGACCCTTGGATGTTCCAAATCATAATGATATGTGGTTGAGTAATTGCATTGTGGGTGAAGTAATGTGCATCCACAATATACATCGAAAGAAGCAAGGTGCATTGTAGAATGCATGTGGGGTCATAAGAGGGGTATCATCTCAATATACAAGTTAGAAATATAAAGGGGTATAAAAAAATTTAATGAAAAAATTGATACATACAATATCTAGTGAAAATAGGGATTTTTTTAAATTGGGAAGGCTTATTGGGAAGGGGTTAAAAAAATCGATTTTGGAAGGTATTTTCCAATATTTAGTGAAATTAGGGGTATTGTTTCATATGCCATGAACGAACATGCTATGATAGTGATTTATTGAGTGAAGCCCCTAAGGCATACTAAAGTGTCAACCTACACCGACGGTTGCACTGATATCCACCAAACAGACAAAGAAGCTCATCAATCATGCTCAGAAGTTCACATTAATCATGATCAAGCAGTAACATTCTAAGAAGACTGCAGCAATGAGTCGAGTCACTGACCAATGCAATTCTTGACGGAAGTAACAAGTCGATCATATTCTCGATGAGTTTCAGAACCTCTTTCAAGCTCTAGACGGAGTACCACAACATTGTCAGGTAAAACACTCCATTGAACTTGTTCCTGGTTCTTCTTTTCCTAACACATCTGTTTACAGAAGATCCATTCTAAAAAATGAAGAGATTTGCAGACAAATCCAAGAATTAATCGACAAAGTTCTCATCTAACCCAACTCCTCTCCTTGTGGAAGTCCAGTCATCCTAGTTCCGAAGAAAGATGAGACTTGGCGCATGTGGATCGATTACAGAGATCTCAACAAAATATCGGTGAGGAATTGGTACCCTCTTCCATGGATAGACGAGCTCATTGACGGTCTAAAAGGTGCTAAATTCTTTACTAAGCTCAACCTCAAGTCGGATATGATCAGATTCCAATCGAGCCCTCAGATGTGTGGAAAATTGCTTTCAAGATCAAGGAAGGATTGTTTGAATGGTTAGTCATGCCTTTCGGCTTAACCAACGCACCTGCGACCTTCATGCGACATATGGATAACCTTCTCCAACCTTTCATCGGAAAATGGGTCATCGTCTATCTCAATGACATATTAATTTTCAGTCGATCATTAGAAGAATGTGTCATACATCTTCAACAAGTCCTAAACACTCTCCAGCAACATAGGCTCTATCTAAACATGGAAAAATGCTCTTTTGCGATGACCAGCATCAACTATTTGGGGTATGTAATTGACTCTGCATGTAGTCACATCGATCCATACAAAGTACGGATCCTCAAAGATTGGCCCATTCCTAGAAGCATTCAAGAACTAAGAAGTTTTCTTGGTTTGGAAAATTTCTATCGACGATTCATACTCAGCTTCAGTCACATAGCCTGACCTTTGAATCAATCGACGAAGGGAAATGGGAAAAATGTCTTTCAATGGATAGAAACACATCAAGCAATTTTTGAACAGCTCAAACACAAGCTCTGCACTGCACCAATACTTGTGTTACCTGATTTACATCATCCTTTTGAGATTGAGACAGACGCATCGAACTATGCCTTGGGCATAGTGATCACTCAATCTGGTCACCCAGTCCCTTTTCATTCCAAGACTTTTAACGAAACAGTTAAAAGATACTCGACATACAAAAAAGAACTGTACGCCATTGTGCAAGCTCTCAAGCAATGGAGGCATTACATCCTTGGCAAGGAAACAATCATTCTCACTAATCACAAGTCTATACATTTCTCTCCGACACAATCAAATTTGCATACAAACCGATAACTGAAGTGGATTAATTACCTACAACAATTCCAGTTGGTGATCAAGTATTGGAAAGGTAAAGCTAATGCCACCGCAGATTGCCTCAATTGACCACCCATTACTCTCCTTTTGACAGTGATGAGTATACAGGGATACGACACGACCACTTGGCAACAATTGTACGAGGACGACAACAACTTCTCAGCAGTCTATTGGCAGTTATAGACTAACAAGTTGTCAACCTCAGACTCCGACTACCTCCTGAAAGACACCTTGCTATACAATCTTGGATAGCTTTGTGTACCGACCGGTGAGCATCGACATTAGCTCATTTGGGATGCGCACTATAGAAAGACTACACGCACTAGTTTTTTTGGACCCAAAATTCGACCGCTACAAAGTCGGATTTTCTACATCCTGTGGTCAACTATCCGACAACATCAGTATTTTTTTAACGTCGGTCCATTTTCGGATTAAAAGAGATGGTTTGGATGTCGTCGAATATTCAACACCTCATGCAGTCGAATATCCGACGACCTTCACAACTGAGAAGGGCTTGGATCCGACGTCTTTTTGCCGTCAGATCTATGGCATAATCGTCGGTGTTTTTCACAATGGAGGTTGGATAACCGACTCCATTCACAACTGAAAATGGCTAAGCACCAACGTCTTTTACCATCGGATCTATTGCAAAGTTGATGGTTGTGTTCACAGTGTATGTTAGACAACCATCACCATTTACAACTGAAAATGGTTGAATACCGTTTTCTTCTGCCGTTGGATCTATGGAAAAGTCGTCGGTTTTGTGCACTATTGATGTCGAAAAACCAATGCCATTCACAACTGAAAATGGCTGAGCACCAACGTCTTATGCCATTGGATCTATGGCAAAGTCATCGATTGTCTTTGCTACCGCCGTCGATTAACTGACATCCTTGGAAAATTAAAAAAAAAAAACATTATTGTTTGGAAGTTTTTGTTGTTGATATAATTCCAAATAAAGGTGTAGAAGGATTAATTGTAGGAAAGGACAATAAGGAAAATATTGGGGGTAAAGAAGCATTTACATGAAACTCAAGAAACAATGGAAAAGTTGTAATGGATATATGTTGCAGTAGTGAGTGGTGTTGTTGTAGAAGATGACACTATAGATGAGAGTGGTGTTACAATGGTGGAGTTGAAAGCAGATGATATTTAATTAGATGTAATAGTGGAAGATGCAAATGTGAATGTCTTATTCCCATAATGTATAGTGTGTTGATATCATTGCAGATGACTTTCAAAGTGCAACAAAAGTAAACAGAGTGGATAAAACCAAAGTAAAAAAATAGTAGTTGTATCATAAAGAGCTTATTGAATATGATTGCAATAGAGGAGTTCTTGCGTTAAAAAAAAAAAAACAAAATGAGGAGATGATTGAGAAGTCCAAGCATTTGTGGAGTTTCTAGCTTGAAAATGGTAATGTTGTAGAAGAGGGAGGATGGAGAAGCAGTAAGCATGATTCAAAAAAAAATGAGAGAGAGAGAGAGAGAGAGAGAGAGATTTGAGGGAGTATGGAATGATGATGCATGCTTACCTTTTATGAATTTACTTGACAGAACCTTGTTGAAGTTTGAAGTAACATAAGGGGGAGCATTTTAGCATGAAAAAACCAACAACAAAATATTGATGAAGATGGCAAGGTACAAGGATAATTGACAAGACACGATATCAAGATCAGTCAATAGGTGGAGTAGTCGAAGCAAATGAACTTTTACTTCATTTGTTCCAACTACTCCCCCTATCATGTGAACTTGTCCCGTCGTATCCAAGTCTTACCTTGATTTCAAGAGGCGACTGTGAAGTCGAACTGTCATAATGCATCATTTCATATATCTTTGTTTTTCTCAAAACTCTAGAATGAACATAAAAAGGATTTCAACGGTAATATATTCCATATTCCAAACCTATCAAGTGCACTTTTAGGTCATCAATTTTGACGTTTCTGAACTGTGGCAGCTCTATGGCCATTTTCACCCTGTAAATTGAAGGATTCTTGCAAACACAAACCACTATGTTACGCGACCTTCTTTCATGGCTTTGTTACATTTGCTTCTAAGATCTTTCATCACTTTGTTACAAGAATATTTTTGACCTAAAAGTACACTTGATAGGTTTGGATGGAACAGATTAACATGGAAATACTCTTTACGTTCATTCTCGAGTGACTCGATATTAAGAATTCTGATTATCAGAAGGGGATACATAATGTTAAAAAAGGAAAATAAAGAAAACACATAAAGGGATATGTAAATTTGACAAAGGAAAATAAATCAAATCTATAATTTGCATCAAAAGAATAACCGAGTACGATTTGAATTGAGGAGATTCGAACTTGCGAGCTATGTCTAGTCCTAAGGCTACCACCTTCAAGCTTGACCTTTTAAATCAATTCCCATCGCCATTTCCTCTCATGCGAAGTCCCACAACCATTTCTCTCGACACCCAGTACTCTTCATTCATTCTGCATGCATTTCACTATGCAACGGTCTCAGATTCACTGCATTTTTCCTTAATTAGTGTCTCAATTCAATATGACCCATGCTCGTCGTCCAAGGAGTGTTTCCAACAGTATTGAGTTTCATCCTAGCAATGGTGACGATTCATGGTATTATGTTTCCCTTTAGCTGCAATATGGAAAAATCATAGTCTACTGCGAAGGTTTGTCTGACAAATGTAACTGTTTGGGTCATGCTGAATCGAGAAAATGAAACCATCACATTTGTCAGACAAAACCTCGTATTAGAGCTTTGAGTTTGTCATATTCCAGCCAAAGGGAAACATAATACCATGAATCATCACCATTTCCAAGATGAAGCTCTAGACCATTGGAAACACTCCTCGGACAGCAGGCGCAGGTCATGCTTAATCGAGAAACTAATTGAGGGAAAGCACAAAGGGGATTTGAGACTATTGCATAGTGAAATGCATGCATAATGAATTAAGCAAGGTGGTAGCCCGTCGTCTCCCACTATGAAATGCATGCAAAATGAATCAATCTGCTTGAAGGTGGTCTCCCATTGTCAATTGCGCTTCAAGCTTGAAGGTGTTAGCCTTGGGACTAGACTTAGGTCACAGGTTCAAATTTCCTCAGTTAAGTTGCAACCCTAAAAAATGATGAACATTGACAACAAGCAGCATGTTTCTAATTGTTCTTGGTGTATGCTAGATTGGTTGCAAATATCATGCTTCAGAATCCAGGCTTCAATGGTAAATAGACCATTTTGGAAGGGTTTAATGTGAGGTTAAGGATATTGATTCCAAGGAAATTAAAGAGAAGGTTAAGGATATTGATTCTAGTGCATCATTTACTCATCCTTTGAAGTTGTGGAAACTCGAAATTGGTTATGATGAGCAACCAAACATCACAACAAGCTCCAAGAAATTGTCAAAAATTAGATGACATGCGAGTGGGTTGTAGAAAGCCAGCATCATTGTTACACCCAAAATCTACTCATCATCCTGATTTAGTGTGTACATCCCTGAAGTCACTTGGACTGATTAATCATTTGGGAGGATTGGTGCTCAGTTTGCACAACCTTTTGAGAGGTCGTCGCAGGTTGCACACTAGCAACATGCAACGTTGCAGGTTGCTCTTTAGCAAGGTGCGACGAGGTCTGTTAATGGGAAAAAATAGCCATTTTGAGATCCTTCCCGAAACTTGCCTATGTGGGGGCTTATCCCTGATCTCTTGGAGAGCTGGTGCTCGACCTCTAACCTATTGGGAAGATCCCCTATCTCTCTCCTACCATCTCTCAACCTATCCTATCCATACCTCATCCACTTAGTCCTATATATACGAGGCTCACTCTCATACCAAAGGGAGGAAGACTATGGTATCTACATGTTGGTGAAATCTCTCTTGGACACTTTCACTCACCTCTTGGAGACTCTCATGCTTCCTTGGAAGGGCTCGGCAATTGGCTTGTGTGGAGAAGGGTTGTACGTTAAGTCATTGGTTGTAGTTCTATATCTCTATCATGTACTCCTCTATTTGCAGTAATACAAATGCTTTCCACCAATATTGTCTCTTATGTATGATGATGTTGTGTTGTTTACCTGCTTAACTATTTACATAGATCTCTTATTGTATAGATGCTCTTTACTTGTTTCTCTTTTATGTGTCTTGACAGGTCTTGCAGCTTGGATCTGACGACCGTGGGATGTGGAGCAACATAGCAGGAGAAAGGATAGCGAATCAAAGAGGTAATACATCTAGTACTTGATCCTTAAGTAGATCTAGGAAACACATTTGTAGTCTATTTTATTTGTTCTAGACTCGCATTCAGCTAGGGAGATCCGGCTCGCCTTCGGTCGAGTGGATTGTCCGGTAACAAATCTGGCGACCATACTAGGGAGTTTCCTTGTCTAGTAGTCATTAATCTGAGTCATTTTCAGTTGATTACTTGTCACAAGCCTTGTTGTCTTTTTTTTTTTTTCATTTTCCTTCTTAGGATTGATTCCATTGTCAGATCTTCACATTGAAGATGTTGATCTTCTTCCTCTGAGTTTATACAACTCAGTTTCAAGCCTGTTTTTGGTTCATGCTTAAGAGATCTGATTCATTTTTTAATCTAGAACTCGCCTGTCGCACCTGGGCAGTGAAAACTGAGCGACACTGTGTTTTCCTGAGCTTCTGCCTATGATTGTAGCTTTCTCATTGCAGCCTGTGCATTAGTGAACTGCGATGCTGTCGCACGTTTCATATAGGTAAACTGTGACATCGCACTGTCTGCAAATACAGACTGTGCCGATCAGTCAATGCTTGGCATACAAGCATCCATTCCCTTGTTTGATAGTCTCAGCCTTGATTTGGTGTATGAACTCTCTTTTGTGCTGCATCATTCAGCCAGAGATCCCATTTGTGCTTTGTTTGGTCTGTTTGGATTGATCCTGGGTTCTGTTTTGGACAAGTCTGAAACTGGTAGTGTTGGGCGTCTTTGTCCCCTCCACCTTCATCCATTTCACTCTTGCATTCCCTTCCTTCCATCCCTAATCTGATTAGTACATTAGATAAGCTCCCAAAACTCATCTACTTTTGTTTTGAGCTTTGCTTGCTTAGTTTGCTTGCTGCTGCTTGATATTGAGTCAAGTGTGTCTTTTTGCTTGGTTTGAGTGCTTGTCTTTTCTTGAATTTTCTGAGTGTATGAGTGCCGCAAGTGGCATTTTCTTTTTAGTTGTTTAGATCTAAAGGAAAAAGTTGTTTAAAGTTTATTTGCTTTGATACGCTCATTGAAAGATCAAAAGTGCTTCTTTCCATTCTTTCTCAAGAAAATTATCGAAGAAGAAATTGTGTGCATTGGAATGTTTTTGGAAAAGTTGAATGGAAATATGAATAGTTGTGTTTTTCTTGAATTATAAAGTATTCATCTTCTTGAAAAGCTCAAGTACTTTCAATTTTTTGCAAAGAATTGTTCCATGTTAAGGAAAGATAGATGCATTTTTGTTTCTTATTGCCTTTAGGTCATTGAAAAGAGAAAATGAAAAGCTTGCATTTCCATTTCAGAATCTTCTCATCTCATTACTTAGTGTTGTTTTGATTTGAAAAGCAAAGAAAAGAAAAGAAAAATGCTTTGATTTGGATAGTAGTGTTCTGTATTTTTTTTGAGTTTTGTTGAAAAAGAAAAGAGTACTTTCATTGTCAAATTTGTATGAACTGAGGTTGTGTTGTATTGAGTTTGTTTTGGAAAAATCATTGAAAAAAAAAAAAGCTTTCTCCTTACCACAGGTAGAATTCATCGAAAGAAAATAATATTATGTGCATGTAGCTAGGACTTGCATTCTGTTTCCGATTATGTACTCACCTCATGCATTCACCTAACCATCCAAGATAAAATTAACGGTAGAACTAGGTAAAATTTTTAGTAACTTGTGTGTAAGTTAGAGACGTGTTCTAGCGTCGTTAAGCGTGGCAGCTGTCGTTACTTGCCAGCACTATAGTCCAGGGGTATTGTAGTCTTCCACGTACATCGGTATATCGAGCTCCTTCACGTACCCACCAAGTACCATAATTCGTACTTGGCATATATCGAAGGGTGTATCACGTACTCGACACATATATCGGAAGGTCTCGTGCCAACGGCTATGCATTAGACAACACCACTACGGATTTGAGCTCCCACATACCTTGCGTTTATCGGGAGACACCATTAGGATTCCTGAAACCAACCGAGTTAACCATTTGGCCGTCTTGGAAAAGCAATACACCAGGAACAACACTCGGGGAGATTAGCATGCACGTCCTGTCCAGGTAGTTGGGTATGCAGGCAAGGGTATGGTCCCAATCCTCCTTGTCGCGTCATACTGTTGAACCCTGCAGTATATTGTGGTTTGCGATTCCTTAATAATCCTGTGAGGTTCTAGACTTTTGAATCCACTCTGTCACATAAGTTTGCTTGTTGCCTTAGTTTGAGTAGGTTTTCTTGGACTGCTTTTCTTTTAGAATACCTTTAGGAGAAACGTTGTTTCAGCCTTTTTTTGTTTATTTTCTTGATACTCTGGTGGATTTTCCTGGGAGAAGGTCCGGTAGGATCTTGAAATTGCCACCTGAATTTCCCCTTAATTCGGAGGTTATTCCGAGGGTAAGAATGGATCAGCATAACATGGTCGTAGTTACTGAAGTAGGGAACCCTACCTTGAATGTTGGCAGACATTTGTTTCCACCAGATTCACCTGCCTCGCATCCCACGCTGGATGAAGAAGCACATACCCCCACTTCATGAGAACTTCCTCCTGTTTATCCACGAGAACCTGGATCGTTGGAATGGGTAAACTTACCTGTCCTTGAACTTACATTCATCCTTGGTTCTTATGCATGCTTATTAGTATCATGATTGTGATATCCTTGTGATCTCATATAAAATCATACATTCATTAGTATACTATTAAAACAAAATAATCTCAAGCATGTATAGTCATGATCATTTCAAACAGAAATAATAAGCATTAGCATTCAAGGTTTATGTAGGATTCTTATGGTTAGTCAAATCATAAGAAACATAACATGTCTAAACCTGTAATTACTCAAACATATGACTCTTCAGATTAGTTGAATCATCAATAAAGATAAGATATATAAAATGCATAAAACCTGTGATTATTCAAACCTATACCAACATGATTCTTCTGGTTAGTCATATCATCAATTAAGGTAAGAAACATAATATGCATACAACCATGATTATTCAAACTTATGACTTCATGAATAATCATCATCAACAATAGTATAAGATCCTAACAAAAGGTAGGATTCTATCTTGATATAGGAAAAACATACCTGGATTAGCATGCTAGCTATTTATGTCTAACATACTCACATGATGTCTTCTTGTTCTTCTTCAATGACTTGTGCTAGTAACCTGTATATCTCATAGGTTAACTATTACAAAACCAAGTTATACATACCTCGTAGATGGATCTTCTATGAGATCCATGACAATGGATGAATCTTTGTCCTCATGTTATCATGATCATATGTTCTTGGACCAGAACATGATCTGTCTTTCTTGGTGTACCTTTCATGTTAGTAGACAACATAAACCTCATACAACACCATAATGTATTAGTACAATCATAAGTGTCAACACCCTAACCAATGAATATCTTCTATCATGCATTCATAATTTTGTTAAGGTGATACAACAAATCTAAAATAAAAATTGTACTAACCGTAATAACATGAAGACAAGCATACCATAAACTTAATCATGGAGAAATATCGAAACATACCTCGATGAGTCATACCTGTCTAGATCGCTTGTAATCTTCTTATGTAAGGCCTTATCCTCATCTCCCTCTGAGACAGGAACTTCTTTCACTTATGTAGGTGATCAATCCATCTTCTTCTAGGATTAACCCAATCCACTTGATTTGCAAGAACTGGACCTTGAGCTGGATATGGGTTTGTCAGAGAAACCCCAAAAATTCAAACTTTGAATTTCAACCTTTTGATAGGATAGGAATATGCGCCTTGATGAACTGATCAAACTGGTATATTCAGAATTTGAAAACTGCAAAGTTTCACTCCTCAATTTTGCCTTTGAAACTTCCGGATTCACTGGACGTGACCCTGAACTGGGGTTTGATGAATCCCACTCTTTTGCCCCATCAAAATGTTTGATCCAAATCTCTAAGCTTCTATTTTTCTGAGGAGCTTCCAGCCATGGTCACAGATTTCAAAAATTCCCATTTTTATAGAAGCCCTAATTTTCCACTTTTCTGATCAAAGTCCCGAACTAGGGTCTAATCAAGCCCGGCCTTCTGCCCAACCAAAAATTCTGATCTTGGTCTCTAAATTTTTATTTTGATGAGTAGCATTCAGCCGTGGTCTCCGATTACAAAAATTCCAACTTTTTCCAAAGCCCTAAATTCCAGAAGCCATGAATGAAGGTACCAAAAAAAATTCTGTTTTGATAGAAATATGTACCTGATTGTTTCTGGTGTAACTCCGAAATTTTTGATCCACAGGGTCTGAAAAAGTTTCTTGACATATCTTGACCAGTTATATTTCCATCCTGACAGGTCTGACCTCAATTGGATTCTCTGAGAGAGAGTTATGCCAAATGTCGCAACGTGACCTGTTTTGGGATAAAACAGGAGAGCGAACTTGTACGGTGTGTCACGTGTCACTGTTTTAACTTCGGCCTCTGAAAAAGTTTTCTGAGATATCTCGGCCTGTCACCTTTCCATCCTAACAGGTCTGACCTCAATTGGACTCTCTGAGAGAGAGTTATGCCAAATGTCGCAACGTGACCTGTTTTTGGATAAAACAGGAGAGCGAACTTGTACGGCGTGCCACGTGTCACTGTTTTAACTTCGGCCTCTGAAAAGGTTTCCTGAGATAGTACAGACTGTGTACTACCTGTCACTTTTTATGAAATTTCATTTGGAGCTTCCTAGCCCAAGATATGACCTTTTTCCCAAGGTCACCTAATTTTGACTCAGATCTGGAAGAGGCAGAAACCCTATATTGTACAGATCATAAATCACAAAGTACAACGAATTAGAGGTTATCCTTTGGACACAAGATACCTGGAGATCTTAGCTTCGGCCTGTAACAATTTCAGATCCGAAAAATTCTCCAAAACGGATTTATAGCGAAAGTGCTACGATGACTGGTTTTTTCTATATCAAGCCCTAGCATCGTAAGTGCAACAAGTGTCATACATGCCATATCATGCCTTCTTTCAGGCTAGCTCTGATACCATGTTAGATTTTCTGAATTTACTTCAATATGATCTAGGATCTTAACTGAGAGAACAACATGTACAGCATATCTATAGCATATCAATCATGGAGACAATAATGCAAGCACACAAGAGACACAAAGATTTACTTGGGGAAAACCATAAAGGTGAAAAACCCCAATAACTTCCTCAGAGATAGATAGAGCAATGATACAACCAATCAAGAGAGATAGACATAACCTAGCAGCAGATCCTCCTCCTCCATAAGTGCTCCTCTCCTCCTTGAGAGCATGTGTGAGAAGTTAGTGAGCAAATAGAGTGCCTCCCGCACTCTATTTATACTTGAGTTGACTTGCCTTTTTACCTAACTCATGTCGGCTCTAACTTAACCACATAACATAATGCTGAGTGGGCCGACCCCCAATAGGGTGGTCTAATAACCCTTTGACCCACATGGCCGACCCCCAATAGGGTGGTCTAATAACCCTTTGACCCACATGACTTATACAGGGCCGACCCCAAACAAGGTGGTCTAATAACCCATCAAGTATAAGTTACGACACTTACAATATAAATGACGACACTTCCTTATAGAGGAATAATACCATCTCTATAGGAATACAATATATATATATGTGAAATACATTCCGAAGTTACATATACATCAACAAGCTTATCCAAGATCCGTTAACCCTGCATCGGACCAACCTAATCCCGGAATGGCACCATATGGGATACCTTATCCCGGGAATCCTTACACTATATGGGGGCAACAACCTGTGTTGCAACACAGACCCCAACCAGTTATCCCTCAAGTACCACCACCCCCGATCGGACCTCCTCCACCTCCTGTTGGAGGCGACGGGCTCCCACCTAACATTGGTGGAGGCTCACCCCATTTTACCTACAACACCCCTCACCCCTCAGGCAGTGGTGGGAATGGTCCACCCCCTCCTCCAGGCGGAGGCGGCGGTGGACCACCTTATCATGATGGAGGAGGACATTTCCCTTCGGGTGGCGGCAGTGGTCCACCACCCCCTCTAGGCGGAGGCGGTGGAGGACCTAATTACCCTGGTGGCCCCGATGGTGGTGGAAACCCTCATCCTTCCAGCAGCAGAGGTGGTGGGGGCCCCCACCCATTTGGCAGCAAAAGTGGTCCACCACCCCCTCTAGGCGGAGGTGGTGGTGGGCCACCTTCTTACGGTTATGTACCCCCACCTCCTCCCGATGGTGGTGGCGGACCTCCACCCCCTCCCAGAGGTGGAGGTGGACCTCCAGCCTATTGGAATGGACCACCTTATGGCGGCGGACCTCCTTACAGTCCGGGCGGCACACCCTCCTAAGGTCAGTTTTATCCTGGTACACCTTACGGCCAGTTTAGTCCTCACATGCCATATCCGTATTATCAATACATGCAGCCTAATCCAGAGATGCCCTTTTTGGCTACTTTGGACCTACCTGGCCTTTCTTGTTTAACCAACGATCCCATCTACCATGGATCTAACTGGCCACCGATTCCGGTGAAACTTCCATCTGATATCCCCAAGTTTGATGGTAAGCCAGGTGAAGACTCCAAGAACCATGTGATGACATACCATTTATGGTGTTCATCTAATTCCTTAATGGATGATTCAATTCCTCTTAGATTGTTCCAAAGGACTCTCACCGGTTCGGCTACCAAGTAGTACATCGAGTTACCACCACACTCTTTTCCTGATTTTGGCTCTCTTGATATGAACTTTTTGACGCATTTCCAACTGCCTATACGGTATGAGACTGGTACCAAGCTTTTAACCTCGCTCTGTCAAAATACCGCCACCCACATTTCGGATCATATCCACGAGTGGCGAAGGAGATGACGTCTCATTAAAGCTCCTATTCCAGATCAGCTCCTAGCATACTGGTTTACAAAGTCACTCCTGCCTGTCATAGCAAAAGATGTTGCCATGCGAGGTACTGTCACCGAAGAACAAGCCATCGCGAGTGCTCATTTGTTAGATCTGGTCTATACCTACTATGGCACTCTGTTCAATATTTTTCCTGACGCACCCCGGAACGTTAACGATCCCACGAAACCACATCAGGGACCCCAAGCTGATGGAATCATTGGTTCCCTTAACACCTAGCCCACTGCTAGCACTGTTGGATCATCCAACCAAACTCCGGTTGGCCACAACACCGCCAAGTCTACTACTCCTGCTGTAAATGAAGAGGTGAATTCTGTTCAAACAGCTTCATCTCATAAGTTTAACTATAAAAAGAAGAACAAAGGAAAATCCAAGAAATCTTCTACCCAACAGGACCCAAAGAGCACTCCCGAAGATACCAAGCAGAAACGGAAACTGAAATATCCTTGTTTATTGTGCGAAGATGACCATTTCTCCAAGGAGTGTCCCCATAGAGATGAAGTTCAAAAGTTTCTTAGGGGTAAACCAACTCCCGTAGTCCTCAATGATCTGTTTCCTGCTCAAAACCAACAACTAGTTTCTCAAACCCCCTCAGCCCAGGGGGACTCATCCAATACCGCGCATGTTCTCATGTTGCATAATGAGACGATCAATTTGAATACTCATGCGCGATCCTACAAACAAGTCCCTTCGAAGGAACCCGCCGGAATTAATACTGAAAAAAATTATGACTCTCTGCTTGATGTCGCTGTACCTTCGACTTTTCTTCCCATTGAGAAGCCATCTTTGGATTCGATATTACATCCACTCAAGAGCACGATTCAAAAACTGTTTTCAATCCTAATGCTCGCGTGGAACAGAATTACAATATCATCGAAGACTTGGCCCAAGCTCCTTGCGCCATGTCTACCTTGGAAGTTTTGTAGAATTGTCCCAATCAACACAAACCGTTCATCGCACCCTTGTAGATGAATGTGCCTCTACTTCTGTCATGTCGATTGCCTGTTGGAGAGCCATTGGCTCTCCCGAATTGAATCGTTCTCCTACCATGTTGAAAGCATTCCACGGTCGTGGCTTTCAACCTCATGGGCTCTTACAAGCTCTTGCAGTTCAGTTGGACGGAAAGACCGTAACCATTAACGTGGAAGTGGTCTTGGCCCCGTTAGATTATAATCTCTTGCTCGGTCGCAATTGATTTTACACCATGCAGGCGGTTGCCTCTTTAGTCTTCCGCATAGTTTAGTTCCCCCACCAAGGACGAATTGTTACTATCGACCAACTAGATTTTTGCACACTAGACACCACTACTAATCCTGGTGACCATATTCCTTCCATTGGACAGATGTCAAAACAGTATGACAGTGTAGGGGTTGGCCTTTTGATAGATTCATCTCTCATGGGTGTTTATCCAGCCATGGACCCCCCTAATGATGTCGCGACGGTGAACATCATCTCTACAGAGATTCTATCTCACTCAAACGATGCTTGGATTGTACCTGATGAAGCCACAACACACCTGCTTGGAGACAAGATGCCTCTTAGACCTGCTGAACGCATTTATGAGGCTATCCAAACAGCACCGGAGGACCATTCATCCATGGTCCCTCCTTCCTGTTCTCTAAGACGGACGTCCTCTCTACCTGATCTCTTGCTTCGGACTTTTCATTCAGACGAGTCCATCATGGAAGTAATGAATGTAGACGATGGTCCGTGGGATGATCTTCATCATAGGTCATCTTTTCTTCCTCCATGGAAGTACGTAGAGGACAACATTCATACCCTCTTTTCACTGGATATCTACCCATCCCCTCATCCTCACATGTCTTATAGACACGGAGGGAAACTTGGCCAACATTGAGCCAACTACTGAGGTAGACATCTCTGTGAAACCAGGTATAATGGAACACATTCGCATAGGCCAGAAGTGTTCCCCTGAAGAAATCACTGTTAGCACAGCCTTATTCAAGTGATTTCGAGATGTTTTCGCTTGGTCCTATGAGGAGATGCCTGGGATAGACCCCACGATTGTCTCTCACGAGATGAAAACATATCCCGACATCAAACCTGTATGTCAAAAGTTGCGACCGGTACACTCCTGGAAGACTGCGGCAATAAAGGCAGAAATTGAAAAGATCTTAAAGGTTAGCTTTATCTATCCTGTCCCATTGACGGATTGGGTCTCAAATGTCATTCCTGTGAATAAAAAGCAGGACACCATTCACGTCTGTGTTGATTATCGAGACCTTAATTGGGCGTGTCCAAAAGACAACTACCCGACCCCTTTCCTTGACCAGATCATTGACAACTGTGCTGGAAGCGTTATCTTTTCATTCATGGATGGCTTTTCTGGTTACAACCAAATTGAGATCAACCTAGCCAACCAACATAAGATGGATTTCATCTGCCCATGGGGTACATTCGCTTATCGCAAGCTCCCATTCGGCCTTAAAAATGCTGGCGCCACGTTTCAGTGGGCTATGTCGTATGCCTTCCATGATATTAAGGACTTTGTGGAACCCTACTTGGATGATCTCCCTACTCATTCAAAGGAGCATGAGTTCCACATTGATAATTTGACGGCCATATTCCTCATATGCAAACGGTACAATATCCGTCTGAATCCTCACAAGTGTATCTTTTGTGTTGAGTCTGGACGCCTCTTAGGATTTATCGTCTCGAAGGATGGGATCCGCATTGATCCCTTAAAAGTGGAGGCCTTCATCAACCTACCACCTCCTACTGATGTTACGAAACTTCAAAGTGTCCAAGGTAAGGTGACTTATCTACAACATTTTTTCTGTAATTTCGTGGAGAAGACTCAGGGATACATGAAACTGCTTAAGAAGGACGTCCCGTTCATTTGGGACGACCAAGCTCAAAAGTCTTTTGACAGTATCAAACATGCCATCACGCATGCCCCCGTGCTTCAACCGCCTAATTATTATCATGATTACATTTTGTATCTCGCTGCTTCTGCTACCACTATCGCCATGGTTTTGGTACAGGAAGATCAAAATGCTCAGGAACATGTGATATACTATGTGAGTAAGGGTCTCACTGACACCGAAACTAGATACTTACATGTCGAAAAACTAGCTTTTGCGGCAGTCATTACTGTCCATAAGTTTTGTCATTACATCCTGCTCCGCACCACCACCATCATCGCCGATTCGAACCCCATGTACCACGTACTGACGTGTCAAGTACTTGGGGGCAAGTATTCACATTGGATTGTGATACTGCAAGAATTTGATCTTCTTTTCGAAAAGGCTAAGTCTAAGAAGTCTTTGGTGTTTGCTAAGGTCATCTGCGACCTTCCCCGTTCTAATGCAGAAGTAGAGCACAATGATTCATTTCTGGATGAAACATTGTTTCTCATCAGTACGTCCGACCCATGGTATGGAGATATCTTGTTGTATCTTCAGACCCAATGCTTCAATCCTCAACTGTCTCGTGACGATCGTCATAAGATACGCCACCACGTAAAGTATTACTTGATCATAACTGATACTTTGTATCACCGTGGCATTGATTCCATTCTTCGACGCTGTCTAACGCACGAGGAAGCTGAACACGTTCTGAATGACTATCACGTCGGGGCATGTGGCGGTCACCTCTCTGGGATGGCTACCGCCTAGAAGGTTTTTCATGCAGGATACTACTGGCCTACTATATTCAAAGATTGTATTGAGGCCGTCAAGAAGTGTCCTCCTTGCCAACACTTCCATTCGAAGAAGCACATGCATCCTTCTCCGTTACATCCAGTTATTGTTGTTGGCCCATTCACAAAATGGGCCATAGATTTTATGCATTGTAAGCCTACCTCGGCCGAGGGGCATAGTTACATCATCATAGCTGTGGATTACTTTACGAAGTGGGCCGAGGCTATGCCTACATACCAAAATGACGGCAAAACTACCGCACTCTTCATGTTCAACCACATAATAGCACGGTTTGGAGTTCCTCGGGCTATGGTCACTGATCATGGTTATCACTTTCAGAACCATATGGTTGCTGAATTGACTGATAGGTTGGGTTTTCGCCATGAAAACTCAACTCCCTACTACGCGCAATCCAATGGACAGGTCGAGGCCATTAACAAGGTCTTGAAAACTATGATCCAAAGGATGGTAGGGACATAGAAGTCCAACTGGCACAATATGCTCTTCAGCATTATGGGCCTACTGAACTACCGTTAAAACTGCCACAGGATTCACTCCCTTCCAATTGGTATATGGATTGGAGGCTGTCTTACCGATAGAGTACGAATTTCCGTCTCTTCAACTCACTGTAGAACTTCTTCCTAACACTACTACGGAGGAAGAACAACTCTTGTACTTAGCTAAGCTTGACGAGTCCCGCCACGATGCTGCTCTTGCTAACGAAGCACATAAGAAACCCATCAAGGCCCAGTATGATAAGTCAGTCAAACCTCGTATCTTCAACGAGGGTGACCTGGTCCTCACTTATGACCAGAAGCACGATAAGATCGGAGCTGGGAAGTTCGAGTCCATGTGGCATGGACCCTACATCATTAAATGTGTATTGGAAAAAGGTGCTTACGAGCTCGAAGATTATGACGGCATCTCTTTGGGTGAACCCCGCAATGGGCTTTACCTGAAGAGATATTATGCTTGATTTCTCATGCATAGACTTGCTTGTATATATTGTACATGGCGTGTTGTTGTGTTTTTGTGTGGTGTGACACATTTTTCTTTTGAGTGTCTTTAGATCTTGTTTCCGCTCCTTACACCATGTTCTATCTGCGTGTGCAGATGGCGACATGTTATGGATTCGCGGACAGCGCCAGCTGGCATACCCGTAAACTTGCTTCGGCAGCCTGGGTACTTTATTCCCCTATAGGCGAGCTCATTATCTTAGGAGGAAATTGTCTAGGGTTTGCGACCAATAATGCCGCAGAGTATCAGGCAGTAATCCGAACCCTGACCAACGCCATTTCCTTGGGTATGGACCACATTGTCATCCATATGGATTCTCAACTAGTGGTTTCTCATCTCAACCGGATTTACGCTATCCGTGATCCTACCCTACTTCGTCTCCTTAGACGAGTACGTCTCTTGGAAAGGTCATTTGAATCCATTCAATACCTGCACATTCCACGAGAGTTGAACATAGTTGCTGACTCGATGGCCAATTTCATCATGGATTGGTACATTGCACACACATAATAATCATAATGTATAGAAGTAGACATGTAAACAAGATCACATCACTAATCATTTCAAAGACACATCATGTATAAATCGTCGATAATATATATAAATCGCTCAAAAGTAGTGCTGGTACAAAATTTGAAGCACGCTGGCTTTCAATGAGTATCTACAAAAATATGAAGCATCATAAGCTTTCAGTAAGTACAAAAATATGAGGCTTCTAAAGCTCCTGAGTACAAGTATAAAAGTGTCTCAGGCACCACGCCTGATCCGCACAACCCTAACTCACACAGCTCTTTGTCGCTGTGTAAGGAAGCAGTCCACAGTACGAGTCACCTTGGAGAGCAAGGCGTTGAAGCGCATAGACGCTCCAACCCCAAATCTCTGCATGGGCCTCGGAAGGTCATCAATAGCAGGCTTTGGAACCTCCACAGTCAGCTTTGACAAGTTCCGGTACACCTCCTCCATCTCCTCGATGGCGGCATGTGCACCAGTAGGAATCACTTCTTCCCCGCCTCTGTCTCTCCACGCCAGAAGGGAGATACCCACCGGTCGTATAGGGCCAACATCTGCACACAAAATGTACTTGTCAGCACTACATTAAAAAAAAATAATAATATAATTCACAAAACTTAAAAATACAAGGGTTCTATTCTTACTGATATCACCCCATGCTAGACCCTCTGGCAGCACCAAGTTGGGATCCTCCTGGAAGTCTGTACCACTATAGGGAAAGTCCTCCACCATGAGCATCTGGCCCTCTAGCCAGCTGAAAAAATCAGGACCAAAAGTGATGATGGGACCCCCACCATGGCGGGTCATCAGCTCTACCCACCTGAGCATATGTGGATCTCTCAGATCCTTGTCATCCACTATCACCTGCGGGTACAGGAGAGGAACCCGTTCCAAGAGGAACGACACTATGATAGAACCATACCCGAACTGCTTGATCTCCCCTCGCCAACACTTGGTCAGCTGAGCTCGGATGTTTGCGAGGAGACCCTCGCACCAGTTGAAGATCATGGGAGACATACAGTCCTCCGCATATAACATCTAGGTCCGAGTAGCTGTATGTGGAGCTTGGCTACTCGCCACCTTGGTAATCGTAAGAAGTACAGTCCTTAGTGGATGACTCACCACATCTCGGATGACTATCTTCCCGCTAGAAGGGCTAGAAGTAGCAACACAATGTTGTGACACCATGTCCTCTATTATATGATCACTGCCCCTGGTCCTAGTGAGTTGTACCATGTCCCTTCTTTAGGACAAACCAGTCAGAAAGTATATGTCCTCAATGTCAATGTTGAGGATGTTCTCACCTATGACGAAGTATTGTTGGGATGCATCCCAACTCTGAAGCATGTGTGTCAAGAACGGCACCTGGGATCTCATCCCCTATACCTAAAAGAATTTGAGCAACCCACAGTTTCGCAAAGCAACCACACATTATGGATCATTTGTGGATTGCTCATCTTCCAACTCGTGTTCTCTTTCTCTCCACTCTAAAACCATCTCTGCTTGCTGGGAACCTGCCAAAAGTAGCATTTAAAGCATGTTAGGACTTTCTCCAACTGGCATCAATGCATTTTTTATGGGATATATTTGATGTTTGGAATTGGAGTTTCCGCCGCCGCAGGCTACCATCAAATACAGCGCGACGTCATCGCAGGTCCCATTTTCGAGACTTGTGACGACCTATGCTCATCGCATGTCCCAAAAGGACCACTTGCGAAGAGCCGAGGGCGCATTGGCCCCTCCCCAAACCATAAAAAAACTCAAAAAATGCATAAAAATGGAAAAACTAAACCACTACAAGGTTGATGGCTGATATTTAGGCCTACCTGGTCTGGACAGCTAGTGAAATGGTAGATTGTAGCTCCCAGAATCGACGATGGAAGTTTTGGCTCCAAATTGGTACTTCTCCACCCAAATTGGCAATTTGAATAATGTTTCTATTTTTGGCCTATATTTCTATTTATAGAATGAAATGGAATATTCCTTTTCAAAAATTTTGATGCTTTTGGGCCATTTACTATAGTTTCGACCGTTTGTCATTATATTTGGGCTATTTGACACTTTTTCTAGTGTACAGGAGTCGTAGAAATGGTCTTTCACAACGTTTCTCGCATTACCAACAGTAATTACAGGTATGAACACCCCTTCATGTGTTTTGTCATTATTATTTTTAGTTAGTCACATTGATTGCATGAGGATGAGTTTACTCCTCGTTTGTTCTCATACTCACCAAATCATGAGAACAAGTACCGAGTTATGATTTATCACTTTTCCGAGCTTGTTAAACTTCCACGGAAAAGGACACCCCCCGGAGTCCATAGTTAAGCTCTTTTCAGACTCCCTAAAATTGAAAAGATTGCCAAGCGAACTTGTCGCATTCACACTTGTTAAAGTATTTGAATGGTCGTCTTTCATGTGATAGTTTACCCCTTTTTCGGACCAGGGGGCACTAATTATGAAAAAGGAATACTCCAGCCAATCATGACTGGAAGAGTCCTCTCCCGCATTGTTTTACCCTTTTTCAGGCGATGAGGCTAACTTTACGAAAAAGGACCATTGGATTCTTCTTTAGCTATTTTTAGACTCTCTAAATATGAAATGATGACCGAGTTTGCCTTCTATGGACTCGTTAAATTTTCACATTGAAGGGCCTGTCATGGGACGAACCCCTCCTATCCTAGGTTCGGAAAATATTTGGGATTGGACTCATCTATGAGATGAGCTATACTGATCATCTGGTTACCCTCATCAAGCTCGTAAAAAACACATGAGGCACTCATCATTCATGATGGGGAAAAAGGAAAGTGTTTTTGTTACATGCCTTAGTGGCAGTATATAGTCGTTCTTGAACATGGCACTCATTTGCATTGCATACAGTACTTGGGTCATCTGTTTGTCTATGAGTCCCCGCTTACTTTATGAGTCTTGTTACTCCTCTGAGTCATTCGGAGAAAGCGTCCATCATCAGTTGCATTAGGAGTTTGCGTCATTCTCATGTCAATACTACCAAGTCATGCCATGCCCATGTTCAAGAACACATTCATCACTCATCGTTTTACAGTCAGTACACATGTCGTCATGCCATTGTTAGTTTGCGTCAGTCTCACATGTTATTGTACCAACCGATCCACTCTACACAACTTTTGTCATGTTTCGTGTCGATTGATGGGGGACTCATTATGGCCCTCCTTCGACGGATTCTTCCTTGTCGACTTCAACACACCATCCTAGGATTGAATCTAGAAACCAACCAAGTAACTTGGCCCTGCATGCGTCATTGGCAAGTTACCTTGCTTTCATCATGAGACAACATCATTGACTCTTGATTGAAAGATTTCATCTTGCGTTCAACTTCAACTCATTTATTCATGCTTGATGATATGTACTGTGATACCTTGGGAATCATTGACATTAATGATGATCTCCCTCACACTTGTTAACGGTTTACATCAATGGTCAATAATCAAGTGGTTTCTACCCTGTTCGACATCAAGACATTTGTAATCACATGGATAGATTCTTATCATTGCGGGTTCAGCTTGAAGACCCTGGGGAGTCATGTTTTTACCCAGGTTGCAATGGAGTTTGTATTGAGTCATATTACATGGATCCACTTTTGTTTTGGTCGTGGTTGTGTTATCATCTCATCATGGATCTACGCTTGTGTCTAGTAGCCATGATTGTGTTCAGTCGGTCATTACTACCATGGATCTGCAATGTATCGGTCCGCAACCATGTTGTACTACATTTGAGATTGTCAGTTCAGAGTCAGTTGTACTGCAGCAGCATCCTTCATTCAACAAGCCTTTTGCCAATTTTTCTATCAAAGCACTTCACTTGTACATCCTTAATAGCTTCATGCTTTGGGGGGCATTCCGTTACACCTAAAATCTACTCATCATCCTGATTTAGTGTGTACATCCCTGAAGTCACTTGGACTGATTGATCATTTGGGAGGATTGGTGCTCAGTTTGCATAACCTTTTGAGAGGTCGTCGTAGGTTGCACACTAGCAACATGTGACGTCGCAGGTTGCTCTTTAGCAAGGTGTGACAAGGTCAGTTAATGGGAAAAAATAGCCATTTTGAGATCCTTCTCGAGACTTGCCTATGTGGGGGATTATCCTTGATCTCTTGGAGAGCTGGTGCTCGACCCTTAACCTATTGGGAAGATCCCCTATCTCTCTCCTACCATCTCTCAACCTATCTTGTCCATAACCTCATCCACTTAGTCCTATATATACGAGGCTCACTCCCATAGCAAAGGGAGGAAGAATATGGTATCTACACGCTGGTGAAATCTCTCTTGAACACTTTCACTCACCTCTTGGAGACTCTCATGCTTCCTTGGAAGGGCTTGGCAATTGGCTTGTGTGGAGAAGAGCTTCTATGTTGTAGTTCTATATCTCTATCATGTACTCCTCTATTTGCAGTAATAAAAATGCTTTCCACCAATATTGTCTCTTATGTATGATGATGTTGTGTTGTTTACCTGCTTAACTGTTTACGTATATCTCCTATTGTATAGATGCTCTTTACTTGTTTCTCTTTTCTGTGTCCTGACAGGTCTTGCAGCTTGGATTTGATGACCGTGGGACATGGAGCAACATAGCAGGAGAAAGGATAGCAAATCAAAGAGGTAAGACATCTAGTACTTGATCCTTAAGTAGATCTAGGAAACACATTTGTAGTCTATTTTATTTGTTCTAGAATCGCATTGAGCTAGGGAGATCCAGCTCACCTCCGATCGAGTGGATTGTCCAGTAACAATCGTAGCCATTCATTGAGCTCCTCTCTGTTTCGAGAATAATTTAATATTCTCTACTGAACAGGGCCAACCACGTGAAGGTGGAAGCTCTTATGGCCCCTCCCCCGCCTCACATCACTCTCAATTACCCATACCCAATGCATGTACTTGAAAAAGACAAATACGTGCAAATTCATCCATATTTCATCATGAACTTTCATCTACCATTCATTCAATAAAGGCTAACATTCATTAAACCATTGTTTCATTCAATCAACACATTCATACAATAAAAGATAACATTCAATAAACCATTCATTCATTCAGTCAACACATTAATTCAATAAAAACTGACATTCAATAAAGGTAACAGTTTACTACATTGAATCATTAAACCATTCATTCATTCATTAGGCCAAAAATCATGGACGATATATTGTTATCAAAAGTAATTAGACAAGTACATTTTTCGAGTCACTTCTTTTTAGTTTTTCTTCTCTTTATAAGTGGTAAATAATCTCTAAGAGGATCATCTACATTTGGAATTTCTCTTCCAGTTCTTGGTTCTTCATCAGGCGCTTGTGGTGATGTCTGCATCCTAGAGTGTTGATCTAGATGTGGATTTTGCAGCAAGGGGTTCGAAGTTGCTGCAACAATGTGAAAATGTTACATCATTGTATTTTGATATTGTAGTGACAAGTATTTCATTTAAAAAAAACATTACAAAGGTGTTTTTTTACCTGGTGTAGCCACATCATGTAGTTCATGTTGTTGTCTAGGCTCAACCTGTACAATTTCACCCTCTACATGCTCTGCAGTTGAAATATGGTGGACTACAATTAATGTTCACCATTTGCAATGTTATACATAAAATTTTAGCATATGTATAAATTCATTACCAAGATTAGAAGCATGATCTTGGATTTGTTGTTCTCCCTCCTCGACATAAGGGGGATCATTGCTTTCCAACTCAAAACAGAGTCAATATTTTTTGTCAAGTATTTATAACGAATAGATTGCACAAGCAGTTAATCTTCAATAAAGTATATAGATTCTATTTACCTGTGCACCAGATGGATTGGTACCAGAAGACTATGTTTGGCCAGACAAGCTTTTTCGTCGTTCAACAAAATCTCCAAAGCCTTCCTTGAAGCTAAGCGTCATGTCTTCCTCAGTGGCCTATTCATTGAATCGTTCGACCTGCATATTTGCATAACGTCATTAATTAACCTTTTCCGGTGCAATAAAACGAAAAACAATTTGCAATTTATTATTTGCATGCATTATTGGTTTTTCAAAACTTACAAATAGTGCCTCGAAATTGGAATAACCACCAGGCCCAAGCTTGTGCTGACCTATTTTTTCAAGTCTTGCCTTTGTGGCCTTTGATGTGTCTGGCAACCTATGCAAGTGTTGAAATACGTTAGGTGTTCCAAGTTCGATATAGAAATATTCAATAATAATAAGGTTTTGAATTACATTGCGGAAAGTATTGCATAACTCCCTGTGCCTGGTGTTATCTTTCCTTCTCTTCTCTGAGCCCTCTCCCTTCCATCCTCCACTAGAGCTCTCCACTCCATTGGTGAAATCATTGGAGGGTGCTCATACCTAGGGTATTTTTCCAGTGGGTCCTATATTGGTCTCGGACAACCTTCACATGTTGTCCAACCTTTTCCGACTTTATTGAAGGTCTTGTCACCGAACAGGCCAACCAACCGATGCATGAGTTCATCTTTTAAACATTTATGTTGTTTATCCCGCCTTTCTTGGATGGTGGGACCAATTGTTAATATAATTGAGTTATATCATGATAGATTCCTAAAATTATATTAACAATTCCAATGGATTATACCTGCAATGTAGAGGATCGTGATCCACTCCTCGGATCGATGCTCATAGGTGACTTGCCCCAATCTGCTAATAACTAGGAGTTGCCCCTTATAGATACCTAAATAAAAAACATAGTGAAAGTCACCTAAACATAGTGAAAGCCAACTATTTTCTTTTATTATATTTGCACTATTACAAAGATGTATACCTGATCCCTCGAGGAAGATGTACTCCTCCGACCATTTGTTGGCGGGGTTTTATCCCGATCACTAGCCTGCGAAGTAAATGGGGAAAATTTAAATGAAATAAACTAATGAAAAAATCCTTAATATGTTAAATTCATTAATAAAAGTTTGGGTAAATTGTTATATGTACCACTCCCATAGTAACCTTTTTTGTATCTACTCGATTCAAATTGTAATCAATAAGCAACTCTTCCCTTGCAGATATTGATTTAATGGCAACTACAAAAACACGGTTTCCTTCACGCCCCTCAAATTTGCAGTTTGGTTGCTTAATTGTAGACCCTAGTTGTGTACTGTTTATAAACCCCGAAATATTCTTGTGACCTTTGTCCTTCTGTCCATGTGCAACATTGCTCCTTTATTTTGATTTTTGTCTTTCAACTGTAAATAGTTTGTTGACAATCCATAGCTATGCATACTTTTTGTAAATTCGACCAGGCGCATCCAATCTGTGTAGTTGTAACAGCATCCAACATACTCCTTAAATTTTGTACATGTGTTGTAAGGGACCCTTATTCCAGCCATGTTGAACAACCCAAAACCATGTATTGACGATGGTGCTATTTGATATATCCTATTGTTCACACAAAAATTTGTGTCTGGTAGAGGAAGCTCCTTGGGAACCCATTGTTTCACTAAATGTCTGTACGTCAAGGGCACCTCGAGGTCATCTTTTGTCTCATCACCATAGGAACATGACCCCCCTTGACCATGAAAAAATTCATTGCGTTTATCGAATTTTCTTCTGGTCTTTTGACATCCAGTTGATACAACTCTTCTAGAACTACTGGATGTCTCACTTTCCTCTAGCCTTCCTAAACTCCCCTCGCTCGAGGAAGACAGATCTAACAAACACCTATTTGGTTCTACCTGCAACATGGGAAAAAGGTTTAGATACGACCAAAAGGCATAGCGCCTCTTAAAAGGTGACATGTAGCGCCTTTTATAATGTTACCTGATCCTCATTCCCTTTCTCAACATGTAGGCATTCAAGCGATGAGGAAGACGATCACTTTATCTTTCTTATGAGTACAAATTCATGCAATTATGAGCTTTCTTTTATTGCTCCTTTAGGTCTTGACTCCCATATCAAACCATCCAATTATCAGCTTTGTCATCATTGCCCTAAAGTCTCTCTCATCCCATCAGTTTTGGTTCATCAACTCAATAATTGAAGTCCGGTCACATTTAGTAAGATATTTATATTTAGCAATAATAATATAAAATAAAAATCACTAACCATTATGGAAAATGTCTAAAAGTTTTTATGAATTTCAAAAGTAAGATCTTTTAGGTGGTTAATAAGTGTTCACAAATCTTCAAAAACAATATTTTATATAATGTTGTGGAACTTGTATAATCTTATTCAAACATAGTCTTCTTAGATGACTGAAAGTAATTGAATCAAGCAAAAATGGAACCGTAAACATGTAAGTTGTTTTGAAAAATGGTAGCTTTCAGTCATACTCCCAACTAATGTTGCCTTTGGATAATTACTTGTAATATTGACTTAGGGTATTTAATACATAACATAGATTTTCAATCATATTGATAGAGAGAAAATTAGGGCTTTCTTTATATTATCATGACATAGTTACAAAGACTTTCTTTTCAATCTTTATGACAATTTGAATGGACAGACCCCACTCATAGCCAAATACTTTTGAGATATTTACAACTCATCAGAGTATGGGGGACCATACAATTCTCGAAAGGCGTTGGATTCAACAACCCATGCCTTTGAATAAACAGACCTTAGGACCACGCATCTATTCTGATGCATGCAAACATCTATGTGGGTGTCGACAAGCCACTGTCGGTCGTTTTTAACGTAGTACCCAAGGATTTGAGCCTCAGTAAGCTTTGTCTACAAAATATCTTTGACCTGTTTGGTAGATTCTCCACTTCCCGTTTTAGATTATAAATAGCACCTGGATATAATGCTATTAGGTTGATGCCTAATGATTGCCACCAGTCTCTAGTGTAATCAGGGATGAACCATGCAGGATCCTCATGGATATGTGTCATTTGAGGTCCAAACTTTAGCATGGTATAATATGTTCTATCTTTATTTTCTTTTCTCAAGAATTTCCACCATAATTTTTTATATTTTTCATAAGTGTGTGTAGTACTTGGAAACCGGAGACTAGCATCTTGATGTGGCCATGATTCCAAAGAACGTATCCAGTTAATACAGTAGTATTGTTGTTCTAGTCGTATCCCGGGGTGAGGTGTAGAGCCCTTTTTCGAGATTACATTAAGATCATGGTATAGGTGAGTTAACCAATTGCTTGCATCAGCTGCTTTTATCAAGGAGTTGTTGTAAATCATCTCTGGTACGTCAATACTGGATCCCATAGGCATTCTTCTGAGTTCTGGCACTAGTCTAATAAAAGCATTAGATCCTTGTAAGTTAGCATCTAATACTTCAACATGTCTCAACTCCCACCTAGGTTTCCAGTATTGTATATAATCCAATATACTCATATTATCATTGATAGTATAGATATGATTTTTTAATCCAGTCCAAGCAGATATTTTCATGTTTACTTGTGGTTTACGGGCCCACTGGATTCCGCTTTGAACTTCTATGCTCGCTTGCCTCGTGCTCGCTTCCACCAGGATCACTTGTTTCAGGCTTGCTTGCTTCAGGCCCGCTTCTTAAAAATTAATAGCACACTTCTGTGTCAAATATTCTCTTGTTATAAAGTCAGGAATTCTTTTTGCTTTCCCATAAATGTGCTCATGAACAGTACAGTTATAACATCAAAACAATGCTTTCCATCTTGCAAACTTTCCTTTTGTTGTTTCAAATTTTATTGTGTTGTTTAGCTCACAAATGGAAGTCTGGAGCAATCTGTTCTAGTTATGATAAGGTCATGGTTCAACAAATAAAGTCATAGTTCTACTTAGTTTTCTGTCAGTAAACTTATTCTCCAAGATAATTTTCCTCACAAGTTCAGTCGAGGTCGAGTTCCACCACTCTTAAAATTATTTACCAACAAATATAATTTGATTACCAACAATTTTGTATGACAGGACAAGCCTTAATTACTTAATTCAAATTATTTACCACATATTTGATTACCAACACTTTGATTACTAATTAAGTCTTATAACAAACACATATTTGATTACCTGGGTGTAGATGTTTCCTGTAATATACTCAAAAGAGTTACTTTCAGAAATGATTGTGCCTCTTAGAGGCCAGTCAACTCTAGGAACCAAGTGACCCTATTATAGGGTTAGTACAAACAAGAGAGAGATATGACTGGATATGGTATGGTCAATCAAAGAAAGTCAATGACAGTCAAAAGGATCAGTACAATCACAATAAATATGAGTTGACAGCCAGCAGACTGAGGCCAAAGAGACTCACGGCCCCCAGTAAGGTACAAGGACCAACCAAAGGGTAAAAAAACCAACCAGTAAGGTACAAGTAAAAAAGAAAAAAGTGGGTATAAATTAGACTCATAACCCTTGGGACTAAGGGGGTGTAGTACCTCAAATGTGGACAATCTACCATAGTTATATCCACAAGACCAAAAACAAAAAAGGTGATACAAATCAAAAGATAACTCAAGATCAGTAAAAGACCCAAAAGGTGAGAGGCAAGGTACCACAAAAAAATTAAAGGACCAAAATTAAAGGACAAGCTACCACAAGACCAATAAAAAACAGTGTGTAAGGACCAAAAGTAAATCAACCATTGTGGGGAAGGTACAAATATGGTCAAATATATATTGCAATAGCTCCTTGTAACTACCTGTTATTTGACATGCCAAATAGATGGAAGGTCAAATAATGTCAAATATATGTAATATCTCCTTGTAACTACCTCTTATATGCAATAGCTCCTTGTAACTACCTGTTATTTGACATTCCAAAGAGATGGAAGGTCAAATAATGTCAAATATATGCAATAGCTCCTTGTAACTACCTCTTGTAACTCAAATAGGACCACCAAAAGGTATAAAGACTCATAACAACTTGGACAAATTAGGGTGTGTACCTCAAATGTGGAAAAACTACCGTAGTACCCACAAGACCAAAAACATAAAAGGTGGTACAAATCAAAAGATATACCAAGATGAGTAAAAGACCCAAAAGGTAAAAGGCAAGGTACCACACAAATATTATCGAAAAAATGGAAGGACCATAAGATAATCAACCAAGGTGGGGTACAACCAATCATCTCTCTCTCAAATGTACCATTGTTCCATATAACCTGAAAGACCATCATCGTAGTAAATAGAAAAGTCAACACGGATGATGTGATCACATGGTCCTCTAGACTACTCCTAAGGTCAAGCATCAGTGGCTCCATCAAGAGGTGTTCAGTCCCTTGAGAAGACCATCTAACTCAACCATATCGAAGACCTAGGAGAAGATGACATCACATCATTAGATAAGCTCAAAAAAATGTACTGGGACCAGTGTCACAGTAAGCGAGATGAAACAAAAGTGGACAGAATGCCAACAAGCAACACTAAAAAGAAAAAGACCCTCTAAAAAGGTGAAATGGCAAGCAAAACCTCCTAACTAAGAGTTGGAGACCTCAACAAGTTGTATCCTTCGCAAGGTGATGAAATCCAAGTCAAACAATACAAAATGAGAAACCAATAATGGAAGGATATCCCTCTACCGAAAGGGATCCATGGTAAAGGGCCCTAGAAGAAAAGTTACTAAGCTACCTCGTTCATGGCACGTCGGAGAAGGATACTAGCACTTCTGCCTTATCACCCTTGTATCACCAGTATGGTGACCGGAAAATACAAGGAAGACAATGGATCGATATGCCTTAGGAGCTAAGTGGAGTGCGGTATTCCACAAAGTCCATCCGGAACCAATCCTCGTGGCTTACCCCCGAAATGACAGGAGGCCCTCTCCACAAACTGGTCAATGACCGTGTCAATAAATACGAGAGGATTTTAGTACCCTAGAGGACAATAACTATGTCTTAGATGAAAATGACAAGGGGGAATTATTTGGATTCCTATCGTCGGTGTCCTACCTAACTACCAAATTCTTTTTATCCTCAAGCGAGGTTAAAGTGTGTTGAGTTGACGAGTTAAATTTTAATGGTTGTATTACTCAGTCAGGTGATGGAAGTGCAACTCGTGGTGTGATGACTGAATCAAACCATGCCAATGCACATGAATAAAATAAGCCTTTCCTTTCAATGAATGCTAGCTAAGGTAAGGAGAAAGTTCTTTCAAATAATAACTACTCTTTCAAATTAAATGAATGCAACAAGTGTTCAAATTCATTCATGGGACCTCAAAGAGAGCTTCAGATATAATCAAGTCATGCAAATGAATTCATCACATAAAACAAAGAGATAATAAATATAAGGAATTGTATATATCCATGTTCATAATTCTTCAGGCACACTTAAAACATTCTTCAATCATTCGTCACAAAAACACAGTGATAGTAGAAACAATAAAATACATATAAATATTCATGAGCTTAATAAAAAAATAGTAACCACAATTGGGGAATATAATTATGCAGGAAAGAATTGTGAACTTAAAGAACAGTAATTTACTAGTACTAATTACAATGTGAATCAATCCGAGGAGTTTTTCCAGCGGTGTTGAGTTTCAGCATGGCAACGGTCACGACTGGTGTGGGTCACCATTGCCAAGTTGAAACTCAAGACCGCTGGCAACACAACTGTAGGCCCTTGAGTCTAGCATAAAATTATGAATATGAAGTGACATTTTATTTACCATCAAAATGATATAAAATGGGCAGTGATTTCCATTTGCTCTTCCTTGATTCATGCCTTGAAACACTACAGGACAATCTTCATTTGTTTTGTCAAGGCCCAAATTTTTTCTCAACTTCTCCATTTGCACTAGAATCTTCACCAATTTAGTTTGGGGCACAAATATTTTCATTTTTGACAACTTATTATGGAAATTCAAATTCAACACATTAGCACTTTGTATATTTTCATGTGGTTGTTCTAGTGGCCTTTGGACAACTTTTTTTGTTTAGTAAGGACCTGTCTTGGTGGCATAGCTTGGAACAACTTGTTTTCATTTTCACCTTCCTTGAAGCCAAGCTAATATGTAACTCCCCACTGCTCTCCAGATGCTATTGGGTATAAGTATTGCATGTCATATCCCTAATTTATTATGGGGAAGGTATTTCACACAATAATGTGATATCTCCTCTCAAACCATCTAGTGTTGAATCCTTGTAACAGACGTGGACTTTCTCCACGGTTTCCATTAATTTGGTCATTGCATCCGGGGCTGGATGAGCAGAATTCATTGCCCTCGACTTTGTTTCAGCCTTAGAAATTGATGCCCTTGATGAACTAAACAAATCACCACTTATGTACTAAGCAGTCCCATTGACCTAATTTTTGGTTATTTGTTGGATAGTAATAAACTTATCTTAGCTTTTACACCATACTGGGTCTCTAGAAGCTGTGTTAAACTTCGAAAAAACACATTGCTAAAAATACAGCCCAAATCAACAATCTTTCATTGCCACCAAATTTTAACCCCATACTATACTCAATGCTCGACCTTCAAAAATTTGACCATCTTTTAGAGATGAGACTGGTTTTAGGCCTAGGGTTTGACAAGAGTTGACCAACTTTGATCGGGGCCTAAAACAAGTTGAGAATTTACCAACATGAAAATTGAAACACCATGCTCATCTTTCCAACAGGAATTCAAATTTAATTTTAGATTTCAAGCAAGATGAAGTTTCTAAAATTAGAAACTTCTTGAGATTGTGAGTATTGAAAATCTAAAACTGTCCACCCCACCTACATCCTCCAAAATATATATGTAAATATACCTAATGGAGAAAACTGCGAAAAATAGAACCTTGGAAGTCTATGATAGGTTGTTTTAAGGGAATCGTGAGTGTATGTCATCAAGGGTTTGAAAATATTCTTGTTGACAACATTGGGGAAACATCAACAACCTTAAATTCAAAGGTATTATTTTTTCTTTCAATTTCTTGAACATCTAAAGCAACAACAATATCACACATTAGCATTGAATCTTGTCCAGAGTCTTGACTCTTGAGTGGTGCACACTCTATCTTTGCGTCGTGAGGCGCTTCTACAACCCAATATGGGGAGATGTTGTCATGTTACATTATGTAACGTAACGTTCCCAATCACTAACTTAACATTCCAACATAGTAATAATTGAGCCTCTCGACGCAAAGACAGAGTGTGCACCACCCCCTTCATAGACAGGAAAAAGCAACCAGTAGAAAATGTCATACTCCAGCTCTAGCCCTAGGGCCTTTTTTGAGTTGGCATGTGATGCATATTGTTGGTTAGGGTTTGTTGAGTTGGCATGTGATGCACTAACTAGGGTTTGGGAAGCATTGTGGAGTCCTATTTTGGGATGAGCTGAAAGGAATTGGGTAAACTAGATTGTGATAAGCTGAGGTTCTATACTGCAATCTTCTTTATTGTAAACAATGAGTAAATGGATTGTTGTACAAGTTTTTGTTGCAGATATGAATTTTCAGATGAGTTTTCTCTTGTTGGCTGAATTTTTTGTGCTGATTTCGTGGGCAGCTTGGGCTGATTTCTTTTCTGATTTAGCAAGCCCATTTATAATTTTTAGATTTGGTATATTGTTGTTTTATTACTGGTATAACTCAATATATATTATAGATTCCAGTTGTTGATTAGATCCAGCCCTCAGGGCTATTGAATAAATCTAATGGGGATGTATTTATGGTGTCTACACTTTGAGATCACCTAGAAGTGAAGTGGTGTAGCAGATCTGGACTTTCTTGCAGGTGTTCTGAAGAAATCAGATTCGGTGTTGAATCTCCATGGTGCAGATCGGTGACCTCTTGTGAGGTGGAAATCTCAATGTTCCATTGAGAGGGTTGAAAGATGAGAACTATGATGCTTATCCTAGGCAACAATGCACAAAAGAATCTTGATGTCGCAAATTTGGAAATGATGATGAGACAGGTAATCAAGAAAAACGTGAAATTGAACATTTCAACATGTGAAAAGGTGAAATTGGAAATCTCAATGGGTTCCATTATTTTTACAAGGAGGATTTCCTCTTCATGAGCCACTTTTTGACCAAATATTGTTGTAGGGAACTTGGACGAGGCTATGCATATTTTTTCCACTCTAGAGGGCATTGCTTCATTCATATGGTTCAGAAATCTAGGAGACTGAATGAGTGGTTCAACTGAGATTTTCAAATTACTTTTTTGGTCTATATTAGTGTGAAAAAAATCTAATTTTCCTAAATGATGAAGGAACATGGTAGTACAACCTGCATTGGAATGTAGCCTGTCGAAATTAAACTAATTTTTTTGGAAAAATGAATGGCCTATAAGATTTGTGGTTAGAGGGCTCAATGGTGTGACAAACCTATCATGTTGGATATGGGTCATCTTGGTCAGGACTAAGAAATATGGAGATGTACTATATGATCAATTACATAACAGAGTTTTCTGTTTTAGAAAAAATGCCATTTGCTTTCAAATGACCTCCCATTATAGATAAGAGAAGATAAGGTGATTTATTGATGTCTATGGATGACCAAAAAACACAGGTCAAAGGGATCCAAGTACAATCTAGTAGTGACAAATTGTGAGTGCCAAAGCAACTCAGAGAAATTAAACAAAACCACTGAGTAAGCTAAACTACTGAATAAGAGAAGCATAACCATAGATACAATAAAGGGCTAATGATCATCATTAGTAGACACAAAATCTGAGGGTAAAAGAGGAAGCCCTAGTGAACACATCATAAACAAAGGCGGAAGAGGAAGCCCTGTGAACACATCATAAACAAAGGTGGAAGAGGAAGCCCTAGTGAAATTACAAACAGAGTTGGAATTAGAGTTGGAAGGTTTGAGTCAAGTCATCTCAACCCTAGACATCTTTGTATGGTAGCATACCACTTGTTTCCATCGATAGATGAGATAGAGGAGAAATGGAAGAAGGGGTACCTCTCTCTCTTCATTACCAAAACCACCTTCATTTGCTAAGGAGAATGACATATTGCTACTGTTTGGGGTCTATCATTCCAAGGTAATAAACATTGAAAGCATCCCCATGAGGGGAAGGAGTCAAATCAGTAGTTCCATTGCATCCCCGTGAGGGACACGAGTAGCGAAGAAATAAGGGTTCAATGGGTGGAGCAACCTTCTGTCTCCTGCTAGGTGGATAGTGGGTTCATGTGGGGCTTTCCCCATGGTTTCTTGACGTGACATGAGAGCTACAAAGTATGGAAACATTGGTATCTTTCGACCCAGGTGAAGGGTATTGGAGCTTTGAACCCTGACATGGGAGAAAGAGGATCAATCTTGAGCGACCCGAACCCTGTGAAAACTTAGAGACCCAAACCTTGAGCCTATTTCGTAACCCCCAAACCCTGAATGAATATGAGTAAAATGATAGATATGCTAGATATTACTGCATAAACTCAACGATTTATAAGGCATTATGTTCTTGGCTTGTTAGATTGCAGCAGGTTCGGTTCTAGTCGATGGGAGGTAGAGTCCACGGTTCGCTCAACGATGAGAGGTAGAGTGCACAGTTCGCTCAATGAAGAGAGGCAGATTCGATAGTTCTCTCAGCGACGAGAGGTAGAGTTTGGAGTCCACTATGAATTAATGGGAGGCAACTAGATTTCACAGTCCACTCCATGGCAATGGGAGTCCAATTCGCGTAATGAGAGAGTCCACTCACACTAAAATTTATTTATTGCAAAGTTTGCACAAGTGAGAATAGAAGGTTGCTTTTGCATTTTCCTCCATTGATGGTGGTCATTACCTTGGCTTGGAATGGCCCGATTTTATAACATAGATGAGGGTGACTCCATAAGTACCTTTTATATTGGTATGGTGATTTTGGACAATTTACTATCTTGGTTTTAATGTGCAAACACCCTCTGACTACCTTGTTTCACTACAAGTATGAGGTTTTAGCCTCAATTCTTAGATTTTACCTTATTTATAGCTAGAAATGGAAGAAGGATACATGCTATCCTAGTTGCTTTCTGATTTAGATGATTTTGCCTCAACATTCTTCTACTCCTCCTTGACTCAATGTTAAAAAGGGATTAATAATTCATGCATGTTGATTCTTGGCTAGGGTTAAATCCATGTCTTCTTATAGGTTTAGTGGGGGTAGTGAGTATTATCATAGGTCTAGTGGGGGATAGTGAATTTGCATGGCACATAGTTCATGGAATTGGCTATGAGTTGTAGGTAATTGCTTAGGGTTAATTCATTTGTTCTATATGTCAATGGGCTCCATTATGAATTACATTTATTGATTCAATACTTGTAATTAAACTTGTTTGAATATACTATTAAATTCCCTGGGATTTGGATTGTTCTGATGTCGATCTATATTAAATTTATCATTTTATGATTTTAGCTTTGATAAGGTCAACCAAGCTTCAATTGTATAAGTATGCATTTATTTTATTTTGATGTAAGTTCTAATAGTAATAATAGGATTCCAAGGATGAATTGTTAATACAATTGTTATTTTTCTAATTAAGTTCTAATCGACAAATAGGATTGCAGGGATGAATGGTTAATAAAATTATTCTTTTCTAACTAAGTTTTAATCGCCAAAATAGGATTCCAAAGATAAATGGTTAATAGACTTATTATTTTCTAACTAAGTTCTAATCGTCATCTCCCTCTTCGTAATAAACATATTCATCATCATCATCATCCTCATCTTCATCACCACCATCATCATAATCTTCATCATGATCATCATCTTCATCACCACCACCACCATCATCATCATCTTCATCATCATCATCGTCGTCGTCCTCATCATCATCAACATCTTCATGATGATGATGATGATGATGAGCATCATCATCATCTTCATGATGATGATGATGATGATGAGCATCATCATCATCCTCATCATCCTCATCCTCATCCTCATCCTCATCTTCATCATCATCACCATTTTCATCATCATCATCCTCATCCTAGTCATCATCATCATCATCATCATCTTGATCATCATCATCATCCTCATCTACATCGTCCTCCTCCTCCTCCTCCTCCTCCTCCTCCTCATCATCATCATCATCACTGTCATCGTCATCACCACAACCATCATCATCATCATCTTCATCATCTTCATCTTCATCTTCATCTTCATCTTCATCTTCATCATCTTCATCATCTTCATCTTCATCTTCATCTTCATCATCATCATCATCATCATCATCATGCTACTGCTACTACTGATGATGATGATGAAGATGACAATGAGCATTGTTGTCATCATCATCATGACCACCACCATCATCATCATATTCGTCATATCGATGATGATGGTGATGATGAAGATGATGAAGATGATGAGGATGATGATGATAAAGATGACGATGTTGATGATGATGATGATGATGACGATGACGATGACGATGACGATGATGATGATATTGACGATGATGATGATATTGACGATGTTGATGAGGATGATGATGATATTGATGATGTTGATGATGTTGATGATGATGATGATGACTAGGATGATGATTATGATCATGGTGATGATGATTATGATCATGGTGATGATGATGATGATGATGGCAATGATGAGGATGATGAAGATGATGATGATGATGATGATGATGACGACGATGATGATGATGAAGATGATGATATTGATGATGTTGATGATGATGATGATGATGATGACGTTGACGATGTCGATGATGATCAAAATCACACTTGCTGAACTTTGCATATAGTTGGTGTTCTCGAAGGACTTGCAACACCACTCTTAGATTTTCATTATGCTCTTCTTCATTCTTTGAGTAACCAAGAATTTCATCCAAGAACACAATCACAAACTTATCCAAATACTTGTTGAAGACACTATTCATGAGACACATGAATGTAGCAAGTGCATTGGTAAGACCAAATGGCACCACTGTGAATTCATAGTGTCCATATGTTGTCCTAAAAGTTTTCTTGTGAATTTATTCTTCCTTTATCCTCACTTGATGGTAGCCAGACCTCAATTCAATCTTTGAAAATACTCTAACTTACTTCATTTGATCAAACAAGTCATCAATTATTGGAAATGGGTACTTATTCTTGACTATCACTTTATTTAGCTGCATGTTATCAATACACAACCTTAAATTCCCATCCTTTTTCTTGACAAATAACACAGGTGCTCCACAAGGAGACAGGTGCTCCACAAGGAGATACACTAGGTCTCATATACTTCTTGTCCATTAATTTTTGTAGCTGCATCGTCAATTCTACCAATTCTGGTGTGCTCATTCTATAAGGAGCTTTGGAAATTGGTGTTGCGCCTGGAACAAGAATGATGGAAAAATCAATATCTCTATTTGGTGGAAGTCTTCGCACTTCATTTGGAAACACATCCCTGAACTCCTACAACAACTGAAAATCTTCTATCCTTGTTCCCCTGTCCTCTGATGAATCTGATATGTGGACTACATATAATTGGAAACCCTTCTTATAAAAAAAATTCAACTACAGGGTTGAAGTATGTCATACTGAAACTTGCTTGGGAATTCCTCGTACCAACCTTGTCCTTACCTCTTCATCAATGCATTCAAGTACTTTCTCATAGTATTCTATCTTGTCTCTATGTCCTTCCAACCCGTCCATACCTATTAGGGAATCATAAAATCCTAATGATAGGAAATTTAAATTTACTTTTGTGAGGATTCCATTCAATTCTATGGGGCACTCCATCACAACTTCACTCACCTTTCTCTTGGTCCCCGTGGCTAATTGAACAAGCCAAGAATTACTATGATTTACTTTACTAATAAAACAACCTTCAACCACCTTAGGAGACACATAACTATGAGTAGATCCTGTATCAATCAAAATAGAAATAGATTTCTTAACAATCTTACCCTCAACTTCCACCACTATTGATTGATGGTCTTCCTGATGGTCATCCAGTGCTACATAAATTTTAGGTGTTTCTCTTTCCATAAATTCCACTATAGTTTCTTATTCTAAGTTGTGCAATCTTATGTGATTCTCCCTCCGATGTGGAAATGATCTAAGAACATGGTTTACTCCACATCCCCATCATTGAAGTGGCCCTCTAGGGTCTCTTTCTGCTGCCACGATTGGTATTTTCCCACTTCTTGCTTGTTGGTTGTATGGAAAATTTCTGGGATGATTTCTAAATGGTGGCATGAATCCAATTTTCCTTTGTTCAAACCTCCCTCTAGAATTTTCTTTCCATGCTGCTGAACCTCTATTTTACCTTTTCTCTG
Organism: Larix kaempferi; assembly: GCA_027924585.1. Taxonomy (NCBI): domain Eukaryota; kingdom Viridiplantae; phylum Streptophyta; class Pinopsida; order Pinales; family Pinaceae; genus Larix; species Larix kaempferi. The sequence goes on along the minus strand of BSBM01000912.1, from coordinate 7,336,702 downwards.
CTCATAGCAATGCAGTGCCATCCTAATAGCTTCATCTAGACTTGGTGGATTGACAAACTCAATCCTATCTCTTAAATTTTGAGGTAGATTACCAAGGAAACAATGGATCTTTACCTTTTCACCCTTGATGTAATCCACATACCTCAACAACTCCAAAAACTTATGGACATGCTCTTCCATGGAATTATGTCCCAACTTGAGTTCATTGAACTCTTTATTCTTGTTATCATAATACCTAGTTGATAGGTATTTTTCCTTGAAGTACCTTTTAAACCGCTCCCAGCTGACCTTTTTTCACTGATCCTCTTCACTTGCATGAGGTGATCCCACCAAATTGAAGCTCTCCCATTTAAATTGTAAATGGAAACTCTAGCCTTTTCATTTTCTTAAATACTTCTTCATTCCAAGAAGACATGCCTCTGCCTCTTGACCTGCCTTGATTAATCCATCAAATGTGGGAGGCCTTTCCTTCCTAAAGTCTCCCTGTGGGATCCCTCTGAATTTCATTCTTCCTTCAAACCTGCTGAAAGTATGCCTCGGACTTCTCTAAGAGTCTCTGGAGTCACATGAACGGCTATAAGTAGATTGTGGAGAGGGTGTTCTGTGCTTTTTTATCACAAAATTATTTCTAGGGCTTGGAGTCCTCTTCCTACAATGAAATCTAGAGAGACTACCTGTATCTCTTTCTTCTCTTCCCGCATTGATTGGGTTAGACCCAATATTTATCCTCTGATACATATCCGTGAGGCTCTACATGATGGCGACATTCAACTAGTGCTGCTCTTCCCAAGCCTTCATCGATCTCTCATTAAAGCTCACCATGGTTTCAACCAAGTTCGGGGGAGTTATTTTATCCCTTCTCCCATTGGATTATGTTTCAGTATGTGCTTCTTACACATTCTCTTCTAGAACATCTTCCTCCTACTCATAAGGATCCTGGGCATCATTTATGGTCACCATTTCCTTGCTTTCATGTACGTTGCCTCTATTGTATGATTCAACTATTATCAACTGCGAACACTGTGCATTATAGAGACATTTTTCAGACATCATAAGAATGCATATGATACATAAAATATCCATACAAATCTGGAAATTACTCATTCAAAAAACAACAATACTAATTAGTGTTTATCAAAGCCGTGCCATGAGCATTCTTCTTCCTGTAAAAGCATTCATGCTTCGGCCCAAGCCTCCCCAGTACTGTAAATTGGGCTATGATACCATTTTCCACATCCCCAGTTGCCATGGTTCCCTTCACAGGTGATGGGAGACAACCTGATACATTTGTTTCTCAACAATTCTCCCTATTTTACACACAGCCGCAATGGCTTTCGATCCATAATCCACAATCAACCTGACTGCAATCCGCAGTCGGAATTCGGAAGGGAGGAACGCCCAAATCATGGAATCAAACAAAATGTGACTCCGAATTCCACATTCCACAATGTGGGAGTTGGAAATGTAGAATTCCAAAATACTCGGCATTGCAGAAAAGGTCCCCCAACTTCCGCATTCCACAGTGTGGAAGTCAGAATTACGGAGTGCCATAATGCTCGGTGCTGCATAAATGTGTCCCTGACTTCCGCATTCTGCATTGCAGAAGTCGAAAATGTGAAGTGCCACAATACCCAGTGCTTCAGGAATGTGCTCCCAACTTCCACATGCCACAGTGTGGAAGTCAGAAATGAAAAGTGCCAAAATGCCGATGCTGCAGAAATGCGCCCCTGACTTCCTCATTTGGCAGTGCGGAAGTTAGAAATGCAGAGCATTGCCATACCCGGTGCTACATAAATACTCCTCTGACTTCCGCATTCCACGGTGTGGAATTCAGAACTACAAAATGACACAATTCCCAGCGCTGCAGAAATGCATTGCTGATTTCTGCATCCCACAATGCGGATGCAGAAAGTCAGGAGCTGGCCATGCCCTGTTACAACCAAATTCCCATCCCAATAAATTCTTCATCCTTGGAGCAAATTGGAAAATTCTGGTACCATTGGAAAGCTCTTGGAGATCTCTATGCAATGGTGTGGATCCCTGCCACACTTGAGGGCTTTGAACCTTTCTCATTTCCAATCAAAAGTTGTCTCAAATTCCTTCAAAACCTCTTTACCCCACTACCAAAATACCTGGAATCACCCTGGCAAGCTCCCTTCCTTCATCTTATCAGAGAGGGGTGCATGAACAGCTGGGGGGGGTGTCTAACTCATTCCCCAAGCTCATATGATGAAGTACAATCCTACTAAGGGTATGTACAATGCATAATAGACATACATAGTGGAAAGAATTCTAATGAATGCATCTAAAACCTATAAGGTTAGCAACATATTAAACTCAAGAAAATGGTGAAGTGTTTAACATGAAGTCAGCCTCATACTCAGGCCTATACACGGTCTTCATACTGGTCAATTTCGTGCAATAATTCATTCAAATGACTTTAACATAACAAGTAGACATAATATAGGAAAAATAGCATCATTTAACACCACAAAAATGACTTATCTTTAAATGGAACTATCCAAGTAACTAGCTAAGTGAGAGAAATATTCCACCCAACCATATGTCTCTGTCCATCATATACTCTTTCAACTGAGAGAACACCCCCAAGCTGGGTTGTGTATCCATTAAGGAGGCTAAATAGGCTCTCTCATAGTCAAGGTTCCACCCTAATTCTAATCCAGCATATAGTTGGGTTTATCAAACATGTATGGGAACATGGAGGATGATGTTAAGCTAGTGAGCTCAAACACAGAGCTACATGCATCTCAAACTACTCAAAAAACACGGCACCCACAACACCTACCTCACCCAACAAAAGGAAGGCCCCCTTCTCTACTACTCAGTCCTTTAGAACCCCTTCCCTCTAGTGCTCTTCAGGGTGGGCATAGAAAGGTCCATACAGTTGCTTTCCTAATACTTTATCCTTAACTGTGTTTATCAAGCAAATACAACCTCTGTCTAATTTTCTTCTTTGTATTCTAGTTGGAACCTTCTCAGGGATGCGGTCAACGCTCTACCTTGTAGTTCAGTCTTCTACTATCAAATCCTGATGTTATCATGTGTTTTCAAAGCTACTCACGCTCTGTAATTTATCCCCAGGGTCTGATGCATGGATATCCCAATTGATTTTCTCCCTACGCAGGGTTTCTATGTGCTTTCATCTCTGCAAATTTGTGCTTACACATAATCGTGATTTTTTCTTTCTGCATCCCTGCCCGGCTTTGCAATGCGTGATTATTGAGGTTATTTGGTCAACAATGGGATAGGGATTAAGGTGAGAGAATTCCTGGGAGGTAGAGTGGATTAAGGGACAAGCAAAAAAAAAGCCATACCATGCCAGACGAATTTCCAGGCCACTCCATACTCCATCGACCTAACGAACATGTTTTCTCAACCACCTTCTTACAACAAAATTAAATGTCAGCACGGGGAGTCAAATGGGTCTACAAATTAACATGTTGCAGGATGAGTTCCAATCCCACAACCCCCTCACCTATCCCTAGTGGATACACATGTACCCCTCTTATCGGTTGCCTCCATAGCCAGTTTTCTTGGTATTTTATTGGAATATTTAATATTTTCATCATTTACAATACCTCATGGATTAATAGAACATGGATAATCAAAATGTCAAATACTTTCATTTTAAATAAAACATGAGCATCCTCTAGTGGGGCCTTGGCCTTGAGCTTCGCACTAGGGCAAACACAGATTGCATGTATACAATATTTACATTGAAGCCAATAAACCCTAAGGGTCAAAATGGGCATGTGGAAGCTTTTGAGAGGTCCAGTTTAACCAACAATCCAGGATTTTGGGTGGTTTTCACGGAGTGGATCACCTTGTACGCGAGGATGATTCCGTCAAGGATTTGGTGGCCTTCCACATATCCCGTTTTCTCTAGAGATATGAGGAGCGGGAGGAGATTTTTGAGTCTGTTAGCCACCACTTTGGTAATGATTTTATAAATTACATTGCATAGAGAAATGGGAAGAAACTTACTAGGGTTGGTCGTTCCTATTTCTTTGGGGATCAACGTAAGATAGGTTGCATTCAACGCTAGAAGAACCCATTGTTTTTGCCGAGATTCTTCAACAATCTCTAGGAACCACTTATACTATGAAACGAGAACTCGACACGGTTCTCGTTTTTCTCTCTCTTAATTTTAGTAGCTATTTTAACCCACATTTAAAAAATGGTTGATACCAGTATCACACATTTTCATTTTGAGGCATTTTTTGGGGCCTTTGAATTATCATTGTCGTAAAATATTTTTAATTTCTATTTTCAAGCCTGTTTTTAGAAATTTAACAAAATAACATACATTTTTAAGCAATTTATAATGAAAAACATCTACATTTTCCGATTTTTTCTATAAAATAAGACATTTTTATGGACAAAATAAGGCATTTTTATTGACAAAATTGTAAACAATTCTAGAAAATGAAGACATTTAAAACCATTTTCAATGAATTTTCGGAGAGTTTTTGTATAAAAATGATACGATTTCATATTATTTTTCGAAAAGTGACTATTCACATAAATTCAAGAAAAAATATACAAATTACTTGTAAAAAAATAATAAAAACATTATATGTAGAAATTTTATTTCTAAAATAAAGTCTGAAAGTCAAAACATTACTAATATATCTTATAAAAAAATTGTCAAAATTAACATTTTCTTCAAAACATGAAACTAATAAACAATATCATACATGCCAAATTCTTCATCGAGATTGGAATTTTTTGGAGCTTCGATTTCCTCAGGGACATCAATTTCCTCTTCCATTGGGTCTTCTATGTCTGCAAGATCCCCAAAGTGCTCCTTTACAAACACCCCTCCTAATGGGGGTTGAGTCTCTTTTAACATCTTTGCCACAAGTGTTTCACTAAACTCTCCTTTCTTCAAACCAAGTTCTTGCAGTTCATATGGAAGAACTTGAATAGCATTAATTCTTTATTTTATGCAATTGCATTGGAGTGGATCATTATCAATGGATATGCAATTTATTCCTTTCTATAAGGAGCATGTTATTGTTGTACCTAATCACCAAAAACAAAAATAAAGTTAAGTCAAATAGCATAAAGAGCATACTTTAAAACAGTAAAATAATGAAGGATAAAACATACATTAAAACTTGATATATGCTTTCATATGTAATATGAGAAAGTTTACCTAAACCCAAGAACAAATATAAGACCCAATTTCCTTCTCTTGAAAATGTATCTATGAGATAATTAATCAATGCTTGTGGCTTTTGATAGATGTTTCTAGTCACTCCTTTCAAATCCCTTTCTTCATATGTTAATTTTTTTACCACGGCATTATAACTCAATATCTGACTATGCTTTCCTCCACTCTTTTCATTGATTAAAAGAGATTCATAAGCCTCATCCTGTGTCCAAGTTGCAAGATGTATGCTTTCAGCATCACTCAGGAATGGATCACTGCCGGAGCTACGAACATTAGGCTTTTTCCTGTAACAAAAATATAAAAAAATTATTTAACTTATCAATAAATATAAATGATTTATAAATTCAAAATTTGATAATATGGTGCAAATATATTACCAATAAAGTTGCTTCCTTTTTTTTCCTTTACCCCTGAAGGATGTCAACAAGCCCCCTAATTGTGTGTTTGAATGGAAAACAAAAAATATCCATAGTGGTGATGTTGTGACATCTACAAATCCCGAAACTACTTTATTGAATGATTGGTAAGTATAAGGCTCGCAATCATAAGTAATGTTTCGGATATTAAATCCATGAGGGATATCTCCAATCACTAGTGCGTACTCCTTTTTAGGAACAATATTTGCAATGTCTGCACGGTCACCTAAAATGACTTTATATTGCACAGTTTCGAGCCCATTCCAAATATAATGACCAAGTGTATCATCAAGTTCAACGCCTGTAAGATGTTGTCTCCTTTGTCGTTCTATTTTGGCTCTTTGGATATGAATTCTGAAGGACTTTGATACTCCATCTGTACCCCTCTTTGGTATATTCAAATGAAAATTACACCAATAAGTAATAAAATAGAAATAAATCGAATTAGAAAAGAAATAAAATAGGATGTATCATAGATCACCATACCTTCTTGAATGCAACAAAAAATTGTTTTAAAGTTTCTATCGAGCTTGAGCCTGGATAGTTGCATTTGACATCATCCCAACTCTTCTCATTCAACATTATAACCATCTCCTCTTGTATTTTCATGTAGACCTTGTGACTAGACACTTAAACAATAAATGATGTTTACAATCATATATAATAATATAACAGAATACTTAGAACATAACAAAAATGTTAAGCTCAAGAACTAAACATTGTACCATAAAAAAAAACTTCAACTTGTCAAATTCGTTGCACATTTCCTCCATGGATAATTCACCCAACTTTACCTGTGATAGTATTGTATCTATCAATGTTTCATCCTTCACACCTTGTATTGTTCTCCAAGGTGTAATATGTTGATGTATATGTAACTTCGGAATGTATTTCATCAGTATATTATATGTATATTTATTGTACCCTTATAAGAGATGTGTTATTCCTCTATAAGGAAGTTTCGTCATGTGGATTGACAAGTGTCGCAAGTGTGTGTACTTGCCGATGGGTTATTAGACCACCTTATGGGGTCGGCCCTAATTAATATATAATATAATGTGGATGTACTAAAGTAGACAAGTCGGCCCCAGTAGGTCACTGAGCAAAAAGGTGAGTATAAATAGAGATAGGAGATCTCTATTTTACTCACTCGGAAAAGTATCTATCTCTCTCTCTGGAAAGTGGCGCACTAGTGAGGAGGAGGAGGATCATCTGCTAGGAGACTATCTCTGTATTATTTGGTTGTATTTTGGTTGAGCCATTGCTCTCTCTATCTCTGAGGAAGTTGTGGGGTTTTTCACCTTAGGGTTTTCCCCACAGAAACTCTGTGTCTCTTGTCTCTATGCTTTTGATTCTTATGATGCTTGTGATGCTTGTCATATTATGATTGTCATGCATTGATATACTGTAGATGTTATTCTCTCAGCAAAGATCCTATAGTATTGTGATTTAATACTGAAAATTTAACATGGTATCAGAGCCTAACTGAGAAGAAGACATTTTGCAGTGACGGAAGCTTGTATTCCTTGTTTATTGGGTTTCTCTCCACAGATTTTTGAAATTCAGTATAGTAGATTGGATCTACTCATCAAGGCGCATCTTTCTGTCCAATCAGATTTCAGTTCCGAGCTTTTTCAGTTTTGGCCCTAAAAATTAGGGTTTCCACAAAAATAGGAATTTCTGGAAACTGAAGGTACAGCTGGAAGCTCCTTGCAAAAATCGAAGGTTTGAGCTTTGGATCGAGATTTTTGGCTGGGTAGATCTCCGGGAAACTCAAACCCTAATTCAGGGCTCTCCCCAGTGAACCCGGGAGGACAAAAAGGCAATTTTGAAGGACAAGACTTTGCTGATCTCAAATTCTAAATGTACTAGGATGATCAGCTCTCCAAGGCGCATCTTTCTATCCTTTCGGAATTTTGAAATTCACATTTTGAATTTTTAGGGTTTCTCTGACAAACCCTAATCCGGGACCAGATCCAGTTTTCAACACTTCAAGTGGTAAGTTCTAAATCTTTTCTATTTCCATTTGAAGTACTCTTAAAGATGTCTCTTCACACCAAGCTTGAGGATAAGCTTGAAGGGGCTGATAACTTCCGAGCCTGGAAGTATAGGATTGGGCTAATCCTGGAAGAGAATGAGTTGGACTCATATGTGAAAGAAGACATCCTTATCCCAGAGGATGAAGAGGCCAAGGTATTGCACAAGAAGAACTTGGTCAAGGCAAAGAGAATCATTGCTGATTCTATCAAAGACCATCTCATACCCCATGTGTCTTCTCTCAAGACACCCAAAGAGATGTTTGAATCTTTGACCAAGCTATTTGAAGGAAAGAACATAAATCGGAAGATGACCCTGCGGAACCAATTGAAAGCAGTAAAGTTTCAGAATGGGGAAACCATTCAATCCTACTTTTCAAGGGTCTCTCAGATCAAGGAACAATTAGAAGCAGTAGATGAAATAGTGGAGAATGGTGAAGTGGTGATGACCACTCTAAATGGCCTACCCAGGTCATGGGATTCCTTTATTCAAGGAATTTGTGCAAGGAAGAAGTTGATCTCCTTCAGTAGACTTCGGGAAGAATGTTCTCAAGAAGAAGCTAGACTTATAGCTCGTGAGGAAAAGATGGGAGGTGAAGATCAAGCTCTTGCAGCTCACACCAAAAGAAGCAAAACCAAGAAGGATCACCCTCACCCCAAAAGATTTCATCAAAAGAATAAGAAGGACCTAAGATGCTTCACATGCAATGAGAAGGGTCACTTTGCTTCAGATTGTCCCAAGAACAAAAGGGATAATAAGAACAACTCCAGTGAGAAAAAGAAGGGCAGCAAAAGAAGGTTTCATGCTCATGCTGCCGAAGATGATGAACCTCCAAAGAAGAAGGCTAGGGCAGAAAGTGATAGTGATGATGACTCATCAAGTGAAGAAGAGTATGTTCTGATATCTGCTCTTACAGGTACCATCTCCCATGGATGTAATGATTGGTTAATTGATAGTGGGGCCTCCAAACACATGACTGGGTTCAAGGAATCTTTTGTGAATCTTTCTGAACATGAATCACCCCATAAAGTGAAACTTGGGGATGATTATCAATACCCAATCAAAGGAAGTGGTGAAGCCTCCTACAATCTAGATTCTGGAAAATCATTGAAGATGAAAGAAGTACTTTATGTACCTGGGCTCAAGAAGAACTTACTCTCCATTTCTGCATTAGATGCAAAAGGTATGAGGGTTGCATTTTTGGATGGCCAAGTCCTAATGTGGCCAAAGGGAAAGACCATAGATGATGCAGTAGTGATTGGAAAGCAAGAGGGAGGTTTGTACAATTTGAAGGGACAACCTGAACATGCCATGGTGACATAAATACAAAGATTCATCCATAGTCATGGATCACATAGAGGTATGTATAATTTGTTTTTACAAAAGTTAACTAATGAGTTATGCAGGTCATTGAAGAGAACAAGAACACATTGCTAGACATAACTAGCAAATATGGTGACCAGGTATGTGTTTCTTATATCATAGGATCTATCATATAAGTATGCATGGCATGATTGATGATGATTGTTCATAAAGTCATAAGTTTGAATAATCATATGCATATTATGTGTCTTACCTTAATTAATAATATGACTAACCAGAAGAGTCATAGGTTTGAGTAATTATAGGTTTATACATGTTATGTTTCTTATGATATGACTAACCATAAGAGTCCTATATATAAACCTTGAATGCTAATGCTTATTATTTCTGTTTGAAATGATCATGACTATACATACTTGAGATTATTGTGTTTTAATGAATGTATGATTTTACAAGGATAACACAATCATGATACTAATAAGCATGCATAGGGACCAAGGATGAATATGAGTTCAAGAACAGGTAATCCAGGAAGCAAAGATCAAGAGGGAGCACACTCCAGTGGTTTCTGCAAGGGTGCAGATATTCAGAGGGAGTTGTCCATATCTCTACATTCCACAACAAGAAGGTTTAGAAGGACTCCAGCAGCTCCTACAAGGAAGAAAAGACTCAGAGGGAGTCCACCCAACAAACAAACAAAGATAAGTATTTTAATTATCTTGCATATTTGTTTGCTTAAATAAAATTGTTCAATGATGTATATGCTCATGTTCCTAGACTTAGGATATGTATTGTGCATATTAGAATGATTGAATTAATGAACAGTATACTACTAATATGCATGTGTTGGGTAAGTGGCCTATGGCACTGTACAACATTCCATTGCTACTTATCTAGAATGAAACCTCTTTGCTGACATGTTGGGAGTTGTGCACACTCTTAACAATGTTCTGGTAGAGATTGGAAGGCATCTAGAAAGTTACGGGATATGGATAAATGTTGTATTGAAGCATTGGCTAAGATAATTGCATGACTGCATGACTGTATGACATATTTCTTCATGTGTAAGAATTTGTTCTGAAAATTATGAGTTGTTTCTAATCATGCAATTTAATCTGTTTTGTAGGAAAGACCGTATATCTTCACCTACAAAAAGGACTACAACATTTGTTCCAGCAACAAAGATATCTATTGAAGATATTGAAATTCCCAGGATCTGGGATGAAGAAATGAAATACCATGATCCGTCGATCATGAAGAATGATGTCTGGGATGCGATCCCAAGAGCTAAAGGGAAGTCTGTTGTGACTTCCAAATAGAACTTTCAGATCAAGCATGTTGCAGATGGCAGCATAGAGAAACATAAAAGTGATGAAATAGAAGATACACCAGATGGATTCAAGACAGCTTTCTTGAATGGTGTAGTTGAAGAAGAAGCAGCCACTTCGTTCTGAGACACATGATAGGAAATCATATATGTGCAGAACTTGGTATGGTGAAGATAGATTGATTGCCGACACGCAGCGGAAGCTTACTACCGAGTTCGAGATGAAGAACTTGGGGATGATGCACTATTTGTTTTTGGCGTGGAGATGTGGCAGAATGCAGGTGGGATATTCCTTGGTCAAGGGAAGTACACAGTAGATATCCTGAAGAGATTTGGGATGATGGATTGCAAGGCCATGGCCACACCTATGGCATCGAATCTGAAGCTTCTATGTGATGCTTCATCTGAGCCGGTTGATATCTCTTTGTATCATCAGATGATTGGGTCCTTGATGTACTTGACGAACACGAGACCAGACATTTACTTTGATGTGAACACATTGAGCCAGTTCCTGACGGATCCGAGGAGTGTTCACCTGGTTGCTGTAAAGCATGTTCTGAGGTACCTTAAGGGTACAGTGTATTATGGGCTCAGGTATGAGGCGAATCAAAAGTTTAACCTGCAGGGTTATGTTGATTCAGACTGGGCTGGCAGTGCTGCAGACAGGAAGAGCACATCTGGGTGTTACTTCAGTATGGGATCAGGTGTGATCTCTTGGTTTAGCAGGAAGCAGTCCTGCGTAGCACTGAGTACAGCTGAGGCAGAGTATGTTGCAGCCTATTCAGCTAGTTGTGAGGCAGTATGGCTACGGAAGCTATTGTCTGAGTTATTTGATCTCCCGTTGGAGGCTACTGGTATCTTCTGTGATAACCAGAGTTGTGTGAAGCCGTCCGAGAACCCAGTGTTTCATGATAGGTCGAAACACATAGAGATCAAATATCACTATATCAGGGATATGGTGCAGAGAGGAGCTGTGAAGCTCCTGTATGTTGCGACGGACGAGCAGATTCCAGATGTGCTGACGAAGCCACTAGCCAGGCTGAAGTTCGAGTACTTCAGAAAGAGGCTTGGCGTGCTTCAGATCGAGGATACTTCGAGGAAGAAGTGATGGACACATTTGCTGAAGCCATTCCAAGCATGTTGGAAGGAGGATCCTTCACATGGCTGTGGATGTAAGCGCTGGATAATGGGCATCAGGATGATGTTCTGGTTTCTGCTTGGATATGATCAGTTGGATCATTTATGTATGTATGCATCATGTTGGATGCTGGATATGATCAGTTGGATCATGTGTATGTATTTTGTATATACATCATGTTGGATGCTTGGACCATGTATCTGTATATGTATCAGGTGGATACATTGTATGATCAGGTGGATCATGTATGATGATATGTATCAGGTAGATACTTGGTATGCATCAGGTGGATGCATTGATGTATCAGGTGGATACATTGTATGATTAGGTGGATCATGTATGGTGATATGTATCATGTATTTGTATCAGGTGGATACATTGATGATCAGGAGGATCATGTATGATGATATGTATCAGGTAGATACTTGGTATGCATCAGGTAGATGCATTGATGATCAGGAGGATCATGTATGATGATATGTATCATGTGTTTGTATCAGGTGGATACATTGATGATCAGGAGGATCATGTATGATACTTGGTATGCATCAGGTAGATGCATTGATGATCAGGTGGATCATGAAGCAGGATGTTGCAGTGATGATCAGGATGATCATAGATGACGAGCTTCAGGATGTTGCTCCAGATGACATGGAGCAGGATGTTGCAGTGATGATCAGGATGATCATAGATGACGAGCTTCAGGATGTTGCTCCAGATGACATGCAGCAGGATGTTGCAGTGATGATCAGGATGATCATAGATGACGAGCTTCAGGATGTTGCTCCAGATGACATGCAACAGGATGTTGCAGTGATGATCAGGATGATCATAGATGACGAGCTTCAGGATGTTGCTCCAGATGACTTGCAGCAGGACGTTGCAGTGATTATGATCAAGACGATCATGAGTACATCAGGATGATGTATGGTGAGTATCAGGTTGATACTCTGTGGCCGTGGATCAGGTTGTGCAGATGAGCATGTCTGGGAGATCCTATAGGTCGGAGTTGTGTACCCGTAACAGCCTGGGATGCTCTTTCGAGACATTGCTCTGGGAGGACATGTAATTCGTTGCCCTGGGAGATCTCAGGTCGGAGTTGTGTACCCGTAACATCCTGAGATGCTCTTGCGAGGTTTTGTCCTATGGCATGTAATTTGGGCCCTGGGAGATTTCAGGTCGGAGTTGTGTACCCGTAACATCCTGAGATGCTCTTACGAGGTTTTGCCATGACCACATGTAATTTGTGCCCTAGGAGATCTCAGGTCGGAGTTGTGTACCCGTAACATCCTGAGATGCTCTTGCTAGGTTTTGTGGTGGACCACATGTAATTTGTGCCCTGGGAGATCTTAGGTCGGAGTTGTGTACCCGTAACATCCTAAGATGCTCTTTCGAGGTTTTGTGGTGGGGTCACATGTAATAGCGCCCTGGGAGATCCTACAGGTTGGAGTTGTGTACCCGTAATATCCTGGGATGCTCTTTCGAGGTTTTGTGACGCACGTAAAAGTCCTGAGGATTCCACAGTATGGCCAGTGATGATGAAGACCTGCAGGTGGTGGGCCTACATCCAGTATGAAAAAGGACTGGCTCTGTAGAACTTCCTATGACGAGTAGAGACAGAGATTGGACGAGATAGCAGCAGCAGTGACGATGACGATGACGATGCATCGATGATGATGATCCAGAGAAGAAGACTTGTCTAGCAAATCTGTGTCGAGAAATACCTTCCTTGTTAAGAGGGAGTGTTGATGTATATGTAACTTCGGAATGTATTTCATCAGTATATTATATGTATATTTATTGTACCCTTATAAGAGATGTGTTATTCCTCTATAAGGAAGTTTCGTCATGTGGATTGACAAGTGTCGCAAGTGTGTGTACTTGCCGATGGGTTATTAGACCACCTTATGGGGTCGGCCCTAATTAATATATAATATAATGTGGATGTACTAAAGTAGACAAGTCGGCCCCAGTAGGTCACTGGGAAAAAAGGTGAGTATAAATAGAGATAGGAGATCTCTATTTTACTCACTCGGAAAAGTATCTATCTCTCTCTCTGGAAAGTGGCGCACTAGTGAGGAGGAGGAGGATCATCTGCTAGGAGACTATCTCTGTATTATTTGGTTGTATTTTGGTTGAGCCATTGCTCTCTCTATCTCTGAGGAAGTTGTGGGGTTTTTCACCTTAGGGTTTTCCCCACGGAAACTCTGTGTCTCTTGTCTCTATGCTTTTGATTCTTATGATGCTTGTGATGCTTGTCATATTATGATTGTCATGCATTGATATACTGTAGATGTTATTCTCTCAGCAAAGATCCTATAGTATTGTGATTTAATACTGAAAATTTAACATAATAGTCATGTCTACTGTGATATTCTTGACGTCAGGACCTGCCTTACCACCACTCAATGGAACAACTCCACCTTTTTCCACTTTCTGGTTTTTTATGCCAATATTCTCCCACAAGCCAAATATGTCATCAATAAAATCCCATGTTTTCTCAACTCTGAATGCCAACTAGAAATAGGCATCTACAACTCTGAATGTGTCACTTCCTTTGGCATTTTTTTCTTGCACATTATCCTCTTTAATAGGGCGACCTATTTCTAGACAACATTATCTCTGAAAACTTGCATCAACTCTAGATTTTTCCCCATTGCATATTTGCACAAATTCACTGTGGATAAATATCACCCTCTGAATAAATGTCATTGTCAACCTATATTCACTATCTGTGTTATGATCCCATTCCAACAAATTTGCTTCTACATCTGTTAAACCAGCATAAATGATGCATTTAATTGTTTCAAAAATAGGGTTATTGGGATATTCTTGCATCAACTCTCTTCTTTCCTTTGCAAAATGATTCCCACCAAGAACATAATATTTGTACCGAAAACATCTTCTTTGATCAAGTTCATCTCTAGTAGGAACATCTTTCGGGTCAACAAGGACTAGGTAGTCAACCACATGTGCATAGGGATTGTGCCTCGTCAATGCCTTCAAGTTGTGAATATGCAAGTGATGTGGTTTTCTAATTCTAAATTGATCTTTCCCTTCTGTGGGCCTATAAAGTTGATTCACATTCAACTCAAATGTATGTCCATTGTTAACCAAATTATCTCTCCGCAATCGATCTCGAATGACATTTTGTGCTGTCTTGGCAATGCCATCCTCTAGATCAACACCTGGAGTAATGATTTCCCTACTGCCCCCAGAAGTTTCACTCTCAAATTCATGAATAACATTGGCTTCAGTAACAACATATCTCCTCCTTTTTTTTACTTGAAGGGGTTCCTTCTAAATACACAATGCCTTTAACAAGAATCGAGGCTCTCTCAACAATATTTCTTATGAGATTGTTTGTTACTCTTACTAGCAGGAGTAGCAACCTCATTTGCAACACTTTCATCATGTTCAGCTGGGCGAGATGAAGATTTAAATATAACCCTTCTAGGTACTTTATTTGATTGTCGGGTGCTCCTTCCTCTTTGTGCTTGTACTTCTTTAGTTTGAACATTCGACACTTGTTTCTTCTTCCTTGCTTATAGCCCCTTTTGAATAGTGGCATTAACGACATCCATAGGATTTTCCTCTGTATAATAAATTCCATTCAACATTTTTGAAATCGAATTGGAAAAATCCTGGAAAATGAAAACATTATCGTATTAAATCATCTACATTGTGGTATCCAAGTTAAAACAAAACCAATGTAAGAATAATATCAATATTCAAACTTACTATCCCGCTGTCAATTTCATCCATGACCCCTTGACAAAAATCTGTGAAATTTTCTTTAGCATTATATTTTGAAATATTCAAAGAATATCGGATTTTGGCAAAGGTCCTAGCTTGTTTCACTTGTGCATAAACAATTTCTGTAGCCGGAATCACACATATATCTCTCAGCAATCCCAATAAATGGTAATCTGATTGAATATGCCAATGATAATCTAGTTTTCCTTGATATTTTTCCTTCAGATGCCAATGTAAATCTGTTTTGTCTTCTTCTGCTGCATGTTTCAATTCTCTAGCATTCTTCAATTTTAAATCTTCAAAGCTAAGAACTTCATCTTGAGGCTCAACATTCTTAGATGCCTCAACAGTTTTTTTCTATGCAATTATTGTCGCTCTTGATCCAGAAACGTTTACATATAATTTTCTTCATGCCATTGTCCCTATATCCAAAATGTAGAATTTTAAAATACAATCAACAGGCATTCATAATCTAAACAAAATCAACATCAATAGTCACTAGAAATTTTATTTGAAAAACGCTTTTAAAAATTTAAAAATATTTTTAAATTCATAATCCCCAATTTTTACATTTTGAAAAATATTTTAAAAATTGTAAACCTACCCCTAACCACTCTAGAATATATAATAATTAATTTAAAAAAACAAATTTAAACCTACACCTTAACTATATAATACAAATAAAAAAAAAACAATTTAAAACTAACACTTTTCACCCCTAACAATATAGATAAAAAATTAAAAAAAAATGTAAAACTAACCCCCCCTACCCCATAGCTATATAATATATATATATATATATATTTTTAATTACCCCCCCTCCTAGCATTCCCCCTTCCCCCTCCTCGCCACTCCTAGCGCCCAGCCCTTCCCCCTCATCCCTCCTCCCCGCCCCTCTCTGCACCCCCCCTTCCCCCTCCTCCATCCCCCCCCAACCCCCCCCAACCCACCCTTACCCTCCTCCCTCCACTGGCCTTCCCTCGTGGCCCCCTCCCCTCTTCCCTTCCCCTGCAGCCCCTCCCTTTCCCTATGGCCACCCTCCCCCATCCCCGCACCGATCCTCCCGGGTGGCCCTTTGACTACCAAGCGGCGGAGATCCACCCTCTTGGGCGCCAAAGGGTCGGCGCGATACCTGGCATCGTGCCACCCACGAGTGGCAGCCCTTTAGCATCTGAGCAGGAGGATATCCGCCACTTGGGCACCAAAGGGCCGCTCGGGAGGACGGGTGCGGGGACACGGGAGGGTGGTCGCGGGGGATATGAGGAGGGGAGGGGGCTATAGGGGAAGGTTGATGGAGGGAGGAGGGGAAGGGCAGGGGATGAGGGGGGGCGGTCGATGGGGGAGGAGGGAGGAGGGGGAAGTAGGGGTGATGAGGGGGGCGAGGAGGAGGGGGGCGAGGAGGAGGGGTGCAGGGACGGGGGAGGGGAGGGGCCGTGGGGGAAGGGAGGAGGGGGGAGGCTATGCGGGGAGGACGGTGGAGGGAGGAGGGGGAAGGGCAGGGGCCGAGGGGGGCGTCCGGTGGAGGGTTGAGGGAGGAGGGGGAAGGGGGTGGGCACGGGGAGGAGGGGGTAGGTAGGGGCCGTGGGGGGGGAGGGCAGCGGGGGGAGGGTTATTGGGTAGGTTCGAGGGGTAGTTTATTTATTTTTTAAATGGAGGTAAAAATTTTAATTCTTTTATAAACCCAATGCTAATAGGAAATCCTTGCCTCGATTAATACTACTTGAATTTAAAAAAAATACATTAAATATATATATATATATATATAACTAACCCGGAAAGTAGTAGAGCCTCCTCTCTTGAAAGTGCTAAAAGCTCCTCTCTGCAATCTTCTCGTTCTGCTTGAAAGCCTTCGTGAATTGCTCCAAAGTCTAGAAAATAGTATGTTAATAAGATAGCTTAGGTTTAAGTAAACCACTCTTAAGAATGTGAGATAAACAAAATTGTAAAAGAATAAATCAAAAGAAGCCATAAAACAAGCATTTCCAAATCTATAAAGCCATAAAACAATCATTGCAAAATTAACAATAAAACTAACTAATTTAGTAAAAATAGAAAAAACACTAACCTTGAAAGTGTTACTAAATTTCTCCAAATTAAATGATGAATAGTAGAAATCTAAATGGTTTATATTTCCTAGATTAGGTTTAATTTTACTTGTTTAGGAATGTGGGATTAAAAAAATTAAATTAGTTACTGAATTATTATTAAATTTATATAAGATATGTTTAAACACAATATTACTAATTTTATTAATGTGGGAGTTAAAAAAATGTAAATAATAATTATTTTATTACAAATTGTATATAAAAAATGTTACAGTAAATTTTACTAGTCATATATGTCTGAGATAGAAATATGTAATTAGTTAATACGTTATTTCAAACTTTTTTATATCATAATTTGGTCTTTTTTAATAGTTTTATGAATGTGCGCTTTAATTTTGTAGGGAAATTTTGAATGAAAATTTTGGAGGGAAGTTTTGGAGGGAAACATTTTGAGGGATATTTTCATTCTCAAAGATATAAGATTGTTGGTTGACAATTGCACCATTCTACCTTTTGGTAAGGACTGTGGTAAAATTTCTTTGCAGTTAAGCGATTAAGATTTTTCTATAATTTTATCTTTTATTGAGAAGTCATGGACTCTTCTAAAGTAAATTCCAATGTCCATGAAGAAATGTATTGTTCATCTAGCCAAGATATTGGCAGTGCAAGCAATGTAATCTAGCATGTTATTCAAGAAATTCCTAATTAAGGAGATTTATATCACACTAGTAATGAAGGGAAAGAATGTGATGTTGATGAAGAGCTTCCTCCAAGTGGGGATCCTAAAGACAACAAACAAGATGATGACAATTTTCCTCCTAGCGAGGATTTTCAAGGCACCAATGATGATTTTCCTGAAAGCGAGGATTTTCAAGGCACTAATGATGATTTTCCTTCAAGCAAGGACTTTAATGGGACTAATGATGATTTTCCTCACAGCGAGGATTTTTGTGGGACTGGTGATGATTTTCCTCCAAGTGAGGATTTTAATGGGATGGATGATGATTTTGGTGAGGAAGAAGACATCCATAATGTTGAAGATGATTTTCCTTCAAGCGAGGATTTCAATGGCACAGATGATGAATTTCCTCTAAGAGAGGATTTCAATGGAACCGATGACGAGTTTCCTCCAAGCAAGGATTTCAATGGCACAGATGATGACTTTCGTCCAAGTGAGGATTTCAATGGCACCAATGATGATTTTCCTCTGAGCGAGGATTTCAATGGAACAGATGATAATTTTCTTTCGAGCGAGGATTTCAATGGCACCGATGATTATTTTCCTCCGAGTGAAGATTTCAATGGCACTGATGATGATTTCCCTCCGAGCGAGGATTTCAATGGCATCGATGATCATTCTGTTGACGATGAAGCCACCAATGATGAAGACAATGATTCTCCTCCAAGTAAGGATGTTACAGGTACCAATGATGAAGACAATGATTCTCCTCCAATTAAGGAATTTACAGGAAACAATGATGTCAATGTTGAATCTCAAGAGTTCCCTTTCAGTGAAGAATTTAGTGGCGCAAATAATGTTGATGCTCACATTGATCTGTCAGCAATTGATCAACTTATTAGTGATCATGACAAGAATGTTCATGCTGAATGTGGTGATGAAATTTTCAATGAGGGGGGTAATATGCATCACAATGAAAACATTCATTCTAATGAGGATGTTGTTGCAGACATAATGGTCCAGGAGATGCAGTGACAAAATCAAATGCAGAGCAAGATTAAGTGCAGGACTAGACCTTTTTATGTCAATTCAAAGCATTCAAGTTTTACAAGGTCTAGGAAATAATTGCTCACGAGTCCATGCTCCATTACTCATTTCATTTCGAGTGAGTGATGCCACAAAAGTTGTTTGAAAAGTTTAGGATACAATTATGCCTTGGATAAAAGGAAGATGTATTTATCAATGAACAAAATCATGCAAAATTCATATTTAGTGGGGTGCATGATTTCTACTAGGATAGGTTATGATTATCACATTGGAAGAATTATGCTTTATAGAAAGGGATTTAAACGGATTCACTCAATTGGTAATCTTCGATTATTAAGAATCCAAACAAGAATGGAAAGGAATCGTACATTTTATTCTGACGATTATCAGGGGCGAATCACTGGGCCATCAACACACATTGCAATATCATGGTTTCATGATTTATTTTCCAAGCATGGAGAGAGTATTCCAAATAGAGAAACAATACACATTCAAGATAATTTCACAAGGCAGGAAATCTACAACCTATACAAGGATTATGTTCAAGGTGGTCAAGGAAATGGCAACTTCATCAGATATGCATATTTCACAAGAGTATGGAAAAATAAGTTCAACAACGTCTGCATTCCAAAGAGGTCAAGTATGGGGGTCTATAGTACATGTGCTTCTCTTAAAGAAAGAAGGGATTGTTAAATTTTGAGCATTAATTCACAATACTCTTGGATCTTTACTAAGAGAATAACATATACAGTATATCAATGCATAACAATCACAAGAGGCATGACAAGCATCATAAGAATCAAAAGCATGAGAGACAAGAGACACAGAGTTTCTGTGGGGAAAACCCTAAGGTGAAAAACCCCACAACTTCCTCAGAGATAGAGAGAGCAATGGCTCAACCAAAGTACAACCAAAATACACTGAGATAGTTTCCTAGTAGCAGACGATCCTCCTCCTCACTAGTGCACCACTTTCTGAGTGAGAGAAGTGTGAATTTCTGAATGATCAAAATAGAGATCTCCTGATCTCTATTTATACTAACCTGTTTTCCCAGTGACCTTATGGGGCCGACTTGTCTAGCTAGGTACATCCACAATATAATATATATATTTCAGGGCCGACCCCACACATGGTGGTCTAATAACCCATCGGCAAGTACACACACTTGCGACACTTGTCAATCCACATGATGACACTTCCTTATAGAGGAATAACACATCTCTAATAAGGGTACAATAAATATATATGAAATACATAAATGAAATACATTCCGAATTTACACATACATCAACACTCCCTCTTAACTAGGAAGGTATTTCTCGACACAATTCTGCTAGACAAGTCTTGTTCTCGGGATCATCGTCATCATCATCGTCACTGCTGCTGCTAGCTCAACCAATCTCTGACTCTACTCGTCATAGGAAGTTCTACAGAGCCAGTCCTTTTTCATACTAGATGTAGGCCCACCACCTGCAGGTCTTCATCACCACCTGCAGGTCTTCATCATCACTGGCCATACTGTGGAATCCTCAGGACTTATTACGTGCGTCACAAAACCTGGCTGTAGCATCCCAGGATATTACGAGCACACAGCTCTACCTATCGGATCTCCCAGGAGCACATTACATGTGACCCATCACAAAACCTGGCTGAAGCATCCCGAGTTGTTACGAGCACACAGCTCTACCTGTCGGATCTCCCAGGAGCACATTACATGTGATCTCACCACAAAACCTGGCTGAAGCATCTGAGGCCTTTTTCATCCTGTCCAGATCTCCCAGGAGCAAATTACATGTGGTCATGGCAAAACCTGGATGAAGCATATGAGGCCTTTTTCATCCTATCGAGATCTCCCAGGAGAAAATTACATGCCATAGGACAAAACCTCGCAAGAGCATCTCAGGATGTTACGGTTACACAACTCTAACCTTAAGATCTCCCAGGGCACAAATTACATGTCCTCCCAGAGCAATGTCTCGAAAGAGCATCCCAGGTTGTTATCGGTATGCAACTCCGACCTATAGGATCTCCCAGACATGCTCATTTGCACAACCTAATCCACAGCCACAAAGTATCATCTGATACTCATCATCCTGATGTACACATGATCATCCTGATCATCATCACTGCAACATCTTGCTGCATGTAATATGGAGAAGCTCGTCATCCATGATCACCCTGATCATACATTGCATCCACTTGATGCACACCAAGCATCTACCTAATACATATCATCATACACAGTGTATCCACCTAATACATAGATACATGATTCACACAATGTATCCATCAACATACATGATCTACCCGATCATACAATGTATCCACCTAATACATATACAGATACATGGTCCAAGCATCCAACATGATGCATATACAAAATACATACAAATGATCCAACCAATCATATCCATCATCCAACATGATGTGTACATACATATGAATGATCCAACTGACAATATCCAACATCCAACATGATGCGTACATAAATGATCCAACTGATCATATCCAGCATCCAACATGATGCGTACATACATATACATATAAATGATCCAACTGATCATACAAAGCAGAAACTAGAACATCATCCTGATGCTCATCATCCAGCGCTTACATCCACAGCCATGTGAAGGATCCTCCTTTCAACATGCTTGGAATGGCTTCAGCAAATGTGTCCATCACTTCTTCCTCGAAGTGTCCTCGATTTGAAGAACACCAAGCCTCTCCCTGAAGTACTCGAACTTCACCCTGGCTAGTGGCTTCATCAGCATATATGCAATCTGCTCGTCCATCGCAACATACAGGAGCTTCACAGCTCCTCTCTGCACCATATCCCTGATATAGTGATATTTGATCTCTATGTGTTTCGACCTGTCATGAAACACTGGGTTCTTAGACATCTTCACACAACTCTGGTTATCACAGAAGATACCAGTAGCATCCAATGGGAGATCAAATAACTCAGATAGTAGCTTCCGTAGCCATACTACCTCACAACTAGCTGAACAGGCTGCAACATACTCTGCCTCAGTTGTACTCAGTGCTACGCAGGACTGCTTCCTGCTAAACCAAGAGATCACACCTGAGCCCATACTGAAGCAGCACCCAAATGTGCTCTTCCTATCTACAGCACTGCCAACCCAATCTGAATCAACATAACCCTGCAGGTTAAAATTTTGATTCACTTCATAATTGAACCCATAATCCACTGTACCCTTCAGGTACCTTAGAACATGCTTTACAGCAACCAGATGAACACTCCTCGGATATGTCAAGAACTGACTCAATGTGTTCACAGCAAAGCAAATATCTGGTCTCGTGTTCGTCAGGTACATCAAGGACCCAATCATCTGACGATACATAGAGACATCAACTGGATCAGATGAGGCATCACATAGAAGCTTAAGATTCGATTGCATAGGTGTGGCCATGGCCTTGCAATACATCATCCCGAATCTCTTCAGGATATCTACTGTGTACTTCCCTTCACCGAGGAAGATTCCACCTGCACTCTGCCACACCTCCATACCTAGGAAATAATGCATCATTCCCAAATATTTCATATAGAACTCGGCAGCAAGCTTCCTCTTAGTATCTGCAATCAATCTGTCATCTCCTATTACAAATAAGTCATCCACGTACAGAAGTGAATCACAGGATTCCCTTCCTCAACCTTGTAGTAAAGGTTGGAATCCACTTTACTCTTGGTAAAGCCCAAACTAGATAGGAAACTGTCCATCCTACCATACCAAGTTTTGGGAGCTTGCTTCAAGCCATACAAGGCTTTCTTCAATCTGCACACATATGACTCCCTGTCATGTGTTTTGAAACCAAGTGGCTGCTCCACATATACTTCCTCTTCAACTACACCATTCAAGAAAGCTGTCTTGAAATCCATCTAGTGTATCTTCTATTTCATCACTTTTATATTTCTCTATGCTGCCATCTGCAGCATGCTTGATCTGATAGATCCATATGGAAGTCATTACAGACTCCATTTCAGGTCTTGGTACTGCATCCCAAACATCATTCTTCATGATCGACGGATCATGGCATTCTTCCATTTCTTCATCCCAGATCCTGGGAACTTCAATGTATTCAATATCTTCAATAGATATCTTTTTTGCTGGAAGAAATGTTGTAGTCCTTCTTTTGTAGGTGAAGGTATACGGTCTTTCCTACAAGACAAGTTAAATTGCATGATTAGAAACATCTCATAATTTTCAGAACAAATTCTTACACATAAGGAAATATGTCATACAGTCATGCAATTATCTTAGCCAATGCTTCAATACAACATTTATTCATATCCCGTAACTTTCTAGATGACTTCCAATCTCTACCAAAACATTGTTAAGAGTGTGCACAACTCCCAACATGTCAACAAAGAGGTTTCATTCTATATAAGTAGCAATGGAATGTTGTACAGTGCCTTAGGCCACTTACCCATGTATATTAGTAGTATACTGTTCATCAATGCAACTATTCTAATATGCATAATACACATCCTAAATCTAGGAACATAAGCATATACATCATTGAACAATATTATTTAAACAATCAAATATACAAGAAATGATAATTCAAATACTTATCTTTGTTTGGTTGTTGGGTGGACTCCCTTTAAGTCTTTGTTTCCTTGCAGGAGCTGCTAAAGTAGCTTCTTCTACACCTTTCTGTTGTGGAATGTAGAAAGATTGTCAACTCCCTCTAAATATCTGCATCCTTGCAGAAACTACTAGAGTGTGCTTCTTCTTGATATTTGCTTCCTTGCAGGGGCAACTGGAGAGTGCTCCCTCTTGATCTTTGCTTCCTGGATTACCTGTCCTTGAACTCATATTCATCCTTGGTCCCTATGCATGCATATTACTATCATGATTGTGTTATCCTTGTGATCTCATACAAAATCATACATTCATTAGTATATTATCAATGCTATCAAAACACAATAATCTCAAGCATGTATAGTCATGATCATTTCAAACAGAAATAATAAGCATTAGCATTCAAGGTTTATATAGGACTCTTATGGTTAGTCATGTCATAAGAAACATAACGTGTCTAAACCTGTGATTACTCAAACCTATGACTCTTTTGGTTAGTCATATCATTAATTAAGGTAAGACACATAATATGAATATACCCATGATTATTCAAACCTATGACTTCATTAATAATCATCATCAATCATGCCATGCATACTTATATAAGAGATCCTATGATATAAGGAAAACATACCTGTTCACCATATTTGCTAGTTATGTCTAGCAATGTTTTCTTGTTCTCTTCAATGACCTGCATAACTCATAATTTAACCTTTTCAAAACCAAATCATACATACCTCCATGTGATCCATGATTATGGATGAATCTTTGTCTTCATGTCACCATAGCAAGTTCAGGTTGTCCCTTCAATTTGTACAAACCTCCCTCTTGCTCTCCAATCACTACTGTATCATCTATGGTCTTTCCCTTTGGCCACATTAGGACTTGTCCATCCACAAATGCAACCCTCATACCTTTTGCATCCAATGTAGAGATGGAGAGTAAGTTATTCTTGAGCCCAGGTACATACAAAACATCTTTCATCTTCAAAAACTTCCCAGAGTCTAGATTGTAGGAGACATCATCACTTACATTGATAGGGTATTGGTAGTCATCCCCTAGTTTCACCTTATGGGGTGACTCATGTTCAAATAGGTTAGCAAAGTATTCTTTAAACCCAAACATGTGTTTTGAATCCCCACTATCAATTAACCAATCATTACAACCATGGGAGATAGTACCTATGAGAGTAGAGATTAGAACATACTCTTCTTCGCTTGATGAGTTATCATCATCACTTTCTGCTCTAGCCTTCTTCTTGGGAGGTTCATCATCCTCGGCAGCATGAGCATGAAACCTTCTTTTGTTTCCCTTCTTCTTCTTGTTGAAGTTGTTGTTGTCCTTCTTGTTCTTGGGACAATTTATGGCAATATGTCCTTTGTCGTTACAGGTGAAGCATATTCTTATTTCTTTGAAGTGATGTGAATATTTCTTGGAGTGAGATGGCTCTCTCTTGGACTTCCCTTTCTTGGTGTGAGATATGAGAGCTTGATCTTCATTCCCCATCATTTATTCTCGTGCCACAAGCCTTGCTTCTTCTTGTGAGAATTCTTCCCGTAGTCTGCTGAAGGAAATCAACTTCTTTCTTGCACAGATTCATTGAATGAAGGAGTCCCATGACCTAGGTAATCCATTCAGAGTGGTCATGACAACTTCACCATTCTCCACCATTTCATCCACTGCTTCTAGTTGTTCCTTGATCTGGGAGACCCTTCAAAAATAAGATTGAATGGTATCTCCATTCTGAAACTTTACTCCTTTCCATTGGTTCCGCAGGGTCATCTTCCGATTTATGTTCTTCCCTTCAAATAGCTTGGTCAAAGAGTCAAACATCTCCTTGGGTGTCTTTAGAGAAGACACATGGGGTATGAGATGGTCTTTGATAGAATCAATAATGATTCTCTTTGCCTTGACCAAGTTCTTCTTCTGCAATACTTTAGCCTCTTCATCCTCTGGGATAGGGATGTCTTCTTTTATATATGAGTCCAACTCATTCTCTTCCAGGATTAACCCAATCCACTTGAAATGCCGAAAACTGGATCTGGTCCCAGGTTAGGGTTTGTTGGAAAAACCATAAAAATTCAAAATGTGAATTTCAAATTTCTGAAAGGATAGAAAGATGTGCCTTGATGAGTTGATCAGCTTGGTGTATTCAGAATTTGAGATTAGCAAAGCTTTACCCTTCAGATTTGCCTTTTTGTCCTCCTCGGTTCACTAGGGAGAGCCCTAAATTAGGGTTTGAGTTTCCTAGAGATCTACCCAGCCAAAAATCTCGATCCAAATCTCTAAACTTCGATTTTTGCAAGGAGCTTCCCGCTATGTCTTCAGATTTCAGAAATTCCTATTTTTGTGGAAACCCTAATTTTTAGGGCCAAATCTGAAAATGCTCAGAATTGAATTCTGATTGGATAGATAGATTCTCCTTGATGAGTAGAGTCAATCTACTATACTGCTTTTCCAAAAACTGTGGAGAGACACCCAATAAACAAGAAACTCAAGTTTCCGTCATTGCAAAATGTCTTCTTCTCAGGTTTGCTCTGATACCATGTTAAATTTTGAGCATTAATTCCCAATACTCTTGGATCTTTACTAAGAGAATAACGTATATAGTATATCAATGCATAACAATCACAAGAGGCATGACAAGCATCACAAGAATCAAAAGCATGAGAGACAAGAGACACAGAGTTTCTGTGGGGAAAACCCTAAGGTGAAAAACCCCACAACTTCCTCAGAGATAGAGAGAGCAATGTCTCAACCAAAGTACAACCAAAATACACTGAGATAGTCTCCTAGTAGCAGATGATCCTCCTCCTCACTAGTGCGCCACTTTCTGAGTGAGAGAAGTGTGACTTTCCGAATGATCAAAATAGATATCTCCCGATCTCTATTTATACTAACCTGTTTGCCCAGTGACCTTATGGGGCCGACTTGTCTAGCTAGGTACTTCCACAATATACTATATATATTTCAGGGCCGACCACACACATGGTGGTATAATAACCCATCGGCAAGTACACACACGTGTGACACTTGTCAATCCACATGACGACACTTCCTTATAGAGGAATAACACATCTCTAATAAGGGTACAATAAATATATATGAAATACATAGATGAAATACATTCCGAAGTTACACATACATCAACAGGGATATCAAAAGGGATAGAAAGAGGTATGTTTACAAGAAAAAATAAAAATTAGATAAATGTCAGTTATTAAAGCTACTTAACAATATTTTTTGTTATTTTGTTTATAGATTCTGTAATCAATGCACCACAAGAACATCGCAATTAACAATCAAATGAATGGAAAAAGTTGTACAAACATCGCAAGAAGTGTTATGATGCTCCAAATAAGTATATGGGTTTGATAATTGATGGCATGGATTAGAAAAAAACACTCTTGCCACATTTTGTCCGTGTGCTAAAGAATTTAGAGGAGGAGAATTTTATTCAGTTTCACTTTGTTGGGTGTATGGTTTTTAATGGTGAAATGATTCCAAGGGTTTACTTTACATCTCCAAATACTCAAAATGATGCAAATTTGACCATCATCATAATTCACCATGTCATTACTCATTGGCTTGGTGATCTTGCTGGAGTTCTATATCTATAATTGGACAACACAAGCCGTGAAAACAAAAATCAGGTCGTGTTTGCTTATCTAAGCATGCTTGTTGAATTGGGAAATTTTAAAAAGGTAAAAGTTGGTTTCCTTCTTGTTGGGCATATGCATGATCATATTGATCAAATGTTCATCCATTTTGCAAGGAAATTGAGGAGGAAGAAATTTGGGAGCCTAGCATCGTTGATTGAAATTATAGGGAAAGCATACCATCCATAGCCTATTGTAAAGAAATTGGAAGAAATTGTTGACATGTGAAGATTTCTATTTGGATTGCATGGTGAAGAAAGGTGCATTGAAAAATTTAATGACATTAGCTTTCATCATCAATTTCGTATAAAAAATATTGATGGAAAAACACTATTGTGGGGCAAGAAGTACTCAACTAGCACAAAATGGGGGCCTTCATCAGGTTTGGCATTTTTGAAATTCATCCCAAATCATCAAATGTATGCTTCAAATTTATTATTATTGCAATCATCTATAGAGATTCATAATGCAAGGTGACATAGTAGAGATGTTGATTCTTCTCAATGCTTGGAAGAAATAAAAAATTCTATCGAAGATACATATGAGTACTTTGATGTTGATTCTGTTTGGTGGGAGTCTCTTTTCATGGAGCAGAGTGACATAATTTCAAACTCTACAAATGGAGATATATATTTGAATTCTCCATTTGCTTGCCCGCAAAGTTTATCAAATGAAAATGAGGTAGCAAATGTTGAACCTCAAGTTGTTGAGTTTTCTCAAGTAGAGGAAAATGAAATGTATATTGGCTCTAGAAGATCATCCAAAAGCATCGAGAGATGGAAGACCTTTACAGGGGCTCAGTACAAGATATCAAGGAGGGTTGCATGATTGCAGTTTTGGCTACAGATGATCCACGTCATTATCTATTCTGGATTGCAAAAGCTATGAAGGTCAATAAAGAAAATGAAGAAGCAGTATCATTAGAAGTACATTGGTATGCAACAGATACATACCCATTTGATGGTGTGTACAAGGAAGAGATGGTGGTTGAGAAAATGGTTTGCAGAAAGAGAAAAAGAAAGGGTCAAAAAATAAATCGCCGCCGCATTAACATCTTGAAATTAGAGAAAGTTGACATACTTGTTTATGATTTCAAGTTGACAAAGAAAAACACTCTCCGCTCCAAGGCTATAGAGATTATCAAGAGGTTGCTGCCAAATCAAGAAGTTGCAAGATGGGATTCTGTTAAACCAAGCCATAGATCCCAAAGGAATATGACATCTGAAATGATGGGCATAGATGTAGACTCAGATGGTGCACCCATTGATAATAGAGAAGAATATGGTTCATCTACATCTTCATCAAGTCCATGTGTAGAAAATGTTGATTTTGATAGGGTGTCAAAATCCATGGATGAATTTGAAGAAGCAGTTTAGATGCTTTTTATTAGTATGATTTTTGTAATTGAAACTCTAGAGGATTTTTTGATGATGGGGTGTCATAATTCATGGATGAATTTGAAGAAGCAATTTAGATGCTTTTTATTAGTATGATTTTTGTAATTGAAACTCTAGAGGAGTTTTTGAATATTTATATGGACCATTTGTTCTTGTTTGGTCTAATATATTATCTCATTATGAATCGCATCATAATTTATTTGTTTTTATATGGTTAGAGTGGTGAAATTATTAGAGAAATTTGTTTTTTTGTTTAATATGCAATTTTCCAGAAAGTTGTAAGTTATCTCTTGAAGAATTTTTTTTGCCAATTTAGGGTTGATTTTAAAGTTTTTGTAAACAATAGTATGGGATGTTTAGGCCATGGCTCTATTTTTTACCCTGAAAAAAAAATACATGTATACTGGTATCAACACTTTTCTATTTGGGGGGTGTTTTTGGTGGTTTTTTGCAAAAATCATCGTTTTTATGGGTAGAGTTATCGTTCATAGTATAAAGTTCTCGTTTCATAATATAAGTGGCTTAGGACCTCTTGCTTTAGGATGTTCCAGCATTGTTTGAAGAAATTTATGGTGAATCCATCCGGTCCTGGTGCCTTGCCTTCTGCCATCTGATTTACCATTGTTTCCACTTCATGCATGGTGATGTCCTTCATGAGGGTGACGTTGTGGTCATCCGTAAGAATATTTGGTATGTGGCTTGTTACTTGACTGATTGCATCTATTATGTTGGGATTATCTCCAGTGATGATATTTTGGAAATTTCGGATGAGCTCCTACTCCATGCCTTCTTGGGATTTTAGGGATACCCCTTCTTCCATTCTGATGTTGGATATCCATTTGGTCATCCAATGCTGGAGAGTGGAACGATGAAAGAAGGTGGTCTTCTGCTCTCCTTCCTTTAACTAGGTGATGTGATAGTTTTGCTCCCATAGGATCTCTTCCCCTTCACATCATGCATCTAGTTGTTTGAGAGTATCTTGTTCCTTTTGTTTGAGATTTTCCAAGTGCCCCTGTTCCATGATGACTTTTTGTATTTGTTTGAGCTCCTTCTCTCGGTCACTTTTGGCATTGAAAATGTTCCCAAAGGTGGTTTGGTTCCATTTTTGAAGATTGGCTTTGAGAAGTTTTAATTTTTGGTGCATTATTTCCATTTTGGAGCATCCCTCGATCCTTTTTTTGGTCCACCAGGAACTTATGTCCTGAAAGGTGGGGTGAGCCAATCAGAATTTTTCAAATAGGAAGGGGCGGTGTTTTTTTATCCCTAAGTTCTGCCATGAGATGGATATAGGCCAGTGATCTGAGCCTGTCGAAGGGAGAACATAGGTTGTGAGCGTTCCTCTAGACTCTAGCACTTTTTACGAGACGAGGAAGCGGTCCAGGCACGAGGCTATTTGGTTTATCCCTCCCCTTCGGTTGTTCCAGGTCATATAACCCTCAGAGGGTATGATAACTATGAAGTTATAAGTATCAATGCAATATTTGAAGTTGGAATCTTCATTTGATAAGACTTTGAACCCTCCATTCTTCTCTTGGAGAGAGGTTATCATGTTTAAATCGACTCCCAGAATCATCAGAGAGTCTACGTGTTGAGTAGAGAACCATCTTAAGTGATTGAGAAGTTGTTGCTTAAGAGTGGGGGCTTGATGCCCGTATACATTCATGAGGTGACCCACGATTTCAATGCCCAAGATGCTGAAGGAGGCAGAGAGAGAGTGATCTGTGGAGGCAAAGTTTTCCAAGGAGATCAGAGTAGGGTTCCATGCAATTACTAACCCTCCTGAGGCTCCTTTGGAATCATTTTCCATGGCTTGACTTCCTTTCCAGGTTTTGGCCATCAAGGTTTGTAAAGTGGTGCTGGAGCATTTGGTTTCTTGCATGAAGATGACAATGGGCATGTCTTGAAGGATATTTCTTTTTAGAATGCGGTTCTTTGTACGCCCATTTATCCCTCTCACATTCCATGAGATTAACTGCATTGAGAACTTGGTGATAGAGCAGGGAAGAACTCCGTTAATTGGGCATATTGCCATGATTCTACAAGTTTCGTTCTGAGCTGACTAATCCTTTGTAGGTCAGTTTTTCTGCCATGCTTTTTGTTGTCCTTCTGGATTTTTTGTTTTTCCTTTTGGGGGAGATTTTGGACTTCCAACTTCTATATTTTGACCTTTATTAGGAATTCTGTTAGAAGTTGGATCTGCTTTGGCGGGATAGAGTGGTAAGATTTTCTAGTGCATGCATCCTCCATCCCTAGGAGGTATAATTCACCAAACTCCAGTTGTACCATTTCCTCATCCATTATGACTTCAGTGCTTGAGGCTTCAGCTTTCTTTTGCAATGTCATTGCATGATTTATTTTTTTTCGATCTCTGCATTTGGGTTTGGAGAAGCTTCTTCATTTTGGTGTTTCTGAGTTCTTCTCATGGTTGCATTTGGCTTTCAGTGGGTCTGATCCAAATTTTTGGGTCCTCCGGTTGCCCATAAAGGGTAGCAAAGTTGTTGCTGGTGCTGGGTATATATGCTTTCTTCTCTTCCGGTTGTGTTTTACGGTTATGTTGGCATCTTCTTTCCAGTTTTTGAAATCCCTCTTCATCCTTGTCCTTGACCTGGGGATTTGTAGGGAACAATTTCTTGAGGGGTTAATCTTTGAATATATTTCCATGTTCATGGCATTTGTGACAATAGAAGGGGACATGTTCATAGTCCATAGGCTGTATCCATTCAAATTCCTCATGTGTTAGGCTTATTGAGTCCGACAGGGACTTGGCAATATGCATATAGACACAAATTCTGGCGTAGGAAATATACTTATTGTGTCTAGTTTGATATGCCGATTTGACATAGCTTCCAAGAGTATTTCCAATGTCCTTGAGTGTATCTTCATCCTAGTATTCATGTGGCAGGGAGTACATGCGGATATAGACAGGGGCACATGTGAAGTCTTCTTTGTCCAGGATGAATCTTTTGGTCCCGTTTCTGAGGTATAGGCCGACCGAGTTGAAGAAGTACGGGCCTTCATCTTCTACTATCGCTTTATCATCAAGTATTTGGAAGATGATTGTGAAGAACCCTTTGGATCCAAGATGTAGATCAAAATGGGCTTTGGGTTTCCATTTGGATGCTATCCATTCTTGTAGAGCTTGCTCTATTGGCCAAATTTCCATGAATTTTCCAATGAGAGCATAGTCTTTCATTCTCTACAATCGAGCATTAATGTGTTCTTCTAGAAGGACAATGCATGACCTTTCAATGGTCTTTGTTATACAAATGGCAGTGCTCACCGTTGACTTGGGATTCTTGTGGGAGCTTGGCGTTTTTGGTGTGCCTTCAACTATCACAATGTTATTCAGAGGAATTTTGGTGGACCGGATCTACACCAAGGTAGCATGGTGAGTTGTCGAAGGGTTGATATCCATGCCTATGGGCATGTGGGAAGGGCCTTCAACCCCTCCCTAAGGAGCTTCCATAAGCACAACCAAGAGCCCTGAAGAAGGGGGACGTCGCACCAGGGGAGGAGGATCATGAGGAGTTTCAGGTGAACCCTAAGAGGAGCATGCGAGTTGACTAGGGTTTTCCACAGCTACGATATGAACTGAATTCAGTAGGAAACATCGGTTAATTTCAAATGTTATATTTATTTATTCTGTTATTTATGCTCTAAATTTTCTATTATACTATTATGGTATATAGCAACAAATTAATACCTCTCATTATGTATTTGTAGTAGTCTTCAAGAAAAATAATTATCCCATTACGAATCATTGAAAGACATTTAACTAGGGAAAGTAGAATTATTTTTCTTATTATTTAAGGCATTGCATGTATTAGTCCAATACATTTATCAATCATGTGACTACCTTTTGGGCAATGCAACACTTGTGCATACAACTCATTTTCCTTATAATTTTTTAAAACCCAATCCAAGATCTAAGAAGCTTGCCACTTAATGTGGGAATGATACATGCAATATTTCATCTTGTCATTAGATATAACAACGAATTTCATCTTGTCATTATATATAACAAGGGATCCATTAATAAGTTTTGTCACTATTTGAGTGATGTTCATACACTTATTTTTATTATTCCATGAGCATATCCCACAAATCCTTCTAGCAATTCTACCTCGTAGTATGACATTGATCATGCCCATGGGACCTTTACCAAAACTCTCTAGTATCATTATTCCATTAACTTAATAGATAATATGATTACCACCTAAAATATAAACACTTATAAAAGTTGGATAAGTTATTAGCTCGACACAGTGTAAAGAGGAGTTCACTATTGAAAGTGGCACATATGATATTCTACTTAAGAAACCTTGCAAGCTAAAAAAAAAATGCGTTAACACTTTCAACAATTTTCCTACCAACCCTATATGTATAAATATATGTTTTTCAATTATTACACAATTTTGCAATGGGTTGCAAGTTTAACCCATCCTTGAGCATCATTCATCATTTTCCAATTCCGTCCCAACCTTGGAACAATACTTATATAGGTAGTCCCATGATTCCCTATGGTTACAAGAGGTTACAATGTAACACTCCAACTATCATTAACGGAGACAAATAAAAGTGGAACAATACTTATATAGGTAGTCCCATGATTCCCTATGGTTACAATGTCACACTCCAACTATCATTAGCATACACAAATAAAGGTTATGAGAGGTAGAAAATAGTATGTTTAACAAGTGAATAAATATAAGGTTTATGGATACTACTTATAAACCAAAAAATAAATTATAATATAATATAGCTAATTTAAGTCGAGTCCATAACTTTTCTTAAAGGGGAAGATGGTATATGATAAAATGATTTTTTTAAATATTAATAATTAAATATGATTATCTAATTAGGTGGTGAAGGACATTATCATAAAAATGGCTAAAAATAGGGAAGAAGAAAGGTTAAATAAAGATTTAAAGGATATTTGCAAGGAGGGAATGCTTTAAATAATGTGAAGTTTATGCCCTATTGTTTATTCTTTATAGGGAAGAAGAAAGGTTAAATAAAGATTTGAAGGATATGTGTAAGGAGGGAATCTTTAAATAATGTGAAGTTTATGTTTTATTCTTTGTATTTAACATTGTTTGGTAGTTTTATATGATTAGGATTAGTGTTTTTGTGTACTTAAATTAAGAGGAAAATTTTAAATATCCATGATTTTTGAAAGTGTAGAAAATTTTATAAATTTTTATCAATAAATTTTTGGGTGATATTTTTGTAAAAGTCTTCAAAATTTTAAGGATTTTATATGATTTCTAGATAATTTTGACTATGTTTAGAGTAAAATATTTTTATCATGTGGAATTTAGATGAATTAACTTAGAAAAATTTGAAATTGGTGAATCATTTTTTTGGAAAAAATCTCATGCACTAAATTTTGATACTAAAATTAAAATTTCTCTCAATTTAACCTCAAATTAACGTTAGGGTTTTAGACCATCTAAAATCTTCTTAAAATTTCACATATGATTAACTCCACATATATAAGTATTGGAAGATGACATGACATTCATTAAGTACCTTAACATGATAAGTAAACTCGCAGAAGACATTACTTTCACATAAACTCTTATTGCAGTGTTTTTCGTGTCCATGTAAATCTCTCCATATGTAGAACAACATTAAGAAACTAAGAGTTAATGTCATAATGTTTTGACCCAAACATAACTATTTAAAGCCGTAAATAGACTCCTAAAGGTTTTGGTTCCCAACTTACCAACCCGTAAAATAAAATAATCTGGCGAGTATTGAAGTATTAAAATAATCCGGCGAGTATTGACATGATGGAAAACCGGACGAGTTATTTCGGAGCACAACACCGAGAATTGATGGGAGGTCATGTTTTCGATTAGGCTGACCATGGGATTTCCATGACCATTGTTGCTCCATTTGTTTTTATGACAAGAATCAGATCATGTATTTGGTGTGGCTCGACATAATACATACTAATTTCATGACAACCATCGAAATCATCGTACTGTCATTTACCATACCATTTTCATGACCGCGAGTGGGCCAAGCTAAACTCTCACTTGTATATTTAACGTGAGTGGTGCTCATGAGACTCGAAGAGACTGAAATATTTATTGAGTATTTAAAAGTTTGGAATGATTTACCATGATCATAATGGTAGTCAGTATAATGCAGGAGAAGCTTCATAGGAATGGGTAGGATTGGAAAGAAATGAATTGGACATTTTTAATAGAGGCGCCGAAAGAAATCAGCCATGGAGAAATTAGCCATGTTGAAGGCAGAACTGAATCTGTTTTGGTTCGTGTTACACACTCATCATCGACCGTTATGTGTGGAAGTGTCTCTATGCACTCTGATCATCGACTGTTATGTGTGGGAGTGTCTCTATATTCCTCTATGTATCATATGTGTTATGTGGGGGAGTGTTTCACGGAGTATCTCTATATCGCTCTATCTTACCATCATATATGTTATGTGGGGGAGTGTTTCTCTATATCTCCGTGATAGTATTTATTATTTTTATATCTCAATATTCACTCTCTTATAACATAGTTAATTCAATCATTTTTATTCAGATGGTAGAATGAAGTGGACAATAATTTTCTTACCTTAATTTTGCATCATGGCTATAATCTCCGTTAATTTTGCATCATGGCTATATTCTCACATATTCGTGTACGTGTGGAAAGACTTTCCATAAATATATGGTATGGAAACCGTTGTTCTACTTGTACATGTTATAATAATATGTTACTGGATGTTTGCATTATGAAAATATTAAATGTTCGAAGTTAGTTAATGCATATCTCAGTCATACTGTAGATGCTAACTATTAGGATGGTGTATTTTAGTTATTCACGAGGATTTTTTTTAATGAGAATGTGATAAAATAATTTTTTTTTCTTCATTTATAAATGATAGCATTTAATTTTATAATATAAATAATTTATTTTATTTTAATTTTATAAAAATAGAATAATGCAAACTTATATAATTTGAATGTAAATTTATAAAATTTAACATAGTAATTTGAATATATAAATTTTTTTTTGTGAAAACCATTTTTGGGTACAAGTTTTACTACTATAGAACTAGTAATGTGATACATTTTGCTATTAAAATTGACAACCACGGGGTTCAATTTAATTCTCAAAGTGCTTTTATGGTGAAGGGTAAAAATTTGTAACAACTAGTTCATGGTTCCTTTTTTTTTTGGGCCATTCACTTTCCCTTGGCTATAAATGGATAAGAAGAAACCACTTTCAACTTCAAACTTGTTTATAAGATTTTATACCCATGTGTAAAAGTAATCATTTCAACCAATGACTAAGACTACAAGAATAATGTAATGTTACTAAGTTTTAACATATATCAAATAAATCATTTTTGAGAAAATGTGAATTGATATGTGAAATTTTTTTAGCAACAAGACCTATAAATTGTAACTTGAAGTATTGAAAATGTCCATAGTGGGATTGGGAGCCTCCCACAACAAAACCTTGTTTCCATGCCTTTGTCCAATCACAAATGTTAACCCAACTCAATATCAAAAATAACAAAAAAAATTCATGTTTAAGAAAAAACACATAATGGTTTCATTAAAATTTACTTTTAGATTATTATCAAATTTATAGAAAATTTGAAAATAGCATCTTACCAAAATTAGTAACTCCAAGTTTGTGGCAGAGGAGAGTAGTTACAAAATTTCTAGAGAAATGAGCATCTAAATTCAACAATTGTTTCTAACTTCTGAGGCCCATAAAAAAAAACAAGCACATGTCTAAAATTCCATAGGTGATGCTTGGTAAATTTGGTAGCTAATAAATTGTTGATGCTTGGTAAATTTGGTAGCTAATAAATTGTTGATGCTTGGTAAATTCGGTCATTGATAAATTGCTAATGCTTGGTGGGTGGATGGGTTAATTTTTTCATTAACATACCTGAAAATCAATGATTTCTTATAAAATGGTACCCACCTCTCTCTTGGAGTTGCACTTTCGAAATTGAAAATTGACTTATCCTTTGAAGGAAGGGCACAAAAGGAAGGGAAAGGCATTGAAAATAAGGGCACGATCCCATATTGAGACAATGCTAGACCAATATAAGAAAAAAATAAGAAATGGAATGAAAGAAAAGCCATCCCATTTAAAGAAAACTCACCCACTTATTGCAAGCACTTATCAAGTGTACACATATCTTAACCAGCATATTATTAAAAATTAATAACAGTTTGAAAAAAAAATTAACCATCAAAAATACATCACAAAAAATACATCACAAAAGTTCTAACAATCCACTCAAATTTATAAATCAAAGGAAGATCGAAGAACATGAAAACAAGTGATAGAAGGGTCCAACAATCCACTCAAATTTATAAGTCAAACGAAGATCGAAGAACATGAAAACAATTGATATTATATATCATACCATAGTAAGGTAGGAAGCGCTCACGATGTAAAAATAGATCAATAAGCATTATTCTACATAAACTAGTTAACTATATAGACGCTAACAAGTTGTAACAAATCCTATCTCCATTTAAGCTAGAATATGGGTTTAGCATTTCAAAACTGCTATTACCATTGCCATTCCCAAAATCATCCACTACATTAATATTAATATTGAGCAACAAATAAGTACTTTAAATATATTTAAAATCCAAGAGAGGAAGTAAAGTATGAATGCATGTGAACTAAATGATGTGGAGTTACTTATCTAGTGATTAGAGGATGGATGTTGAGAGCGGGCTTCACTTCACATACAGCGTACAAAATCCATTCGATTAGCACAAAAGGGTATCTACATGATCACTGAGATGCATGTAATATGGATTTTTTTATTTGATTCGTAAGATCGTAGAATGATGAGTCTCACAAAATAATATATTTGATTTGCAAGGTAGTTGGATGATGATTTTATATTAAACCCCCTCATATTAGAAAATCATATTTACTATCTCTTTCATAATAAGGAATTCATTTCCATGTAATTTGGAAGTCGGATGATGATTGTATATTAAACCCCTCGGATTTTAAAAGCATATTTACTCTCTTTCATATTATTTTAAGTTATTCATTGGCATATACTTTGAAAGTCTCTCCTAGAAAGTACACATTTCAAGGTGGCATATATTTTAGTGACTTTTCAACATGGTATCCTTTCAAACTACTAGAGGGTTAAGACAATTTCTAATTCTTACCATCTCATTTTCTTATGTCACATGGTCAATCGATAGTGGAGCTTTCGTAGAAATACACATGAGTGGTCATATAAAGGTCAACATCGTCTGCATATGTGAAGTTAATTGACTAACTACGAAGAAGCATTATAATGGATGTGCTCAATGCAATCTGATTTTTGAAATTTATATTTATTAAAAATTAAATGATAATTATAGAAATATAATATTTTTTTTTTAATTTAAAATTTTATTGATTAGAAGCATTATAATGGATGTACTCAATGCAATCTGATTTTTGAAATTTATATTTATTAAAAATTAAATGATAATTATACAAATATAATATATTTTTTTAATTTAAAATTTTATTGATTTTTGGATTAATATTAATGTGATTTATTTGGGGTGAATATAAGTGGAGTTTAAATATCAATGTGATTTATGTAGGCTAAATATGATTTCTTCACTCTTTTGGTAAGGTGTGAACAACTTTGAAATATATTTTTTTTGTTTTGTTTTTTAGAATAATATTTACAACTATAGCACATTCATTCAAATGATAAAGTGTTTTCATATATGTGCATTTGTACTATGTGACACGGTGTAGTAACTTCTTGATTGTCTATCCTTTGTTTCACTTGTAAATCAAATACCCTATCACAAAAATTTTGAACATCAATTTTAAGATTTTTTATATAAAATTCCTTCTTGATATTGTGATAACTTTTTTAAAAATCATTAATGTTTTCATGTAGGACAAGTATGAAGTTTTCAAAAGACCTTTTGATTGAATTGGGAATTCTTACATATTTCACTCCATTAAAATGATCTATGTACTAAAGTGAGTCATTACTCCAGAATAAATTTTCTAATGTACTAGGGTTATGTTGTGGTTGTTAAATAAGTGTCCTTGCATTATAGTCCTATTGGTATTAATATATTAATTAGGGAAAGTGTCATTACTTCTACATCATAGGTTAACCAAGGAGAGAAGTCCCAATTAGCATTCAGGGTGGGTGCACAAAGATGCTCCCCAAAGTGTTGAAATAGGGTCACGCTAGTGGGAATAAAATAGAAGCACGCACAGACCTAAGGAAGTGCACATGCGTTGTTAGGTTCGGTATCGAACCGAGGCATGTGCACGCTGCTACACATGGGCATAGGATAAAAGACAACCAAAATGCCCCGCTTTTTCGGCAATTTTGGGATAAAAACCGGTCAAAGTTTTTGCTGGAAAGTGTTATTTTCGCAATTTTGTAATTTTTGCAATCGGGATTGCCTATTATAAACTAATTGCCCAATTTTAAAACTACACATATCGTCGAAATTGCAATATGAGCACTCCAAACGGCAATTTTGGCAAGAATTGCTCTGCCAGATTCCAATGAGTCGGGGGCCTTTTGGTTAGCCC
>BSBM01000912.1:7285000-7292500 GCA_027924585.1 Larix kaempferi | reverse complement strand
TGGTTTCTTTATGGCCAAAGGCACGATATTCTTCCATAAAAAATCATTCTAAAATACTTGATTAGTCACATGCATATTGCTGAAAACAATTCATGGTATCGATATCCTTAATCATAGGAGAATGATACCATTAAGAGGTCATGTCTGATTAGTGGAGGAAATCATCATATCTCCTTCTAGATAGAATATTCCTTTAGGGCCCAAGGTTCAGGTCTCTCTCTCTTTGACTATCTCCCTAAAATGGCTATGGGTTATAAGTTTTAAGGGTTGGGTGTTTGATGATAGAGTTTAGGGGTTATCAAAATTAGAGGTTATAAGGGTTAGGGGTTAATTTTTATTTGACTAGACACTTTAGAGGTTAGGATTACGTGGTTAGGGTTATAGGGGTTAAGGGATATATATCATTATGTGTTGGTATTTAGGATTTTTAGGGGCTATACTAGTTTATGATTATAATGGACCAAGGGTTATGATGGTTATTGGTACTAGGGACTA
This sequence comes from Larix kaempferi, assembly GCA_027924585.1. Classification (NCBI taxonomy): domain Eukaryota; kingdom Viridiplantae; phylum Streptophyta; class Pinopsida; order Pinales; family Pinaceae; genus Larix; species Larix kaempferi. The sequence continues at coordinate 7,292,005 of BSBM01000912.1, read as the reverse complement.
GGGATCGCAGTGGCTAGGGCATAATGGTCAAGGGTTTGGGGATTGAGATATGGGGGTCATTGATTTACGGTTACAATGATGAATACCTATATGTACATGAGGATAATGCGAGTTAGTGATTTTGTGTAATAATATATCTCCTAAACCTTGTGGTGAAGGAGAGAAGAGAGGGATTAGGGAGGGAGGAGGGATTGGGTAGAGTAGAATAGAGTGGAGGGGGGATTGGGTGGATAGGAAGAGAATGGGGGTGGGGTTATAGAGAAGGGGAGGGGGGTTAGGGAGAGATAGATAAAAATTAAGGTGTAAAACACAACGCATGTGCACTATAACGCATGCGCACATCTACATGTGCGCACACAGCAACGTGTGCGTGTCTTTATGCCTGCGCACATTTTTGTGCATGCGTGTCTGGATTCAAATTTTTTTTGGCACCCTTGCAGGTTTGGTATGAGCTTCGGATTTCCAAACCTTGAGGCTTGGTCTCATTTATTGTAGAACACGCCAATTTTTTTAACTTCATGTTTTTCACGCTTAGTTCTGCATATCCTCCACTTGTGCACTACTGTTGAAATTGCACACACTTGTCGAGCTCTGTGTGCAGATTCTAACTATATATTTTTTGAATAGATTTGTTATTGTTTTCTATTTTTAATTCATTTTTAACTACACTCATGTCAAATTTGTAAAAAATATAGGTCATTTATTTGGCCTATAACTTTTGATTGGCTTACTTATTTCGAGAATGAAAAAGAACCCACACAAGAGTACAAGAATACCTACAAGCTAAAAAAAATAAAAAAATTGATTATGTTCAAACCATGATATGGTGGACTAACACTCAACCATGTCGTTTTAAGGATTCACTGACTTTCGTAATTTAAAAAAAATATATAAAATTAACTTTTAAATTTTTTGAAAAATAGCCCTACACAAGATTCATCTGTTGCCTATGCCTCTACATATTTTTTCCTCATAAATTGAAAATTTACATAACAAACCGATGGACCAACAAAAACATATGCATTATGATTTAGAGAAAAAATAATGTACCAATATTAAAATAATGACATTTTGGGGTGGTTATACCACTTTTACATAAATAAAAGTTATATATTCCAGAAGGTGATCTGTTTTTCTACGTTTCGTCTTTTTACACCTAATTCTAAAAACTTTTGTAGGTGCCTCTAATAATTCATTTTAATGATAAAATTTATGTTTTTCCAGCATGCCATTGCAACTAACGTTTCATAAGTGGGTATCATTACCTTGCACCAACCCTTCAATTAATTAGTTTTTCTATGTAGAGATCCCATGATGATTCTATCTGGTCAATAATTACTAATTTTTATTTATAAAAAAAAATTCTAACTCTAAATGTAAATTTATTTAGTGTTTAGATCCAAATGCACGCACTTGAGGTAATCTAATAAAGAACCATAATATATGAAACTGAAAGATGAATGCGAGATAGTAGGCTTAAAGAAGCTCACAGATAGATAGATTGTATAATCCCATGACTACATCATAGAGTGGGAAAACCTCTACGCACAACTACTAGCTATAGCTTCACATTGAAGGTTAGCCAAAAATAACATAGAAGAATGTAAGTTAAAACACTAATATACACTATTTTTTAAGCTTGCAAGTACATACACTAGTGTGTATACTAGTATACTATAAGCATATACATTAGTATATATTCTTATAAATAGTTATAGTATATATATACTTGTGTGGGTGTATGTGTGTGTGTGTGTGTCGATAATTGTTAAACACTAAAAGGCAATATACGTACATGATTTAGAACTCTATGTATGTTCCATGTGAAGTTCTTTCAATCATGAATAACATAATTATAGATAAAAAGGATTTGTTATAAACTTTTTATAGTTTGATATTTTCAAATTTGTTTGATGGTATTCTAAGTTTGTGCTAAAATGCAGTTGGAAGCAGCATGTGCTCAGATGGAATTAGTTCAGAGGTTGCGACTAATGCCTTGCAAAACAATTATGTTTGTAATATTTTAATGGAATTTAGTGTTTAGGAAATTGACTATCAAACATATTGAAATTTGGATGCATTATTATTTACTTGAAAATACCTTTCACATCTAATGAGTAAAATGTATTTTGAAATTTGTAAGAAATATTTATAAAAATATTTTGTAGTTAAAATTCTTTATCGTTATTTAAGATAATTCATAATGATAAGGGACAAATATATTCATATTATATGTATATATGATTTTCCTATGTTACATCTAATTCCTTATGAATTGTTTCCCTAGTGTTAATATATAATAATCCATATTGAGCCTTTGGAAATGTTTTCTTCAACTATGTCAAAAAACTTCATCCAATATTGTACGTGAGGTCTAGACAAGTACAAGCCAATTTCAAATATCCTTTATCTATATTTTGCAATGGAAAAGAGGCTAATGAAAAACCCTTTGGTGCACAAAAAAAGTATCATTAACCCTTTTGCTTTACATTTGATGGATATCTATTACATATGTGTTATACTCTTTGCATGTGTGTGTGGGCATTGTTTCCTAACAATCCCCACCCATCTAGTGTTCTTCATTATGCATCAACCATTGTCTTCGGATGGAGGTGGGTGCTGGAACACTCCCTTGCACCACAAAGTGAACAATGGAAACGAGTGTTAGGATGTTGCCAATACAAGTCAAAGGTGAGTCCAATTTTTTTTTGGGTATTTTTGGTTTTCCCTTAAAATGTGTAATTTAATCTTTGTTAAGGGATTGGGTTCTATTTCTAATCCAAGTTAACATATTAGGGTTTTGGATGTTGTAGAATAACTACGTATTGTATTATGAGTGGTTAATAATCAAAATGAGAAAGATAGATGTGCGATTCTAACTTTTGTTGGCTTTTCCCTTTAAGGGTTTCTAGGGTAAATCTATGTGTATTATGTGTATGCTATGGTGTACTCTCTATTTTTCTTAAAATAATTTGTATGTTTAGCTTCTCTTCACATGTTTAAAACTTACATGTGGTAGATTAGAGTTTGATTATTAGGTTCATGGGGATGCCTTTGATGCTGAGATATTGATGCGGGTGATATATATTTGGTTTGTGATAAACCTGGGTTGAGTGGGAGCTTCGTATTGGTGATTCATGCAGTGAAAGAGAATGGTGAGAAGTTTGAGAATCAAGATCGAGAAATTCAATTGCTATAAATTTTAACTGTAGAATCTTGAAATGGAGGATCTTATTGTATATCGAGAATAGTGGATTGTTGTGGATCAGGGTACACAACTCACTAGATTGACAAAAGAAGATTGGCAGAAACAAGAAAGAAGGGTGAGAAGTACAATTTGACTATGCTTATCAAATTTTATGTTGTTGAACATATGTGGAGAAGATAGTGCATTAAATATTTGGAATAAACTAGGGAATTTATATCAATAAAAATCCCTAGTAAACAAGTTGTTGCAAAAATAGAAGTTCCATCACCCAAGGATGGATTATAACGACATAGTGATAGATCATCTAAATGTATATAATAATTTGGTAAGTTAAATCACCTATGCTAGTATTACAATGCTAGAAGAGGATAAACCCATTACATTATTCTGTTCTTTGCCAATTTCCTAGGTTAACTTGGTTGTAGCAATAGGTAGTTTTAGTCAAGAAAAATTAAAGTTTGATGAAATAGTGGCATCCCTTCTATTAGAATAAATGAGGCATAAAACCATGGATATTCATAGCCTGGATGCCTTTTTGTGAGAGATCGTCCCTAGGACATAAATAAAAATAAGGTTTTGGGAATTTGATCAAAATTTAAGGGTGCATCTAAATCTACGGGAAAGACTTTGAGGAATTGATGGAAATGCAATAAAGAAGGGAATTATGAGGAGGACTATATATTGAAAAATGTTGAAAGGGTGAATGCATTTGACGATACCTCTTCAACAAAGTAAAATACCTCCACAAATGAAAGAGGGGATGTGTACCTAGATTCCACAGGTACTTGTTTAGATTGGGATGTAAGGATAATTGACTCAAGTGCATCTTTTGATCATATGAATCCCCATAGGGATTCATTTTATGAATATGAAAAGTACAATGGAGGAGATGTGCTTTTAGGGGATGACTCAACAACTAATATCATCGAACACGGAAGAGTTAAGTTGAATCTCAAGGATGGAAGGATTACAACTCTCCTTGGAGTATTACACATTCCAAATCTAGCAAGAAACTTGCTCTCCATTGGAAAAATGGGTGATGCAAGCGTATATATTAGGTTTGCAAAAGACACATGCAAAATGGTTCAAGGATGAATGGTCTTGACGAGGTGAGATATAAATGGAACTCTGTAAAAACTATTGGGAAGCACAATCATTGATTGGTGTAACCGTTCTATTGTGCCTAAAGAAGGAGATAAAGAAGATAGAACTTTGATAGTCTCCAGAGGAAAGACAATGCTATGGAATCAAATATTGGGGCATATCATAGAAAAGGGCCTTCACGCATTACAAGGTAAACGTATGGTTTATGGTATGTTTGATTGCACACTAGATTTTGATTTCTATGAACATTGCATATATGGAAAAAATAATTGAGTAAGATTTGCACTTGGTGCTATACGGGCAAAGGGAATTTTAAAGTTAATAGATAGTGATGTGTTTGGACATATGCATATTTCACCCTTAGGTAGATCTATGTATTATGTTTTATTTATAGATGATTTCTCAAGGAACACATGGAACCATGAGAATTATTGGTGGAACCATGAGCTCTATTTATGGAACCATGAGCATTTTTTGTGGAAGCATGAGCTCTATTTATGGAACTGTGAGCATTATTGGTGGAACCATGAGTAATTGTCATGAGGTGGTGGAACCATATAAAGAAACTTCAACAAAATTCATGGAAAATGGGAATTTTATGGGTGGAACCATAAATAATGTCTTTGGAAATATGGACCATTTTGATGGAATTGTGAACAATGTAGGTATAACCATGTACAATGCATACAAAATCATGTGCAATTAAGATACCTTCAACAATTTTGGTGGAGCTGTGAATATTATAAGCATTATTTATGGACCATGGACCATTTGGTGAGAAATAAAATCATGGTCACGAGTTGGTGGAATCCTAAATAATGAACATGGAACCTTCAAAAAAGTTAGGGTTGATGAAACCATGAACATATTTGGTGGAAGAACCTTGCACATTTGGTTTTTGAATCTCAGACAAATTTTATGGAACCATGAGCATTGTTGATGGAACCATGAAAATCCTTGGTGGAACTATGAGCATTGTGTTGGAGTATTAACCAATACTAAGAGGGGGGTGAATCAATATTGAGCACTTTTTACCATTTTAAACTTCAAAATAGAGCATGTAATATCAACCATTAACCATGTCATTCATCATCACATAAAATCATACACAATTGACAAGAGGTTTTTATGTGGAAACCCAAATGGGAGAAAAACACATAATGATTTTCTTATATAATAATAAGATTGCATTACTTTGTTTTACCATCACCAACTAGAAGGAAGCGCCCACTCCCTGATTTCTCTAGAACCCACTAAAAGGAGGCTACAACCCCGTGACTTTACCAGCACCAATTGGAAGAAAGTTCCAACCCAGTAATTTTTCTAGCGCCAACCCCCTTTGTGAGCACCAAATCACACTTTTCAGGAACTAGCCTAAAGGATACTTCAATCTCTTGTCCTAGCCTTGTCCCGCCACCTTGATATACTGACAATGTCTAGTTTAACTAAGATGAATCCAACAAAGCTTCTAAACATCTTCAAATATGTAGGGTTGCTTAATGAAGTTTTGATAGTATTCCCTACACAAATTTAGGGGTTCATGAATTTCGATTTTGACAATCAAACTGATGAAAATTTCATCATGGAAGAAATAAAATGTGAATGATCGTTAAGTACATCGAAGACATTTGGTGTCAATGCAAGCATAGTCCCAACTCAACAATTTCGATAACCTATCTTGCAAAAATTTGAGAGGAAGTGAATTTCAAATTCAACAATAGCATTGATAGTAGAGAAGAATTGAAAAATAATGTGTAAATAAGTATGATGGAAATTTAGTACTAATTCAAGAACAATTATGACTAGGTAGTTTAGATAGTACTCCAATCAAGAGTTTGACGGAATGTGGATTTCAATTTTGACGATCGAATTAGTGAAAATCTCAAAAAGAAAGAATTGGTATATTATGGATCATTCAACATAATATCAACATTTATTTAGAATGTAAGAAATATCAACTTCAGTGTAATACCCCCAATTTGACCCTTGGGATATATTGGTTTTTAATGTAAATATTGTATACATGCAATGCATATTTTCCTAGTGTGGATCTCAAGGCCATGGCCCTGATAGTGGATGCTCGGATTTTATTTAAAAATTAAATTATTTGATATTATGTTATCCATGTGTTATTAAGCCATGGAACATTGTAAAATGATGTAAATATTAATATTGCAATAAAAATACGAAAAAATGGCTATGGAAGCAACTAATAAGAGGGGGCCATGTGTATTCCACTAGGGAGTGCTGAAGGGGTTGTGGGGTTGAACCATATGCTTCCAATGTCATCTTGAGAACCCATTTGAATTTCCTTGTTGACATTTAATTCTGTTGTAAGGAAGTGGTTGAAGGAATCAGTCCATGGCTTCAATGGAGCATGGGCAGCCCAGAAATTTGTATGGAGGTTATGGGATCTGTTTCCTTGACCCAGAAGTCACTCTACCTCATGGGAATTCATTTTTACCTCAATCCCATTCCTTTTTTGAACATCTAAGGATCAGTTTTCATCCATTACGCATGCCCAGCAGTGAGAGAAAACATAAATCACAACTTCGAATTAAACAACATTTTGAAGTGCCAAAAACGCTTAGAAAATTGTGTGGACAGTGAAATCCAATGGGGGGACAAAAGACCTGAACCTTGGGGCAAATTTGAGAGTGTTAGATGCATATAAATCCATAGGAAAACCCATA
>BSBM01000912.1:7087500-7277500 GCA_027924585.1 Larix kaempferi | reverse complement strand
ACCTCCTCCTTGTGTAATTGGTTCCGAAGTTAATTTTGTTCTTTTCACCTCATATTATGCTAGAAAAAAAAACCACACACTCACTAAACATATCTAAAAATATCACTTCAACTCATCCACAAAACCTCAACTCTCTCATCTCTTATTCAATACCATTGTATGGAATGAGGATATCTGTAAGTATATGCACCTTTCCTTTCTCTATGAATCCAAATATGATAATATTCATCCATATTTACCATCCTCACAATATCCCCTCACCTTTAATAATGATTTTTTTTCCAAAAACCAAGACTTTCCCACTTCATGCTCTATTCAACATGATGATTGTTGGTATAGTCCCTAGTTCCCCACTCTCCAACACCTCCCCACCCTAGATATTGCACGTTGAAAGGTAAAATTATATTCCCCCTAATCACCCTTCCCAATACCATGATACTTGTTAGAAACCTTTGCATCCTCCTTAAGGTTTTGCACAAGACAAGGTATACATTCATTCTATTGTGATGCATTGTTGAATTCAACCATGTGTATTTTAAACTCAAAATCACATTCTATCATCTCAAGGTTTATAGATCTAAGGAAATAGTTTGTTGTTGTTTCTTCAACTCCTTAAAGTGTTATATAACTTAGTAATTTATGATGGTAAAGGACATTGCCTCTAATGGAAGGATATACCATTCCACTATGAAGACAAAGCAATCAAACTAGGTGCAAAATTTAGAATTGATAACATTAAGGGAGAAAGCAAAAAATGCAACTAATTAAGGTTACCTTATTTGATGTAGAAAAACTATCAAACTATTCCCAAGGCATCTCTAGCCATCTCTGTTGTAGGGTGTTACTACCATAATTTTTATGAATTCATGGCTAGGAAAGACACTAGTTTCTCCTCTCTACACTTGACCAACCATCATTTATATTGATTGGAATTCTAAGGGATAATGATGTTTATTCAAACACAAATAAACCAACATAGCCTATAGTTGTATATGTTAATTTGGAAAGTGGTAAGCTATGTTGGAATATGTCAGGTTCATTGTATAATTGCACTAATATCTTATTTGTTGTTTCTTTTGTAGGGGTAGTCCTGATAGTTGTGTTAAAGAGACTTTTGGAGATGGGAAACTCATGAAACGTAAAAATAAAAAGAAGAAGGAATCTGCCCATTGAAAAGGTCAATGACTTAAGAGAAAAGGCCAGGTTGGGAATGGAAAGATTGAGACATGGTCCTATCATTGTCCCAGATCATTCCACTGATCCTAACACAGTTGTTGACACGACAACCTCTTGTTCAGAACCACAGGTAAAGCAGTCGCGTCCAATGGACCCAACTCAAATTCCAACATCAACACAATCTCCAACCAACAATCCATCAGTGAGTCATTCTGAAGTTCCTCATAACACAAGAATTTTCGGAGATGTTGCATGTGTAGAGATGGACATATAAGCCTTGCTTAATTTGCAATCTCCCCAAACAGACCACAACCTTGTCAACCACACTCCCATTATGGCCCAGTCTATGAACAAAACACCACAACAAACAAGCTCGGGTATTCATGTCTCATGTCCACCCTTCCTACCTCGAATGTCCAGTGCAAGAAGAAGAACTCCTAGACGTATTCATGTGGATGAGAGTGCTATGTCAGGGCTTGAAGGAAAGTTTCCAAAACACACTATCGAATGGTAATGCAACAAAATTGTCAAAGAATATTTTGAATCCAAAGGTGATGCAGGTAAATGTCAATTATTGCTATGTTTTTTAAAGTCACATTCTTTAGTTGTTGTTAGGAGAATTTTGGGCATAAAGATGGTTAAAAGTTCAGAGGCCAACAGTCATATTGTTAGAAATATCCAATCTACATTTAATGCGATTGGGAAGACGTCTCGTACAAAATATCTTTGTGCGGCTCATTGTGTTTTAGCGGAATCAGTTGTAAGCAAGTCCACAAGGAAATGTCACCTGCTATCACACACTTCTCACATACTCAAATTAAATAGAAAAACTATTAAAAAGTACTTTGTTATAAGAGAAAATCTTGACACTCCGGGTGGAAACAATTGTTGTGCTTTTGTTGGTAGGTTTACTCGTGCAGATAGGAAGCTAATTGATGCTGTTAAGGAGTTAGTACAAAAGTTTTGGCATGATCACACTAGACCTTCATCAAACCAAAGAGACGAGCTAAAACTGAGAAAAGGTTCTACTGAATGTGAGCCCCATGTTAAACACTTCCTTGACACCACACAGACTGAACTCTATGAGAGATTCAGGAACGAGCACACACAATTGAACCTGGGCCAAAGGTTCTTTGAGAAATGCGAACCATGGTATGTTCATATATGCACTGATCGGAACACTTGTTGTTGTAGATACCACATAGAATATGTGTAACATCCCACCAATTTGACCTTATTATTATTTATTAGTATTATATTTGTAAATGTGATGATGATTGTAAAACGACCTTGGTGAGGAGCTCAAGGCCAAGGCCCCACCTGTGGACCTTAAATCTAGTGTCATGCTCATTAGTATTATTTACGGGAGACTTCGGGATGGCACATCTAAAAGACGACAACCAAATCCACTAAAAGGAAAGAATCTAATGGCTAGTAGGAAATAAGTTTGACGACAAATAAAAGTGTCGTAAGCGCTTAAAATAAATTATCGGTTAAATCCTAGTAAAAGGATACTGAAGACACCTTTAGTTAACGAAAAGGCAGTGAAAATAATTCTAAAGACCTATTGGTCAACACTAGGTTAACTATTTTATTTTAAGTAAACTATGACCCCTATCTAACCAAAAGGAGAAGGGCATTCATTCATTACATTGAAAAGTCAATTAGAAAACTCATATATCATTAAAAACGATATATATATATATATGAGTGAAATGATAACATTGATTTTGATAAATTTATATATATTAGAGGAAAGCCTACTTCCTTGTATTGAACAAAATCCAAGGCATATAATATAAAAATATATTTTATCCAGTGGAAAATATATATAAATACATGAATATGACAATGGATATATATATAATTATAAAAAGAAGTTAAAGTGCGAACTCTATTAGAAAAACTATCTAAACTAGATAGATACATATGATAGAGGTAAGAGTTGGGTTTATTTAATGTCATTGTTTAAGTTGTGTTAACCAAAATTTATTGGGGATTAGCTAAACTATATATATGCACATAGCCAAGTTATACAAACAAGTGGAACGAATATGTTTTTCTTTTATAATAAAGAGTGGCTTAAAAAGACATTCTATTAATTATTATATATACCTATGTCTTAAATAGGAAAGGTAAGGTTTAGTGGTGATGAATTATTAAAAGGAATATTTCTTTATGTATATGCGTTTAAAAAGGAGAGAACGAAGAGCATTTTTTTTTATGGTTCAAACGGTCACTCGCATAACCATCGGGATATCCATGGTTAGCATATCCATATTGTAGTAATGACGAATAAAGAATCCGAGAGAGGTTTGATAGAAAACGGTCTCCCTAGTGGAGCTCTTAAAATCATACCTACCGTCAGGCTTGAGGATTCTCCGGGGAGAGCCAAGCATTCCTTCTAAAGTGTTTTAGTGGGAGCTCGCAGATTAAAGATGGGAGTCATGCTGATACTGCAACGGGCAGCACGTATTTTGTAAACATAAGTATATTTGTTTCTTTGGATTTTAACTTGCCATAAACACTCCCACATAGCCCACGCCGTCGAATAGCTCTGCACTATGAGCATAACCTAAACGTAGCAGGATCTTCTTAAAGGATTGGCATTAGATTCTTCCCACTATCTGTCAATTTGGCTCCACCTGGCACGATTTTTTTGTAAAGCTCGGCGCACTAAGCTGAGGTCGGTCGCCACTACCTTCTTAAAGGGGCTATCCATCATTTTATGAGGTCGGTTTTTTACAGCGCTGCGTTGAGGTAGTACTGTAATTTCTTGATTGCTGCGTTATCCCTCTTTGAGCAGAGAACCCCGATTTCTGCAATGGCTGCACATCGTGGCCATGGGATGACTACTCGGAGCCATGAGGAAGTCAAACCCATGTTTTCCGTCTTGAGTGTTATTTTCATATGTTGTATTGCTGGTCATTTTAGCCTAGGGCGCAACCAGTGAGGGTGCAGCCCTAGATGGGTTTTATTTTGCTTTTATAATTATTAATACACCAGGAAAAAGGACCGGGAAGGGGCTTGAGCTCTTCTTTATCTTGCTGCATCATTCTTCAGGGCATGAGCCCTCTTTCCCTTGCTAGCTGCGTCTTTCCCTAAGGCAAGAGTCTTTCTTCATTGTTGGCTGCGTGATTTTTCGCCAGGGCATGAGCCTTCCTTGATTGCAGGCTGCATAATTTTTAAAGGAGAGGAGCCTATCTGGTTATTGATGTTGTGCATGGGTGGGAAGGTTGTTGCTTTTCCATCTAAATCTTTTATATGTTGTCAACTACTGACTGCCCTTACTAGTACGTACTAGAGCTGGGTTGATATCCATTGATAATGGTTCCATGGAGTCTTATTTCATTATTTATTTGCTGCATGACACTCAGTTTACCGTATAAGTAGTATTTTGCGTGCTAAATGCCAATCCTGTCATTGCTTAGGGGTGTGGAAGAGAATCCCTATTTATTACTCGTTCCATGTATTGCATGAAGGCTTATACTGTTTGGTTGGGCAGAGCCTCAGAGGTCGTTGATTCCTCTGTAGGGTGTAGTTTTTTTTTGGAAAGGAAGGCTCGATGGGAGCCCGATATCGGCAACCTAACTCTTTGATTATTGTAATGCATGATTGATTTTATTTTGATAGAGTATGTGTATTATATGCTGGATCAGATTGTGCTTAGAGCCTGTTGCAAGGGTCGATCCATGTACTACTCCATTGATAGATTACATATATATATAATCATTGATTAACCTCCTAGATGACAGATACATACATATATATATGCGGAATGTTTCAATTGTTCATTGAGCAGAGCCATGAGGAGGGATGGCTCAGTAAAAGCCATATCCCTTTATAAATCCTGTTTGATCTATTGTATAGCTATATGTGATGTATACTAATGCGTTTCAACCATATATATATGTATGCTGCCACTGGTATTCATTGCGCAGAGATGGGAGGATCCATGTGTAATTTCTTATTAAATTTGAATAATTGCATGCTGCAGGTGATGTGTAATTGCTGACTTCTCAGGGATTGGGGAAGGATCTCTAAATACCTCCCCTTTGATATTGATTTTATAAATATATATGCTTCAGTTGTTATTTGATGATTACGATATCTTATGTATCTAATCACCTTTTGATTCAAGTTCAGATGCTAAGGGAAAGGATGGTGGCTCAATAGGAGACAATCCCTGTATGCGTTTCACATGATAGATTATACGGCTATATGCTGGTTGTTACTCCTTCGCGAAGTATTGCACCCACATCGAATTTTCGGTTGAACACATGCAATAGTATATGATTTATGTCTATTTGATTTTATTGGGTCATTGTTTAACTTTTATACCTTGAGTTTGATAGACGATCCATGGAGGGGATCACATTCTTGTAGTATCCTTTATGCAAAACTCCATATAAGACCAAAACCACCTCTTTCAGTAATTAGGATTTGAGTTATCAACATAGGATCTACGTAGGTCCTATGCGTATAAAGGTTTGATTTCGGATCTTCGCTATTATGTTTTTTTTTGCATCGTATAAACCAGGTTTGGGGATTTCTTGTATCTTTTATGGTCATAGACCCTCTCAGTAGAATATACATGCCTTGCATAGTTTGTTATGTTAACACTGAATATTAGGGTATGTAGATACATGCTAGTGAGGTGTGTAGATACATGCTACTTGGGGTATGGTTAATCTTTTGCACATAAAAGCGGTAATGATTGGTGTTGATTAATTATATGTTGGTCCGGATAGGACATACCTTCTACTTTTGTCTTGTACAAGTTTTATAATATGTTATAGCCTCCGGGGAGGAAAGGTATCTCAATGCACCTTTTATGATGATCTCGTTGTGATCAGACTTGGGGACAACCCTTGTAATGCCTATAAGATAGAGGACTGAATGATTGTAAAAGTGCTCTCAGTGAGAGATTTGAGAAAGTAGAAATATTGTGTCACATTCTTGTAGTATCCTTTATGCAAAACTCCATATAAGACCAAAACCACCTCTTTCAGTAATTAGGATTTGAGTTATCAACATAGGATCTACGTAGGTCCTATGCGTATAGAGGTTTGATTTCAGATCTTCGCTATTATGTTTTTTTTTGCATTGTATAAACCAGGTTTGGGGATTTCTTGTATCTTTTATGGTCATAGACCCTCTCAGTAGAATATACATGCCTTGCATAGTTTGTTATGTTAACACTGAATATTAGGGTATGTAGATACATGCTAGTGAGGTGTGTAGATACATGCTACTTGGGGTATGGTTAATCTTTTGCACATAAAAGGGGTAATGATTGGTGTTGATTAATTATATGTTGGTCCGGATAGGACATACCTTCTACTTTTGTCTTGTACAAGTTTTATAATATGTTATAGCCTCTGGGGAGGAAAGGTATCTCAATGCACCTTTTATGATGATCTCGCTGTGATCATACTTGGGGACAACCCCTGTAATGCCTATAAGATAGAGGACTGGATGATTGTAAAAGTGCTCTCAGTGAGAGATTTGAGAAAGTAGAAATATTGGACACACTGTGTCGCATAATGTATTCCTCTATATTTTGATGAATAAAGATGCGACAATTCCTTGGTGGACGTAGCCCAAAGAGTTGGGTGAACCACGTATACACGTCTCTTTCTTATGTGCACTTGATGTGTTTTAATTTACTAGAAAAATGTGATCTTAAATGTTAAATTGCTTTATTAAAAGTATGATACATGTCTATTTCATAAGTTACATGTATAATGTGTATGCTTATGGTAGTTTTGTTGTTTATGTTTAAAGTGTATATCTTGTCACTGACACTTGGTAAAGTTCAATTCATTATGGTGTCATATTGTTCTTATGAACTTCAATTCATTGTTGTGCCATATTGTTCTTATGAAATTCAATTCATTGTTGTATCATATTGTTCTTATGACGGCCATATGAATGTATTTTATTGTTTAGTCCAAGCACAAATAAGATAACCACTAATGAGTAAGATTTGCATGGAAACACTCAAATATGAGCTGATTTGTTAGATGGTTGTTTAATTTTTGTATTCATCATTTGTTGGGATACTTGATTAAAATTAATATATAGTTATAATCTTTCCCCTTCTGTAATAAAGAAGTTGCATAATTATTATTTCATACGATAGGTGAATTTATATGATTACGCATGGAGTATATGATTTGTAGACATCATAGTTGACTTTTGTTAAAAGATTTATATCCATTTTGTTTCCGTGTTTACGACCATTGTCGTAAATTGTTCTTAAGAACTATGATGTATTATTATCATTAATTAACTTAATAAAAAAAGTTAAACCATTATTTTATTTTCTACATTGACAATTTCAGTATGTATTACTATTTTAAAAATTGTTAAATTTTTACGATATTTGGGGTTGTGACAATATGAATATTATTATGACACATATAATCATATATTTTGTGATTTGCATACTAACATTGTGCAGGGATGCAATGAATCCATACTACCACCGAATGCATCAAGAGACTTTATCCACAACATCATGTGTCCAAGGCCCGAAGGACAAAAGTATTATGAAAAATCGTGTCTATATGGGAGATGGTTTGTGTGCAGTGCGTTTTCTCTTTTGAATTGTTGCATTCATGAAAGCAAGGACACATAATTTGGCATGATGGGTGTGGAGATGCAAAGCTTCAAGTACATGACCTATCAATTAGACAGTGTCAGAGAAAGTAAAATGATTGCATTGGTAAGGTCACAGGTACAAATGAATATTGCATATTTTTCATATTGCACATTCAATTTATGGCATATACATTTTTCCAAAGGCCACATTGTAATATTTCCCTTGTTTCCATGGTAACAGGTACCGGTATGTGACTTCTTGACGGAATTTTATGAGAAAACCGAGCAGTATGTTCAATATGTGCATGTAGCATGATGGCAAGATGAGCAGTACAGAAAATGCAGGGACACATTTCCCGTTGGAACCATAGTGTCAATTGTGTATTTTGCAGAAAATTACACCCTTCAGCCACAAAATGAAATCTAGAGTCAATACGACCAAGTCAGCATCATGGTACATATTATGTATAGGCATGGGCCAGAGAGCAATAATGACAAGAGCATAATACCGAAGGAGAAAAACTTTTACATAAGTGATGATAGAACCCATGATCTGCATTATGTGCAACATTGTTTTCGAATTTTCTATGATGAGTTGAAGGAGAGAGATATATAGATGGATTAGCATTGGATATGGTCAGATGGTTGTGTGGGCCAGTTCAAAAATGCCCAAGTATTCCAATGGATGAGTACTTTGCATAAGACTTATAATGTGCTGCATATCTAGAACTATTTTGAGACTGGACATGGAAAAGGTGAGCATGATGGGGCCGATGCATGCATCAAGACCGCACTACGAAGGGAAGAGATGAGGTTTGACAAGGAACCTCATATCCGAGATGCACAGTCCATAGTTCAATGGTGCTCCGCAACAATGTCAGAACGAGCAAGAGATCAACAAACATCATAAGTGGCAGGACGTTTGGCGATAAATTTTTGGCTAGTGGTTGACATAGATCGATCGCGTTCCTATAGTTGCGGCACAGTACAAGGAACACATGGATTTCATTCAATTCGAAGCTCAACCAACCACTTATTTGAAATATGGATGCGAAACCTTGCATACCCTTGCAGCAATGGCGAATGGGATGAATGCGAATGCATGGATTGGGTTGATGAATGGGATTGTGTGTCACTTGTAGTAGACCAACGTGCAGTTGTTGAAACAACCCATTTAGGAGAGAGTCAGTCAATGATTTCGACAGACTGCAACCATATCTCATATCTTGTACAACCAGGACACATATACATAGTTGTTGCACCGAAAGACAATGAATGGGGTGTGGATCATTGGTTGGCACAGTGCATCCAAGGTAAGCAAACCCTCTATAGATCATTAATCGATGATGAAGGAATTGAATTTTCTTACTGGCTCGATGGTGGTTAAGGGGGAATATCTTACACTAGCTGGGAAGTCAATAAAGACTAGTGGGCATGTATTCATGGATTACAGACCAGGTTCAGTGGTGTATCACTTCATAAACTTGATCGTTGGCACAAACATCCATCTTCAGACAATGTCAAGCAAGAGCTCAACCAAGGTATGCTACTACCTACCTCATTTAGTGCACGAGAGATTGATGGAGACAATTAGCAACAGAGAGGATCCAGATGGGTTTATTGAATGAGGCCAGTCAACTTTACATAAGAGAAAGAATTGCATCAAAGAATGTTATGTTCCACATCGAGGTATGTGTAGTTTTATGTTATTTCGTTGGTACATGCATTTTTTGTTGATACATACATACATACATACATACATGTCTTTGCCTATGTTTTTTATTTTTCCTATATGTATTAAACTGTTCCATGCTTCTCTTTTATGTTGAATAAAATGGTGATGTGATTTGGATCAAATTTGAGTAATTTGAGTTAGTATTTTCTTAAATATATCTATCTATGTTTGTATCATTTGAAGATAGCGGTTTTGATAGGTTCTCAAGATTAGAATTATGTAGGTTTTAGGAAATTTTTTGAAGTACATAATCTATTACAATGGTCTTGAAAATTTAACTTGGTAGATGAAACCTTCTAGAATTCCATGTATGGATAGAAGGGTCTTCCCCTTGGGGTAGGGAGTTATCATAAAGTTTCAAGGGTGGTATTTTTGATATATATACTTGAGAAAAGCATTAGGGAGCTGTGAAATTCCTTATCGATCAAATATCTCTTTACTTTCTCTCTCTTTAGTTTTGTGTCCACCCAAACCTTTTTCATGCTTTGGGTACCTTGAGGTATATCCCCAACCCAAAAACACTCTTATATTAAGATGATTATGTCCGTTTAGGATTTTGGTTCCCCATGCTCTTATAACCCAAAAAACTCTTATATCCCCAACGTTTTTCATAGATTTGGTTCCCCATGCTCAATGCTTACCCAAATCTAGCTAGATTTTGGGTTTTTGCCCTTATCCAAGCATCGTGTCATCAACCTAGGGTTTCCAATAATATATTTTAAAACATGCTCATTTATGGTTGGATATTGATACTTTATTCCTATAGATAACCACTTAGAGGGACTTGTTATCATCATCACCAACATCATCTCTAGGATCCTTATCAACATCTCCATCATCATCATCTTCTTCATCATCACCATCACCATCACCACCATCGTCAATGTCTCCATCATCTGCACCATCTTCATCATCATCATTAACTCTAACTCTAACCCTAATTCAATTTCCTTCTATAACTCTATCCCCAACCCTCACCCAAACCCTAGCACTAAGCCATCTTCTTCATCATCACCATCACCATCACCATCACTATCACCATCACTGTCACCATCACCATCATCATCATGTCTTCATCATCATCACCATCTTCATCATCATCATTAACTCTAACTCTAACCCTAATTCAATTTCTTTCTATAACTCTATCCCCAACCCGCACCCAAACCCTAGCACTAAACCATTTTCTTCATCATTTCCATCACCATCACCATCACCATCACCATCACCATCACCATCACCATCACCATTACCATCACCATCATCATCATGTCTTCATCATCATCACCATCTTCATCATCATCATTAACTCTAACTATAACCCTAATTCAATTTCCTTCTATAACTCTAGCCCCAACCCTCACCAAAACCCTAGCACTAAACCATCTTCTTCATCCTCACCATCACCATCACCATCACCATCACCATCACCATCACCATCACCATCACCATCACCATCAACGTCTTCATCATCACCACCATCTTCATCATCATCACTAAATCTAACTCTAACCCTAATTCAATTTCCTTGTATAACTCTAACCCTAATCCTCACCCAAACCCTAACACTAAGCCATCTTTTGCATCCTCACCATCAATGTCACCATCATTATCATGTCTTCATCATCAACACCATATTCATCATTATTTTTAACTATAACTCTAACCCTAATTCAATTTCCTTCTATAACTCTAGCCCTAACCCTCACCCTAACCCTAGCACTAAACCATCTTCTTCATCCTCACCATCACCATCACCATCACCATCACCATCACCATCAACGTCTTCATCATCACCACCATCTTCATCATCATCACAACCATCTTCATCATCATCATTAACTCTTACTCTAACACTAATTCAATTTCCTTCTATAACTCTAGCCCTAACCCTCACCCAAACCCTAGCACTAAGCTATCTTCTTCATCCTCACCATCACCATCACCATCATCGTCACTGTCACCATCACCATCACCATCACCATCACCATCACCATCATCATCAACTTCTTGATCATCACCATCATATCCATCATCATCATTAACTCTAACTCTAACCCTAACTCTAACTCTAACTCTACCTCTAACTCTAACTCTAGGTTCCTCATCAACATCTCCAAAATCATTATCTTCTCCATCATCATCATCATCGTCACCATCACCATCGCAATCATCATCAACGTCTTTATTATCATCACCATCATCATCATCATACATGCCCGACAGACGATTTTGCAGAGTTGACCCCCGTGTGCAAAAATTGAACACTCCCTCACTGGGCAAAACCCTAGTTTCCAAGATGGACGTACAATATGGCACCGAGGAAATGGGACCGAAGGAGAGGGGCACCCCTAGCATGATCCCGGCGTCCCGAATCCAATGGATTCGACAACTCGTCGATTGGAGCCACAGTCGTCATTCTATGGCTCATTCCGTCTTGCATCCAAAAGGCCTTTAGGGACACCTGTTGTATACCTACCGAGGGCATAGAAGTCCAACCATGCAGCAAAACCGGGTTCCGGGGAGTTTTACAGGTGTGTCTAGGCAGGTTCCGACTGGGGACGCTAGCCATAAGTGCCCAGCGGACGATTTTGTAGAGTTTACCCCCATGTGCAAAAATTGCACACTCCCTCACTGGGAAAAACCCTAGTTTCCAAGATGGACATACAAGATGGCACTGGGGCAACTGGACCATAGGAGAGGGGCACCCATGGCATTATCTTGGTGTCCTAAGTCTAGCGGAGTCAACGGTTCATCGATCGGAGCCACAGTCATCATTCTATGGCTCGTTCCATCTCGCATCCAAAAGGCCATCAGGGACACCTACTGGATACCTGCTGGGGGCATAGAAGTCCAACCATGCAGAAAAACCTAGTTCCGGGAAGTCCTGCAGGTGTGTTTAGGCAGGTTTTGGCTGGGAATGCTCGCCATACCTGCCCGGTCGAGGATTTTTTCCAATCTTTTCATTTTGTTGAATTATTTTCATAAATTTGTTTTGTTTAGGTTTTTGACTTATTTTGTTTTAACTTTTTTATTTATTTTTATAAGTTTGATCTAGCTCCTATAGTTGAAGTTTCATTTAAAATTATGAGTGAGTGAGTTTGCTTATGAAATGACTGATGTGATGCTTTAAGGAATAATACAAGCTAGCAGCAGGTGTAATTTTCTCTATATGCATATGCGCTTCCAGATTGTCCAATCATATTTGTGAAGTTTCAAAACAAATCATAGAATTAAAATCCGATGGCAGAGCACAAATTTGGTTGGATGACACTTGGCTCAAACCAGTTACAGAGGACCGGAGGCCCCGGGGCAAATCCTCTAAGTGTCCCTGAATGGCCTCGGGGTGCCTAACTAGAATGCTCGTAGAACTCGAACCATGGCTTGGTTCACAAATCCGTCAGTTCCGGTGGGTCCAGGACGTCGGGTTTTTGCTAGGCCCCTCCCGACAGCATCCCTCGAAGACCCGGAAGCACTGCCAATGAGCCATCTCTGGAGCTAGGGTTTTGCTTAGTGAGGGCCATTCCAAATTCGGTAAAGGGGTGCATTTCGTGTTTGGAGGCCCCCAGGCGTGTGTGGCCACCATGGACAGGTCCACAATGGCCATGTAAGTGCCCGACGGATGATTTTGTAGAGTTGACCCCCGTGTGCAAAAATTGCACACTCCGTTGGGCGAGTGGCGTACAGAAGGAAATATGGCAGTTGTAGGTATCTATGCTTTTCTTCCAACGAAAATTGTAGCAGGATTTCCATTTATAATACAGGAATTTTTTTACTGGTTTCATCAAGAGAAAGTATCATTTTCAATAACAAGTGGAACCAGAGAATCCTTCGTTTTGTTCCATTAGCCCTTTGTTCAGCATTTCTTGCTCTAGTAAGTGGTAATTCACCTCTATCATCGAAAAATTGGATCTATAGGTACCTTCCCTTTCATATTCCTCATAATGCACACATAGTCCATCCTTATCTTGATAAACAAGAGTTTTATAATACCTTGAATTTTTTGGGCGTGGTTATATCCCTGTATTCGGTTGTCTGATTGGTTGACAAGCTTGCCTAAAAATCTGTACGTTGAACTTCTTTGTTTTATTGCTGAAAATTGGAAGGGATTTTCAAGTCACCTGCAAAATGCTCCTTTGTGGAAATATGTAATTTCTTCCAACAACATTGATTTGGCTAGTGTATCAAATGCTGCCATCCACACCAGAATTTATCTTTCGTAAAAGGAGTTGCACATATTGTGGCTGACCAAATGGTCTGGAGAGATTGGAAGTGCCACCAAATATTATTCCATGCCTGAATCTACCTAGAAGGAAATTATAAATTTAGATCCTCGAGAATGCCTAAATCTACCCAAAAGGTAATTATAAATTTAGATCCCCAAGAAGGTGAGAAACTGTATGAGTGGTTGAATCAGTATCCTAAAATTACAAAGATTTCTATATCAAAGTTTGCTGAGCAGCTCCTAGATGTAATATTAGACTCAACAGACAGTAAACTTGTTATCACCACTTCACATTTTTTGCACTATTCATCTAAAAATAACTATGTTTGGCCGGAAGAGCTTACCAGTATTTGCAAGAATATTCCCCTAGTAGATGAAGGTGGAAACATCATTAGGGTATGAGGATCTCTGAAGTTTTTCCAGCCTGCATCCACAAGTAATTGGGCCAAGTTAATGGGCCAAGTTAATTGGGCCAAGGTGTCCCTGAATGGCCCTAGGGTGCCTGACTAGAATGCCCGTAGCACCCGAACTGTGGCTCGGTTCGCGAATCCGTCGATTTTGATGGGTCTGGGATGTCAAGTTTCAGCTAGGGGACACCCACAGCATCCCCCGAAGACCCGGAAGCGGTGCCAACGAGCCATCTCCAGAGCTAGGGTTTTGCTCAGTGAGGGCCATTCCAAATTTGCTCAAGGGGGGAATTTCTCATCCAGAGGCCCCCGGGCATGTGTGGCCACTGTGGATAGGTCCATAATGGCCACGTGGACCTGTGGGAGTCGACGGAATCCAAGTCCTCTCGTCAGGTTGGGTTCCGTGTCCCCGGGGCAATTCGTCCAAGTGTCCTTGAACGACCCTGGGGTGCTCGACTAGAATTCTCGTAGCACCCGAACCGTGGCTCGGCTCAGGAATCCATCAATTCTGGTGGGTCCACGATGCCGGGTTTCAGGTAGGGGAACCCCCACAGCATCCCCTGAAGACCCAAAAGCAATGCCAACGAGCCATCTCTGGAGCTAGGGTTTTGCTCAGTCAGGGCCATTCCAAATTTGCTAAAAGGGGCCATTTATCTTTCGGAGACCCCCAGGCGTGCATGGCCACCGTGGACAAGTCCACAATGGCCACATGGCCCTGTGGGAGGTGATGGAATCCAAGTCCTCTTGCCCGTTTGGGTTCCATGGCACTGGGGCAATTCCTCCAAGTGTCCCTGAACGACCCCGGGGTGCCTGACTAGAATGCCCATAGCACCCGAACCGTGGCTCGGTTTGTGAATCCTTCAATTTCGGTAGGTTTGGGGCGCCAGGTTTCAGCTAGGGAACCCCCCACAACATCCCTCGAAGACTTGGAAGCGGTGCCAATGGGCCATCTCCAGAGCTAGGATTTTGCTCAGTGATGGCCATTCCAAATTCACTCAAGGCGTGCATTTCTCGTCCGGAGGCCCTTGGGCATGCTTGGCCACCTTGGACAGGTCCACAATGGCCACTTGGACCTGTGGGAGCTAATGGAATCCAAGTCTGCTTGTCGATTTGGGTTCCCTGGCCTTGGAGCAAATCCCCGAAGTGTCCCTGAACGATCATCACTGAGCAAAACCCTAGCTCTAGAGATGGCCCATTGGAACCCCTACTGGGCCTTTGAGGGATATTGTGCATGGTCCCCTAGCTGAAACACATTGTCTTGGACCCACTGGCATTGACGGATTCACGAACCAAGCCACAGTTCAGGTGCTACGGGAATTCTAGTCGAGCACCCTGTGGTCGTTCAGGGACACTAGGAGGAATTGCCTCAAGGCCGTGGAACCCAAACCGGTGAGAGGACTTGGATTCCGTCACCTCCCAAAGGTTCACGTGGCCCCTGTTGACCTGTACACGGTGGCCACTCATGCCGTGGGCCCTTCGAACGAGAAATGGCCTACTTGAGCAAATTTGGAATGGCCCTCACTAAGAAAAACCCTAGCTCCGGAGATGCCTCGTTGGCACTACTTCAAGCTCTTCGGGGCACGTTTTGGGGGGTCCCCTAGCTGAAACCCGTTGTCCCGAACCCACTGGAATTGACGGATTCATGAACCGAACCACGGTTTTGGGTGCTATAGGCATTCTAGTCGCGCACCCCGGGACTATTCAACGACCCTTGGAGGAATTGCCCCAGGGCCACAGAACCCAACCCAGCGAGAGGACTTGGATTCTGTCGCCTCCCACAGGTCCATGTGACCATTTTGGACCTATCCACGGTGGCCACGCATGCCCGGGGGCCTCCGGACGAGAAATTCCCCCCTTGAGCAAATTTGCAATGGCCCTCATTGAGCAAAACCCTAGCTCTGGAGATGGTTCATTGGCACCGTTTTCGGGTCTTCGGGGGACGCTGTGGGGGGTCCCCTAGCTAAAACCCGGCATCCCGGACCCACCAAAATTGACGGATTCACGAACCGAGCCATGGTTCAGGTGCTATGGGAATTCTATTCGGGCATCCCGGGGTTGTTCAGGGACACTTGGAGGAATTTCCCTGAGGCCATGAAACCCAAACCGGCGAGAGTGCTTAGATTCTATCACCTCCCACAGGTTCACATGGCCATTTTGGACCTGTCCACGGTGGCCACGCACGCTCGGGGGCCTCCAGATGAGAAATGGACCCCTTGAGCAAATTTGGATGGCCCTCACATTGGGGTCAACTCTTCAAAATCATCTGCTAGGCACTTATGGCTAGCATTCCCAGCCGGAACCTGCCTAGACACACCTGCAGGACACATGGGAACTAGGTTTTACTGCACGGTTTGACTTCTATGCCCCCGATAGGTATCCAGTAGGTGTCTGTGAAGGCCTTTTGGATGCGAGATGGAACAAGCCATAGAATGACGACTGTGGCTCCGATTGACGAACCGTCGACTCCGTTGGATTCAGGAGGCTGAGATAGTTCTAGGGGTGCTCCTCGCCTCTGGTCCCGTGGCCCCGGAGCCATCTTGTATGTCCATCTTTGAAACTGGGGTTTTGCTCAGTGAGGGAGTGTGCAATTTTTGCACACGAGGGTCAACTCTACAAAATCGTCTGTCGGGCACTTATGGCTACCGTTCCCAGCCGGAACCTGCCTAGACACACCTACAGGACTCCCCAAAACCCGGTTTTGCTGCACGGTTGGACTTCTATGCCCCTGTCAGGTATTTAGCAGGTGTCCCTGAAGGCCTTTTAGATGCAAGATTGAACAAGCCATAGAATGACGGCCGTGGCTCCTATCGATGAACCGTCAACTCCGTTGGATTCAGGATGCTAGAATAGTTCCAGGGGTGCCCCTCTCCTCCAGTCCTGTGGCCACGGTACCATCTGGTACGTCCATCTTGGAAACTAGGGTTTTTCTCAGTGAGGGAGCGTGCAATTTTTGCACACGGGGGTCAGCTTTGCAAAATCATCCGCTGGGCACTTACGGATAGTATTCCCAGCCGAAAGCTGCCTAGACGCACCTGCAAGACTCCCCGGAACCTGGTTTTGCTGCATGATTGGATTTCTATGCCCCTGGCAGGTATTCAGCAGGTGTCCTTGAAGGCCTTTTGGATGCGAGACAGAATGAGCCATAGAATGATAACCGTGGCTCTGATTGATGAATCGTCGACTCCGTTGGATTCAGGACACCAAGATAGTGTTAGGGGTGCCCCTCTCCTATGGTCCCGTGGCCCAAGTGCCATCTTGTATGTCCATATTTGAAACAAGGGTTTTGCTCAGTGAGGGAGTGTGCAATTTTTGCACACGGGGGTCAACTCTGCAAAATCGTCCGTCAGGCACTTATCGCTAGCGTTCCCAGCTGGAGCCTAGCTAGAAACACCTGCAAAACTCCCTGGAACCCAGTTTTGTTGCATGGTTGGACTTCTATGCCCGCGGCAGTGGCAGGTGTCCTTGAAGGCCTTTATAATGCGAGACGGAACAAGACATAGAATGACGATCGTGGCTCCGATCAATGAACCGTCGACTCCGCTGGATTAAGGATGCTAGCATAGTGCTAGGGGTGCCCCTCTCCTACGGTCCCGTGGCCCGAGTGCCATCTTATATGTCCATCTTGGAAACTAGGGTTTTGCTCAAGGAGGGAGTGTGCAATTTTTGCACATGGGGGTCAACTCTGCAAAAATTTTCGTCGGGAACTTACGGATAGCATTCCTAGCCAGAACCTATCTAGACAGACCTCTAGGACTCCCCAGAACCCAATTTTGCTGCATGGTTGAACTTCTATGCCCCCATCAAGTATCCAATAGGTTTCCCTAAAGGCCTTTTGGATGTGAGGCAGAACGAGCCATATAATGATGACCATGGCTCCGATCGACGAGCCGTCGACTCCGTTGGATTCAGGACGCCGAGATAGTTCCAGGGGTACCCCTCTCCTTTGGTCCCATGGCCTCGGTGCCATCTTGTACGTCCATCTTCGAAACTACGGTTTTGCTTAGTGAGGGAGTGTGCAATTTTTGCACATGGGGGTCAACTCTGCAAAATCGTCCGCTGGGCATGTATGATGATGATGATGGTGATGATGATGAAGATGTTGATGATGATGGTGATGCTAATGGTGATGGTGATGAAGATTATGACGATGGAGAAGATGATGATGATGGAGATGTTGATGAGGAACCTAGAGTTAGAGTTAGAGTTAGAGTTAGAGTTAGGGTTAGAGTTAGAGTTAATGATGATGATGGATATGGTGGTGATGATGAAGATGTTGATGATCATGGTGATGGTGATGGTGATGGTGATGGTGATGGTGATGGTGAGGATGAAGAAGATGGCTTAGTGCTAGGGTTTGGGTGAGGATTAGGGCTAGAGTTATAGAAGGAAATTGAATTAGGGTTAGAGTTAGAGTTAATGATGATGATGAAGATGGTGGTAATGATGAAGACATTGATGGTGATGGTGATGGTGATGGTGATGAAGTAGAAGATGGTTTAGTGCTAGGGTTTGGGTTTGGGTTAGGGCTATAGTTATAGAAGGAAATTGAATTAGGGTTAGAGTTATAGTTAACAATGATGATGAAGATGGTGTTGATGATGAGGACATGATGATGATGGTGACATTGATGGTGATGGTGATGGTGATGGTGAGGATGAAGAAGATGGCTTAGTGCTAGGGTTTGGGTGAGGGTTAGGGCTAGAGTTATAGAAGAAAATTGAATTAGGGTTATTGTTAGAGTTAATGATGATGATGAAGATGGTGGTGATGATGAAGATGGTGGTGATGATGAAGACGTTGATGGTGATGGTGATGGTGATGGTGATGATGAAGAAGATGGTTTAGTGCCAGGGTTTGGGTGAGGGTTGGGGCTAGATTTATAGAAGGAAATGGAATTAGGGTTAGAGTTAGAGTTAATGATGATGATGAAGATGGTGGTGATGATGAAGACATTGATGGTGATGGTGAAGAAGATGGTTTAGTGCTAGGGTTTGGGTGAGGGTTAGGGATAGAGTTATAGAAGGAACTTTAATTAGGGTTAGAGTTAGAGTTAACAATGATGATGAATATGGTGTTGATGATGGAGACATGATGATGATGGTGATGGTGATGGTGATGGTGAGGATGAAGAAGATGGCTTAGTGCTAGGGTTTGGGTGAGGGTTAGGGATAGAATTATAGAAAGAAATTGAATTAGGGTTAGGGTTAGAGTTAATGATGATGATGAAGATGGTGGTGATGATGAAGACATTGATGGTGATGGTGGTGGCGAAGAAGATGGTTTAGTGCTAGGGTTTGGGTGGGGTTTAGGGCTAGAGTTATAGAAGGAACTTGAATTAGGGTTAGAGTTAGAGTTACCAATGATGATGAAGATGGTGTTGATGATAAAGAAATGATGATGATGGTGATGGTGATGGTGATGGTGAGGATGAAGAATATGGCCTAGTGCTACGGTTTGGGTGAGGGTTAGGGCTAGAGCTATAGAAGGAAATTGAATTAGGGTGAGAGTTAGAGTTAATGATGATGAGGAAGATGGTGGTGATGATGAAGACATTGACGGTGATGGTGATGGTGATGGTGATGATGAAGAAGATGGTTTAGTGCCAAGGTTTGGGTGAGGGTTAGGGACAGAGTTATAGAATGAAATTGAATTAGGGTTAGAGTTAGAGTTAACAATGATGATCAAGATGGTGATGATGATGAAGACATGATGATGATGGTGATGGTTATGGTGACGGTGATGGTGATGGTGATGGTGAGGATGAATAGGATGGTTTAGTGCTAGGGTTTGGGTGAGGGTTAGGGATATATTTATAGAAGGAAATTGAATTAGGGTTAGAGTTAGAGATAATGATGATGATAAAGATGGTGGTGACGATGAAGATATTGATGGTGATGGTGATGGTGATGCTGATGGTGATGGTGATGCTAATGGTGATGGTGATGGTGATGGTGATGGTGATGGTTTAGTGCTAGGGTTTGGGTATCATAAGAGTGTAAGACTCTAACTCTAGAGTGCCTTGTTTGCATGGATAAATGGGCCAACTAAGTGCACCTATAATGGGCTATCTAAGGCATGCAAGCATGTATCCTCCTAGAGATATGCCCCCCTTAACTTAGACTGTAATCCTCACGTATGAGTGCTTATGGAACTGCACTCTCTCACTGTGCATACAAAACTAAATAAAACAAAAAATGCAGAATTAGAACTGAACTGCTAATTTAGGAAAAACATCTAAACTGGAAATTAATGGAGGATGGCATGCATGCGCTCCCTATCTCTCTCATCCATAAATGCTAGTGCATCTGTTACATCTTGTTTTCACACCCAAGTGGAAAAGTCCTAATCCTCTAATGCTACAAGTGCGACTTTCGAAGATGACTGCCACTGTCACCTCAACAAAGATTTTCCCAAGTTTTAGGCCTACTTTAAAGGCCAAAGGAGGCTTCTAGATGAAGGTTGGAGAAAAGTTCTTAGGATTTCAAACTTGTTTGAAGATTAAGATGTGTTTTCCATTAAGTTAAAGTCCCATGTGAGTGCTTATTTCAGAAAGTTGCAAGTGAATTAATCGAATAGACACCTTTCAGAAATAAATATTTGCTCATGTGTAAAATGAAAGATCATTCATGGATAAATAAAGATATTCACAAAAATTAAATCAACAATGAACCATAATGTTGTAGAATATAAAATTCACATTAAAACATGTTGGCTTATTTTCCAAAATCATCCACAAATGATATTATATAATAATGCCAAGGTTATAGTTATTAGTTTACAAGTGATTATTGAATGAGACCCTCTTGGAGAGAGTAAAATCTTTGCAAAAGGGTGTCACCCAATATGTTAAGGGTCCCACTAGGTTGTAGTGATTTGAATCACTTCAATAAAGATGGTTGAAATCTTATCTTCACAAACTTAATTAATTAAATGTTTTTCCATATGATCCATGAGCATATAAATATAAAAAGATGTGTTGGAAATAAAATTAGTAAACCACTAGCGCAGGTTTGGTAACTTCTAGAATGTAAATGATTAGATGATTGTAAACATTCATTCAATAAACAATAAACATTTATGATATGTTGTGTGTAATTTCTTAGGACAAATTTGTGAAATAATAACCATTTAAATAACATGCAATTAACACTATGATCCATAGATAAGAGTTGTGAATCGTGATAGACTAGTCATTATATATGTGGCGAGGGTCCTATTTCAAATGGATTAATTTAGGATAATAAAATTATTTTAGGTGTTGTATATGAAGTGGTTATGGACCTAGTAAGTCCAAGGGTGAATCCTATAGATCTCGAGGATGGAAGGGTTTTTTTGGAAAATGATGGTAGTTGGTTGAAGGTTAGAGATGGAGGAGACAATTCTTTAAAGCATGTTGATAATGATAAAGGTGAAGCCAACAAAGGGATGTAGGTAAATGAAGTTGGTAGTGTCAAAATTAAGATGAAGAAGTGTGTAAAACATAAAATCTCTCTTATGAGGCTAGTCCTAGGAGAGGATATCAAAATGCCTGAGGTGGTGGGAATGGATTCCCATGCTCTTGTTGGAATATTTCATCGTAAAAAGGTGGGGGAGTTGTTTCTAAGGCTGTGGTTATATGAAAGTTGGGCTCTTAGGCTTGGGTACATTCCTAATTTATTTATATCAACTACAAGTTACCTAGGGTTTCTTTTCATATATCAAGAGGATTTTCAGGAATATTTTGGCCCATGATTGGAAGTGGGAGATGATTTTTCTTATGCTATTATTTTTTTGTAGCCCTAAAGTCACAACACTTTGTAATGTAAATATCACTCCTTAGTTTGCTTGGTTAGGTATGTTGTTGCTGAAAGGAAAAGATGCAAGGCCCATTCAAATACAAGGGACTCATATTGAGGTCACTTCGTGTCTAGAAATAACATTTATATGTATGTGAAAACTTTTCCATAACATTCTTATCGAAGACAAAATCATGTATGCAAAAATGTAATCAAAGACAAACTCATATACATAAGTCCAGATCCATCTATTAATATGAAAAAATGATCAAATCATGTACCCTTTTTGGAAAAATGGAACATCGTTCCCAGCGTCTATATAATGGAAACTCGTGCCCCGTACAAAAAAAGGCAACTCGTGCCCTATATAAAATATGGCCCATGGTTCCCTATACAAAATATGGCAACTCGTGCTGAAAATGCCACATTGTGGCTAGTGTACATAGGAGGGTCTCTCAATCCTCCTACCCACCCTCGGAGCTCCCAGGTGCATCTCCAAAATCGATCTTCCTCTTCTTGGTTCTAGAGGAAGCTGGGTCCTTCCGGCGTCTTTGAGCACGTCCCTTGAGCCCTGAAACAACAATAATAATATGTCAACTTTTCCTGGCAATTATACAAGTATAAAACATAATTTCAAAATAAAAATAATTTTCAAATCTTGGATAACTCACCGCATGCGAGACTGTAAGTCGTGAGAGGGTCTCCCTCCTCCGTGATGCAAGTCTCTTGTCAATGCCACCCTGCAACATTTAGAACAATCATATCAATGTTGAAACTAGATGCATATAGTAATTTTCGTTAAAATTGAACGAGATTTTCTTAAACTAGTCAATCTCACCCTGAACAAAATCGGCTAGTCTTCGGGGCTGACGGATGGAGTAGTCGGTTGGACAGCCTGCTTTGATGCTAGGGTGGACGGTAAAGGGGAGGATGTATCCACATCAATGGTGGCTACACCACTGGGGGGAAAAGTGGAAGAAGGGGGGGTGACAGGAGGAGGCATGGACTGGGGTGGGCGAAGTGGAGATGGGCATCTAGGGCTCTAAACCCCAACTTGCTGTAGTATGGATCAGGGCACCTTGGAAGGGGAAGAGAGTGTGGTGGGAGAATGTGGGGGGAGCAGGTCTTTGTTGAGGTATAGGGATGGGTGATTGTGGATGGGTGGTGTGCCGTGGTCGGATGGGGAAGGGTGGGAACATGGGAAACTGATACAAAGGTGGAGCTGGATATGATACATAAGGGGGAGCTGGATGGAACTGTGGTGCTATATAGGAGGGGGGGCTGGATGGAAGGGGTTGGGGAATGGGTCATGTATGCTAGGGGATACAACTGGCATATAGGGTGGCTGAAATGTCGGGGAGGGAGGAATAACAGCACTGGCAGGCTGACGTGCTCGCACCTACATACACATTTATAACCCCATAGTTTAATATACAAAAATATAAATATAAATGGACAAGTCATCATATTTGAAATTAAATTTATGCTTTAATACACACAATACTTGCACACATGGAGAACTGCTGGTCCCCAGTGGCAGTGGCTGGTCGCTGGAGCCTACGGACACCTGTGCGAACACTACAATTTTTAGACTGAAATTATGAAAACAATATTAACAATATTAAACACAATGCAAATGAGAATGACAATGATGGTACTTAAAAAACATGACTGCAATTAATTTATATTCAAGTTAGATGATATTCAATATTCTGAAAGGATAGAAGGTGGCATGGCATAAAATTAAAATTAAATAAGGTGAGAGGGCATAGAAGGTGACATGGTGAGCTTTTCCTTTTCTAGAGTCATCCCCATGAGCAGGTGAGCTTTTCCTTTGGCACTAGAGAGATGTGC
This sequence comes from Larix kaempferi, assembly GCA_027924585.1. Taxonomy (NCBI): domain Eukaryota; kingdom Viridiplantae; phylum Streptophyta; class Pinopsida; order Pinales; family Pinaceae; genus Larix; species Larix kaempferi. Next base: position 7,253,722 of record BSBM01000912.1, on the reverse strand, counting down.
ATTGCCTCATAAGTGAATGGAATTCATGTCCATTTACAAATTTGAATTGGAAACCTATGTAATGTGTTTGGGTTCTTGATGAAAAGATCCTAGGTTTTAATGTCTTCTTATATATTTTTAGTTTCCTACAAGCTTAATTCACCCAGTGGAAAAGTATTTGCATCCCTAGAGTGAGGATCTTGAGTCCCTTTATTTCCATAACATTTACATCATGAAATAAAATGGCATCTCATTGTTTAAATTTGCAAAGAGGTGCTAAATAGTAGTTAAGTTAGTGTGCATGTTATTTAATACACTTTAGAGTGTCGATCGTTAGAAAAAGGAAGAAATATAAATATTTTTCATGATTAACTTACTTACAAGCTTGAATGTGCCATGTTCTTTTGCATTGAATGAGTAATTATGTGTTCTTGATTGACTAGCTATGTTGTCAGAATGATATCACTTGGTTTAAATCAAAGAAATATTGAGTGAAATGAGTGAAATGAGTATTCTTGATGCCAAATGTTTTACCAAGTTGTATTTGAATCAAGATAATAGCAAGGCCCCATAGACCATATTTGTCAAATTATGGCTCTTCCTTATGGGCCTTACATCATTTTCAAAAAATTTAGTGACAATACATGTGATAAGTTGTTTTACGTTGTTTATATGTCTTTCCTAATAGCATGTTCTAAGAGTAGTTGTATGATTACTTTCAGTCTCAAGTATTAGAATAAATTGGAAATCCTATGATAATAAACTAGAGTAATAAGGACATGAGAAACATCAGGTTCTTGAATTTCTAGAAGCTTGGTCACTATGATTCTCTTTTTCCCGAGATTTTTGCACAATGCAGTGAAAATTCATAGCAATAAATAGTTTTCCTATTGGTCTCGGTGGATGTGAAAGTGACAACTACAACATCTCAGTGAACTCAATTGATGCAACAAAGTTAGCAGAATCATAGAAGTGATTTGAACACCTTTACCATTAAAAGACATATTAGTAGAATACAGCGGAAAGTGATAATTACCATGGTAATATATTCTCAAAGTTTAAGCTTGAAGAACACATGGCATAAGGGCATGGCAGCACAGGTTGATTTGGTGGTCAAAGTGATGGGCATTGGAGCAATTGACACAACTATTGAGCCAAGAGTCAAATGACCCATACTGTGGTCATTTGAAGATGATTTGGACAAGGAGAGTACATGGCAAAGATAACTTAGATGACATGGTGAGAAATGGAAAAGCAACAATAACACACATGGAATTGGTCAAGCACGGGAAGAGCAAGCAAGCATTGGATGGTAGTCTGAGGATGAAGGACACTGCAGGCATCACCAAAACCCCAACTATGGGCTCATCATTGGTCAAGTAAGAATGACAAATTTTGAAAATTTCTCTCCCATTTGTATAATCATCAGAGGTCTAGGATGCCTAAAGTTAACATGGACAAATGTTTATAGTTTTCTTAGGTTTTCATATTTTATAAGGTTTCATTTTTTTTTGGTGGGATTATACGAATTTATAGCTCTCAAATAAATTAGACAATATTATAAGCACAACTGTACAATACGATGATAATATGGTAATTACTCAGTGCTAATTAATTTGTAATTACTGAACACAAATTACTAGCAACTGGATCTAATTATTCAAAGTAAAGAAGTTACATGTGTGTATGGTGTCGCAATCTCCTCTGCTACTGCTATGGCTCCATCGAGGTGAAAGGAACCGACGTCCTCCCACCTGGGGGATGGAGACCCGACCTTGAATAACTGAACATTAAAACAAATAAAGTCAACAATGTGTAATTCAAAGTTAAATATATTAAACAATACGATATCAAATAAAATAGAACAAATACTTGAACATTAAATAAAACAATACTAATCCTAATCCATGAAGCTCTCTGTGGCATGTTGCTGCGTATCACCATGGAAAGAATGACCACAATGAGAACAACGATGTGCCGTTGTTCTAGCAGAACTAGAAGGCCCCGCCTGGGTTCCACCTGTACCCGGCATGTCCCGACCACCACCCATAGACTGTGCAGTGTTAGAAAAACAGGATTGCAGAGCAATAACAATAAACATAAATGCAAATATAATAACACACACATTACAAGAGAGACACAGATATATCGTGGTTCACCCCAACTTGGGCTACATCCACATTGAATTTTCCAATCCTTATTATTATTACCGTCCAGCAAGGTGAAGGGATACAACTTGCAGCACAACTGCTGCACTTCCTCTTCACTGTCTCACAGTCTCTCTCCTAATATTAGAGATATTTACAATGCATTAAAACCTAATACATAATTAACCCTAGCCGTGTTACAATGTATTTCGTTTATAAGGGATAAATAATGGGAAAATACCATGGGTTACCCAAAACCGTGGGCCCGAAAAATGGTGGCGAAAGCAGCCCCTAAACAATTTTCCTTGGGGGCGTTGCCCCCCAACCCCCATTTCTCGGGGGCGCTACCCCCGAACCCCCATTCGCAAAGGCTCCACCCCCGCACCCCCATGACATGGGGGCGTTGCCCCCAAACCCTCTTTTTCGGGGCGTTTCCCTGAACACCTAAAAATGCAGAATGGTTGTATAGTCCTCAGGGGTGCACGGCTAAGCCAATATCATCTCTGAGACTGGAAGATCTGACTCCACAACCAACAATATCCCACTTGGAGACTGATCACAGCAACTCCACCACTGTTGCACTTACTGGACTTGGACTTGGAAAATTTCTCATCTTCACCTTCATGCTAGAAGGCCAACTGAAACCAAGCCAAAACTCAGTTTCTCTCTGGTCACTACCTTTGTGAACATGTCTGTAGGATTCTGGCTAGTATGTATCTTTTCCAACTTTAACAGTTCATCTTCCAGAATAGAGCATATGAAATGGTACTTGAGCTGTATATGTTTAGTCCTTGAATGGAATGCTGAGTTCTTTACAAGATGAATGGCAGTCTAGCTGTCACTATACAACCTGCTATCCTTCTACTTCTTACCCACTTCATCCATAAACTTTTTCAACCAAATCATCTCTTTACTAGCCTCTGTAATAGCAACATACTCTGCTTCCATTGTTGAAAGTGCAACAACCTTCTGTAATTTTGAAATCCAGCTTACTGCTATTCCACCTACAGTAAACACATACCCTGTGGTGCTCCTCCTACTATCGCTATCACCTGCCATATATGCATCAACATATCCCTATAGAACAGTGTCTAAACCTCCAAAACATAATGCCTGAGTGGTGGTACTTCTCAAATACCTGAGAATCCACTGTACTGCCCTCCAATGTTCTTTACCTAGATTATTCATATATCTGCTCACAACTCCCACTGCATGTGCAATATCTGGTCTTGTGCACACCATAGCATACATCAAGTTGCCAACTGCTGATTGATAGGGAATCTTGGACATGTAATCAGTCTCTTCCTGTGTCTTGGGACACATTTCCTTACTTAGACTGAAATGGCTGGCCAAAGGTGTACTAACTGGTTTTTCATTCTGCATTTTGAACCTCTCCAACACCTTTTGTATGTACTCACCTTGAGACAATGTCAATTTGTGATTTTTCCTATCTCTTGTTATTCTCATACCAAGAATTTGCTTTGCAGCACCCAAATCCTTCATCGCAAATGAATTAGCTAGCTTCCTTTTGAGTACATTTATATCCTGCATGTTAGACCCTGCAATAAGCATGTCATCCACATACAATAACAAGATAATATATCTTTCATTGTATAACTTATTGGAATAAATACAGTGGTCAGAATGACATCTACTATAACCTTGTTCTGTCATAAACCTGTCAAATTTTAAATACCACTGCCTTGGAGCTTGCTTCAAGCCATACAAACTCTTTTTCAACCTGCATACCAAGTTCTCCTTACCTTTGACCTCATACCCTTCTGGCTTCTGTATATATCTCTTCCTCCAAATCTCCATGGAGAAAGGGTGTTTTTACATCTAACTGTTCAAGATGCAAATCTTCTACGGCCACCACTAGACTTAAGATAGTCCTAATTGAAGTCATCTTAACAACAGGAGAAAATATTTCATCAAAATCAATACCTTTCTTCTGTGCAAACCCCTTTACAACAAGTCTGGCTTTGTACCGCTTCTTACCTCCTTCTTCCTTCAACCTATAAATCCATTTGTTCTACAATGCTCTTTTACCAGTAGGAAACTGAACCAGATCCCAAGTCTGGTTTCCTACCAATGAGTCCATCTCCTCACTCATGCCTTTCTCCCACTTCTTTCCAGTTTCCACCTGCATTGCTTCTTCATAACATTCCGGTTCACCAGCATCAATCATCAACAAATAATACATTGAAGGGGAGTACCATTCAGGGAGTCTACTTAACCTGGTATATCTTCTTGTAGTTGCAGGAGTTTCAGGTACTTGCTGTTGTTCTTGATATTCTGGCACCTTTGGAAGTTCATTTTCTTGAATTTCATCAAGTACTATGTACTTTGTGGTTTCCTTTTCATGTTTCTTTCCCTACAACTGATCTGTATACATGACCTTTTCATTGAATATTACATCTCTACTTCTAATGATTTTGTGATTTTCATAATCCCATAAAGGATAACCAAAATCATCAACCCCATATCCAATAAAGGTACATTTCTTGGATTTAGCTTCAAGCTTTGTTCTATTTTCTTTATCAATATGGACAAATGCTTCACAACCAAACGTTCTCAGAAATGAGTAGTTTACATTTTTATCTGTCCATGCCTCCTCTGGAATACCACCATCCAAATCATTTGAAGGTCCTATGTTTATTAAATAAACAACAGTATTTACAACATCCACCCAAAACTATAAGGGAAACCCTGCATGCAGTCTCATACACCTTGCATGCTCCATGATCATTCTGTTCATCCTTTCTGAGACACCATTTTCTTGTGGTGTTCCTAGGACTGTCTTCTCTCTACGAATCCCATGGTATGAACAGTAACTATCAAACTCCTTGCCGCAGTAATCACCTCCATCATCATATCTGAGACACTTCAACCTTTTCCCTCTCTTATTCTCAACCAAAGATTTCCACTTCTTAAAAGTAGCAAACACATCAGATTTATGTCTAATGCAATAAAACCAAGTTTTCCTAGTTGCATCATCAATAAATGTAACATAATAATGAGAGCCACAAAGAGATTGTACTTGAGCCAGTCCCCATAGCTCTAACTTTTCATTCTTCTTCTGTTTCCCAACCCTGAGAAATCTGACTCTCTTCTATTTTTCGTAAACACAGTTTTCACAGAATTCCAAACTTACTTGCTTCAAATCTGGTAGCAACTTCCTTGAGTGCAGAATCTGCATCCCCTTCTCACTCATGTGTCTAAGCCTATGATGCCACAATGCTGTATATGTTCCTATGGAAGCTAAAGAGATAGAATGGTTAGTATTATGAGGACATAAATACAACGTACCTATCCTGTCTCCTTTTGCTATCACCATTGATCCTTTAGTGATCTTCCACCACTTTTCTCCAAATGTAGATAGACAACCGCCATCTCCCAACTGCCCTGTTGAGATTAGATTTCTTTTCATAGCAGGAATATGCCTAACATCTTTCAATAGCTAGTCAGTTCCATTTTTAACTTTTATCCTCACCTTACCCATTCCAACAATTTTACATGGCTCATCATTACCCAATAAAACATGTCCAAAATCACCAGGAACATACTCATGAAAGTATTTCCTATGGGGTGTAGCATGACATGAAGCTCCTGAATGTACTACCCAATAATCACTAGTATTATCTAATGCAAGAATCAAAGCATCTTGTAACACATCACCTGCTACATTTTCTTCCTAGGTAGTTTTCTTCTGTGCATCAACTTTCTTCTTTAGCGATCTGCAGTCTTTCTTCAGATATCCTTTCTTTCCACAGTTCCAACACTCTATTTTTCCCAGTATGGACTTGGATCTTCCCGTTTTAGACTTGCCATGATTACCTTGGCTCTTTCCTCTCTCCTTTTCTCTTCCCCTGCTCTCCATGGTCAACACATTACTTGATGTCTCATCTATGCTTTTTCTTTGCATTTCCTCGCTAAGAATAACACCAATAACATCATCAAATTTCAAGGTGTTTGAACCAGAGACAGAGTTACTTACAGCCATGACCAAGCTATTCCAGCTTTCTGGTAATGAACACAATATTAGAAGAGCCCTAACCTCATCATCAAAGTTCACACTTACAGAACTTAGCTGGTTTGTAATCATATTAAACTCATTTAAATGATCACTAAGAGATCCACCTTCAGACATCTTCATATTAAATAAATGCTTCATTAGAAATACAATGTTGGAGGCCGAGGGTTTTTCATACAGCATACCTAGTGCACACATCAAACCCTCCATTGTCATTTCTTTTGAGATATTGAAAGCCACCGACGAAGCCGGGCTCAACCATATTGTTCCCAGAGCATTTCTGTCAAGAACCTCCCATTCTTCATCTTTCATGGCCGCTGGCTGCTTTTCTCTTCCTCCCAACGGTAGGAATAGATCCTTCTGGTACAGATAGTCCTCCATTTGCATCTTCCATAACTAGAATTTTTGGCCGTTAAACTTTTCGACCTTAAACTTTCCTTCTTCCGCCATTACTCCCACTCGAACCGAAAACCCTAGCTTCCTATGGGTTTATCTGCCAAATAGACCTTTGGCTCTGATACCAATTGTTAGAAAAACAGGATCGCAGAGCAATAAAAAAAAACAGAAATGAAAATATAATTACACACACATTACAAGAGAGACACATATATATCATGGTTCACCCAAACTTGGGATACGTCCACACTGAATTTTCCAGTCCTTATTATTATTACCGTCTAGCAAGGTGAAGGGATACAACCTACAACACAACCGCTGCACTTCCTCTTCACTGTCTCATAGTCTTTCTCCTGATCTTAGAGATCTTTACAATGCATTAAAACCTAATACATCATTAACCCTATCCGTGTTACAATGTCTTTCTTTTATAAGGGAAATACAATGGGAAAATACCACGGGTTACCCAAAACCATGGGCCTGAAAACTGGTGGCAAAAACAACCCCTAAAATTTTTTCCTCGGGGGCATTTCCCCAAAACCCCCGTTCACGAGGGCTCCACCCCCAAACCCCCTTTTTCGGGGCATTTCCATGAACCCCTAAAAATGCAGAATGGGTGTACAGTCCTCGGGGGTGCACAGCTAAGACAATATCATCTATGAGACTGGAAGATCTGGCTCCACAAGCAACATGCAGTTGCTTGTGTCTCATCGATGTCCTCCCGGCTCTGGGAAGACATGGCCATAAATTTGGTATGTCTAAGCAAGTCACGTGTGGCACATCTGATGGAGTCATGAATCTCATCTAGGCCGCTACCAAACCCAAGTGGCTGAGGAGGGGGGTTTGGCTCTCTCCTGGGTGCAGGAGGTACTCTAAGTGGGTTGCATTGCACCTGAGGTCGATCTTGTGAAGAGCCAAGACCGACACCCTGAAACTCAGTGATGTCAAAATAGTTGACATGGTACCCTAGCTCAAACTCAGCCCACAATTTTTGAAGGAATTACTGTGGAACCTCCAAATTGTTGCACAGGGGCCTGTCAAACACCATGAATGACCTCTTTCTCCAGTTATCTCTCCATGGATGGTAAATGCACCAGTCCATGCAAACTCGAGCCCTCATCACAGCTGGACGTTGTCCCATCGAGGGAACTATGAACTTGCTATACAACTGGGCTTTGGTGATGTTGAGATCTTTTATCTGCTCTTTGGACAACCCAATGGAGTAGTGTTCCCTCATTCGAGCCCTGTATTGGCTCAAGTTTGTTATCTCACCGTGTGCAATATTGATTGATTCAATAATGTTTTGAAGTGATGATGCCAAGGAAGCACGAGAGGATTCCTTGGTACTGTTCAATTCATTACTTAAGGCGCTCAATTGATTTAAGTCTTGGTGTAATTGATCTTCGGGGTTTTCATTCGGTTCATTGTCGGTTCCCATATCGTCTTCTGGAGGTCGGGTTTCATTGCTTTCATCGGATGGTTCAGGTGTGTCTGACATCTTTCATCCTTGGTTTTTTAATGGATTGCAATTTTTTTTTTTAAATAAAATTCAAATGGAAAACAAAAAAAAAACAAAAAAAAACACAAATTTGTGCTTTGAGGAGCACCCACTTGGAGATGGATGGTACCATGGTGTAGGGGCGATTTCTTTTTGTTGAGGAGGATTTGGTTGCTCAAAGACGCATTCGCGAGGTTGCATAGTGCCCTCGCGGGTTGGAGAATGGGCTCATGGGTCTGTCAAAAATGACAAACTTGTGAGTTCTGTTTTTTTTTATAAAAAAACAGAGGCGTGCACATGCCATTTTGTGTGTACGCATCAAAGGCGTGTGCGGGCCCCTTTTGTCCACATGGGTTGAACCACGTGAACGTTCGGCATTGCTGAAGCAGCAACACGTGCGCACCTTTGGAAGCGTGTGTGCGTCATTTTGTTTTTTCCACTCACGCGTTGTTGTTGCGGTTATTTTGGGTACTAGCTTCGTGCGGGTACCCTTATCAATCATGTGACTACCTTTTGGGCAATGCAGCACTTGTGCATACAACTCAATTTTCCTTATAATTTTTTAAAACCCAAACCAAGATCTAAGAAGCTTGCCACTTAATGTGGGAATGATACAAGCAATATTTCATCTTATCATTAGATAGAACAAGGGATCCATTAATAAGTTTGTCACTATTTCAGTGATGTTCATACACTTATTTGTATTATTCCATGAGCATATCCCACAAAAAGATTTACCAATTATCTCTCGTAGTATGACATTGATCATGCCTATGGAACCTTTACCGAAACTCTCTAGTACCATTATTCCATTAACTTGAATACGTAATATGATGACCACCTAAAATATAAACACTTAGAGAAGTTAGATAAGTTATGAGCTCAGTGTACATCCGGGATCACTATTGATAGTGGCACATATGATATTCTACATAAAAAATTTTGCAAGCTAAATAAATGCTTTAACACTTACAACAATTTTCCTACCAACCCTATATGTATAAATATATGTTTTTTACTTCTTACACAATTTTGCAAATGGTTACAAGTTTGAACCATCCTTGGGCATCATTCATCATTTTCCAATTTCCTCCCACCCTTAGAACAATATTTATATAGGTAGTCCCATGAGTCCCTATGGTTATAATGTGACACTCCAACTATCATTAACGGAGACAAATAAAACTTATGAGAGGTAGAGAATAGTATGTTTAAGAAGTGAATAAATATAAGGTTTTATGGATAGTACTTCTTATAAACAAAAAAAAAATTATAATATAATATAGCTAATTTAAGTTCAGTCCATAACTCCCCAAAAAGGGGAAGATGGTATATGGTAAAATGAAATTTTAAAATATTAATAATTAAATATGATTAACTAATGAAGTGATGAAAGACATTATCATAAAAACTGCTAAAAATAGGGAAAAAGAAAGGTTAAATAAAGATTTGAACGATATTTGTAAGGAGGAATCCTTTAAATAATGTGAACTTTATGCTTTATTCTTTGTACTTAATATCGTTTGGTAGTCTTATACGATTAGGATTAGTGCTTTTGTGTGCCTCAATGAGGAGGAAAATTTTAAGTATTTATGATTTTTTAAAGTGTTTAAAATTTTATAAATATTATAAATTTTTAAATTTTTATTAATAAATTTTTAGGTGATATTTTTGTAAAATTATTCAAATTTTTAAGGATTTTATATGATTTTTAGATAATTTTGATTTATCATGTGGAATTTAGATGAACTAATTTAGAAAAAAATGGAAATTGGTGAATTAATTTTTTGGAAAAAATCTTATGTACTAAATTTCGGCACTAAAATTTTAAAATTTCCCTCAATTAAACCCCAAATTAATATTAGATTGTAGACCATCTAAAATTTTCTTCAAATTTCACCTGTGATTAGCTCCACATATATAAATATTAAAAGATCACTTAACATCTATTAAATACCTCAACATGATAAATAAACTCAAAAAAGACATTACTTTTACATAAAAAATTTATAAAAATATTTTTTTTATCCAAATAAATATCTCAATATGTAGAACAGCATTAAGAAACTAAGAATTAATGTAATAATGTTTTGACACCAAACCTAACTATTTAAAGCCTTAAATCGACTCCTAAAGGTTTTGGTCCCCACCTTACCAACCCGTAAAATAAAATAATCCGGCCAGTATTGACATGATGGAAAAGAGGACGAGTTAACAATACCGAAAATTGATGGGAGGTCATGTGTTCGATTAGGCTGACCATGGGATTACCATGACCACTGTTGCTCCATTTGTTGTTATGACAAGAGTCAGATCATGTATTTGGTGTGGCTGGACATAATGGATACTAATTTCATGACAACCATCGAAATCATCATACTGTCATTTACCATATCGTTTTCATGACCGCCACGGAGCCAACTTAAACTCACTTGTATATTTAGCGTAAGTGGTGCTCATGAGACTGGAAGAGCCTGAAAGATTTCTTAAGTGATAAAAAAATTTGGAATGATTTACCATGATCATAATGGCCGGCATTATAATGCATGAGAAGCTTCATAGGAATGGGTAGGATTGGAAAAAAATGAATTGGACATTCTTAATATAGGCGCCGATAGAAATCAGCCATGGCGAAATTAGCCATGGTGAGGGCAGAACTAAATCTGTTAAGGTTCCTGTGACACTTTCTTCATGAACTGTTATGCGTGGGAGTGTCTCTGTCTCCCTCTATTTTACCATCATATGTGTTATGTGGGGGAGTGTTTCAGGAGTATCTTTATGTCCCTCTATGTTACCATCATATGTGTTATGTGGGGGGAGTGTTCCTCTATATCTCCGTGTTAATATTTGTTAATGTTTTGATTGTATTATTATTTTTATATCTCAATATTCACTCTCTTATACCATAGTTAATTCAATCATTTTTATTCAGACGGTAGAATGAAGTGGACAATCATTTTCTTACCTTAATTTGGCTTTAATTTTGCATCATGTTCTTACCTTAATTTTGCATCATGGCTATAATCTGCGTTAATTTTTCTTCATAGCTATATTCTCACATAAACATAAAAAAATCAGCTGACGGAAAGGGTTAAAACATATGAAGGAAATAAATACTCATGTACGTGTCGAAAGACTTTTCATAAATATATGGTATGGAAAGCGTTGTTCTAGTTGTACATGTTATAATAATATGTTACGGGATGTTTGCATTATGAAAATATTAAATGTTCGAAGTTCGTTATGCCATATCTGAGTCATACTATACATGTTCACTGTTAGAATAGCGTACTTTTACGATATGAACCAGCGACCTGGGCGAGCCTCATCATTGAAGAGACTCACCTTTAATTCGAGCCTGTGAGGTGTCAGAACCATCCAAGTCTATGGCATATTCATGTCATGAGTATGGCATTCATGAAGAGACTCCTCTACTGTAGTTATCGACTTGGGTGATCGGAAACTTGGGTACATTGGAAACCTCCCACCACAACTCATGCTGTCCCCTCACGCTCTTTGTAGCTATCGGTTCGTGTTTAATGCAACCTTGGGTGGGCGTCCTCATTCCTTTGGGTAAAATAAAGTCATGGGCAAAGGGGCGTGCATTGTTGGAATTTTGTTTCATTTGTGTTTTTTCAACTAAATTTTTTTGATCTCAGATCTATCAAGTACGGAGAGGGATCTAATATTTTGATGTGTAATTCAAGAAATTATTGTATAAGAGGACCTGAATCTTTTAAATTACTTTTTTTTTTCATAACATAACCTTATGTTACGTTACTTTTTTATTGTTTGAAATTATTTTGTTGATTTAATATATTTTTCGATTGTGTCCATTGGTTGTAGCTTGGCTGGTTGGGAGGAAAGATTGTTGCCCTCCCCACCCAGGTTCAATTTTTGTAAATGACATGTTTCTCTTGTTGAGCCACATTGTAATGATTGTATTTCAAACTTTCCTTGATTCCTTCGGAATAGCAGGTTCAAGTGATTTTTCCGCTGAAAAAAAACATATATTTTTCAATTGTGCAGAGATTATATAATATAAATATATCAAAAAAGACATGGCTCTTTAGTACATGACTTTTTAGTTTAGGCTAACATGATTTTTAATTTTTAATTTTTTTATATTATGTTAGAAATGTTAGTAACGCATCTCCCTCATATTAGGTTGTAGAGCACCTCACTCCTCTCAATGCAATTAAAAGATATGTTTTTATTAAGTTTAATTTCCAATTAAAAGGTAACAATAAACTTATTTAACCATGAGTTTTTGTTGAACATATGCTCTTTGAAAATCTAGCGTGGAAAAAAAAACCTACTAACAGTGACATAGACAACTCAAAAGTTATAACATGTGTCGGCATTATGCATCTAAAGTGCATTAACTGATAAACTTAGGAAACAAACAAAACGTGGAACCTAGAATCCTTTCTGAAGGTTAATGTAATGCAACATGCAAAAATTTGCAAGGTTAACATGTTGCATGCATGTTGCGTCAATAGTGTAATTGACATTATGACATTTTAATTTTCAATTAAAGATATGTTTTATTAAGGAGTTTAATTTCTAGCTAAAAGATAACAATAAACTCATTTACCCATGTTTTTCGTCGATCATGTACTCTAAAAATCGAGGGTGGAACAAAAAAAACCTACTAATAGTGACATAGACAACTCAAAAGTAACATGTACCGGAATTATGCATATGAAGTACAATAAGTGATAAACTTATGAAACAAACAAAAAGTGGAACCTAGAAGCCTTCCTAGGAGTTAATGTCATGTCAGGCCACATGTAATGCAACATACCAAAATTTTCAAGGTAGAAATGTTACATTTGATGGTATAGTTGAAATTGTGACATTATTCCAAATGACTTGAGTTAAAAGGCCACATAAATATAATATGACCTTTGTAGAGGTGATTCATTAAAAAAATACATTGCAATCGATATTGTACTATAATATAATATTCTCTCATTCCTTTGTCAAAAGAAGTTTAATAAGGTTGTTTTTCTAAGTTATAGATTGTTTTGGATTCCTGACATAATATTGCAAATGAAGCAAAATTGTTTATATTATTCCTCAACTATATTAAGCAAATATTTCACAGAAGTGGAGTTGTCTCCATGATACACTTTGATGAGAATTTGATAAATCAAATTTCTTCTTTTTTTGTTTCATTCTAAATGAAAGCATTTAGTTTTATAATATAAGTAATTTATTTTATTTTAATTTTATAATAATAGAATAATGCAAACTTATATAATTTGACATAGTAATTTGAATATATAAAAATTCTTCTCGTGAAAACTATTTTTGGGGTACAAGTTTTATTAATATAGAGTTAGTAATGTAATACATTTTGTCATTATATTTGACAACCATGGGGTTCAATTTAATTCTCAATGTGTTTTTATGGTGAAGGGTAAAAATTTGTACCAACTAGTTCATGGTTGGACTTCTTCCTTCTTCGGGTCATTCACTTTCCCTTGGCTTAAATGGATAAGAAGAAACCACTTTCAACTTCAAACTTGTTTATAAACTTTTCTACCCATGTGTAAAAGTAATCATTTCAACCAATGACTAAGACTACAAGAATAATATAATGTTACTAAGTTTTAACATATATCAAATAAAACATTTTTAAGAAAATGTGAATGGATATGTGAAATTTTTTTAGCAACAAGACCTATAAATTGTAACTTGAAGTATTGGAAGTGTTCAAAGTGAGATTGGGAGCCTCCCACAACAAAACCTTGTTTCCATGCCTTTGTCCAATCACAAATGTCAACCCAACTCAATATCAAAATAACAAAAACTCATGTTTAAGAAAAAACATATAATAGTTTCATTAAATTTTGCTTTTAGATTATTATCAGATTTATAGAAAAATTTGAAAATAACATTTTACAAAAATTAGTAGCTCCAAGTTTGTGGCAGAGGAGAACAGTTCCAAAATTTCTAGAGAAATGGGCATCTAAATTCAACAATTGTTTCTAACTTTCGAGGCCCATAACAAAAAAGCAAGCATGTCCAAAATTCCATAGGTGATGCTTGGTAAATTTGGTAGCTGATAAATTGTTGATGCTTGGTAAATTCAGTAGCTGATAAATTGTTAATGCTTGGTGGGTAGATCGGTTAATTCTTTCATCAACATACCTGAAAATTGATGACTTCTTATTAAATGGTACCCACCTCTCTCTTGGAGTTGCACTTTCAAACTTGAAAAATGACTTATCCTTTGAAGGAAGCGCACAAAAGGCAGGAAAATGCATTGAAAAGAAGGGCACGATCTCATATTGAAACAATACTAGGCCAATATAAGAAAAAAATAAAAAATGAAATAAAAGCAAAGCCATCCCATGAAGGAAAACTCACCCACCTATTGCAGGCACTTATCAAGTATACACATATTTTAACAAACCTATTATTAAAAATTAATAACGGTTTGAAAAAAAATTAACCATCAAAAATACATCACAGAAGGTCCAACAATCCACTCAAATTTATAAATCAAAGGAAGATCGAAGAACATGAAAACAATTGATATTATATATCATACCATAGTAGGGTAGGAAGCACTCACGATGTAAAAATAGATAATAAGCATTATAATTCTACATAAACTAAATCAAAGGAAGATCGAAGAACATGAAAACAATTGATATTATATATCATACCATAGTAGGGTAGGAAGCACTCACGATGTAAAAATAGATAATAAGCATTATAATTCTACATAAACTAGTTAACTATATAGACGTTAACAAGTTCTAACAAATCCTATCTCCATTAGAATATGGGTTTGGCATTTCCAAACTGCTATTGCCATTGCCATTACCATTACCATTCACATTCACATAATCATCCACTACATTAATATTAATATTAAGCAACAAATAAATACTTTAAATATATTTAAAATCCAAGCTAGAATATGGGTTTGCCATTTCCAAACTGCTATTACCATTGCCATTCACATAATCATCCACTACATTAATATTAATATTGAGCAATAAATAAGTACTTTAAATATATTTAAAATCCAAGTTTACAGTGGGCTTCACTTCACATCATAGTAGCATAATTCGAGTACGAATACGGATTTGAATACGATTCTATACAGAAAAAATACGTAATGAAAATATCTAGTACGGTTAAAATACGAAATAGCTTGCTTATATATAATATTTTTAATCAAATATACCATAAATATACATAGACATTTATATAATAAAATTTAATCTATATTTAAAAAATAAAAATATGAAATCTCAACAACTTCGGATATGGATGTGTAAGAGTCAGCAACTACTTATTCATAGTTATTTTAAAAAGAAAGTATGAAATTGAATGGTATTTCTATTTGAAAGTGTTTAAATAATTAAAAGAAAATTATTTTGTTTTTAAATTGGTTTTCAAAATTTAATTGTTTATTAACAATCCGTATCTGTATTACACCTACATCGAATATTCGACGAATTCGAATTTGTTCCAAATTTTCGTACAGAAAGTACCAATACGGCCGAACTATGCTACTATGCTTCACATACAGCGTACAAAATCCTCTCTCATGCTTCCATTCGATTAGTACAAAAGGATATCTACATGATCACTGAGATGTATGTAATATGGATTTTTTTATTTGATTCGTAAGATCGTAGAATGATGAGTCTCACAAAATAATATATTTGATTTGCAAGATAGTTGGTTGATGATTTTCTGTTAAACCCCTTCATATTAGAAAAGTATATTCACTCTCTCTTTCATATCAATGAATTCATTTCCATGTAATTTCGAAGTCGGATGATGATTGTATATTAAACGATTTTAAAAGCATATTTACTCTCTTTCATATTATTTTAAGTTATTCATTGGCATATATTTGGAAGTCTCTCCTACGAAGTACACATTTCAAGGTGGCATATATATTAGTGACTTTTCAACATGGTATCCTTTCAAACTACGAGAGGTTAAGACAATTTCTTACCATCTCATTTTCTTATGTCACGTGGTCAATCGATATTGGAGCTTTCGTAGAAATACATATGAGTGGTCATACAAAGGTCTCAACACCGTCAGCATATGTGAAATTAATTGACTCATTACGAACAAGCATTATAATGGATGTGCTCAATGCAATCTGATTTTTGAAATTTATATTTATTAAACATTAAAATGATAATTGTAAAAATATAATATTTTTTCTAATTTAAAATTTTATTGATATTTGGATTAATATTAATATGCTTTATGTGGGTGAATATAAATGGAAATTAAATATCAATGTGATTTATGTAGGCTAAATATGATTTTTTCATTCTTTTGGTAAAGTGTGAACAACTTTGAAATAAACTTTTTTTGTTTTGTTTTTTAAATAATATTTACAACTCTAACACGTTCATTCAAAAGATAAGGTGTTTTCATATGTGCATTTCTACTATGTGACATGGTGTAGTTTTTGAGAATCCTTTGTTCCATTTGTAAATCATATACTCTATCAGAAAAATTTTGAACATCAATTTTAAGATTTTTTTTTGTAAAATTCTATCTTGATATTGTAATAAAAATTTTAAAAATTATTAGTGTTTTCCTATGGGAGAAGTTTGAAGTTTTCAAAAAACACTTTTTATTGAATTGAGAATTCTTACATATTTCACTCCATTAAAATGATATGTGTACTAAAGTGAATCATTACTCCGCAAGAAATTTTCTAATGCATTAGGGTTATGTTGTGGTTGTTCAATAGGTGTCCTTGCATTATAGTCCTATTGCAAGTATATTAACTAGGGAAATTGTCATTCCTTCTACATTATAGGTTAACCAAGGAGAGAAGTCCCAATTAGCATTCAGGGTGGGCGCACAAAGATGCTCCCCAAAGTGTTGCAATGGGGCCACGCTAGCGGTGATAAAACAAAGGCACGCACGGACCTAAGGAAGTGCGTATGTGTTGTTAGGTTCGGTACCGAACTGGGGCACGTGCACGCTACTATGCGTGGGCATAGGATAAAAGACAACCAAAACACCTTGCTTTTCCGGCTATTTTGGGATTAAAACCGGTTAAATTTCTTGTTGGAAGTTGTTATTTTCACAATTTTGTAATTTTTGCAATTAGGATTGCCTGTTATAAACTAATTACCCAATTTTAAAACTACACATATCGTCGAAATTGCGATCTGAGCAGTCCAAATGGTGATTTTGGTAAGAATTGCTCTCTCGGATTCCAATGAGTTGGGGGTGTTTTGGTTAGCCCTTATACAACTCCCTGCGTGTGCGCGCTTTTGAGCACACATGCTCCTATAAGATAATTAAAAAAAATAGGGTAGATTTGATTTAACACATAAAGAAACCAAGATAACTTGAAATACATATTCAAAATTTTATTTTCTATCAACCACACAACCTAACCAATATGAATGTAACATTCCTTTCAGTCTTGATCTTCAAGTCTCCTCCCATGACCAAGTCCAAACCCCCAATTCCAAAGAATTGGATACATAGTTCCATGGAATCATGGATATCCCTGCAAAGTCATACATGGTGCTTTGAGACATTTTTCATGGCTTTGGATGCCTCAATGATTTCTTTATGACCAAATGCATGGCCTTTTCCCCTCAAATTTCATTCCCAAGGCCTTGAGACACATATATATTTATCCAAGCCACCTATTGCACCAACATCACTAATCATAAACCATTGGCACACTCAAGAAGCCATGTGTGGTTGGTTGAGAAAAACTTATTATTCTTTGATGGCTGGAATACTTCTTCAAGTCCCATCATGTAGTGATCATCATCATCATCATCATCATCATCATCATCATCATCATCATTATCGTCATCACCATCTATCTTCATCATCATCATCATCGTTTTCATCGTTATCACCACCACCATCATCATCATTATCATATTCATCATCATCATCTTCTTCATCATCATTTTCATCATCATTATCTTCATAATCTTCATCATCATCGTTGTCATCTTCATCACCACCACCACCACCACCATCATCATCATCAGTAGCATCATCTTCATCATCATCATCATCATCATCATCATCGTCGTTGTCATCATCACCATCTTCATGGTCTTCATCATCATCATCTTCATCTCCATCATCATCATCATATTCGTCATCATCATCATCATATTCGTCATCATCATCATCATCATCATCCTAATCTTCATCATCATCATCATCATCATCATCATGGTCATCACCATCTTCATCATCATCATCATCGTTGTCGTCGCCATCACCACCACCACCACCATCATCATCATCTTCATCATTATCATCATCATCATCTTCATCAACATCTTCATCATCATCATACTCTTCATTATCTTCATCATCATCATTGTCGTCGTTATCACCATCATCTTCATTGTCTTCATCATCATCATCTTCATTTTCATCATCATCATCATATTCGTCATCATAATCATCGTCATCCTCCTCATCATCATATTCATCATCATAATCATCCTCATCATCATCATCATCATCATATTCGTCATCATATTCATCGTCATCATCATCATCATCTTCATCATCATCATCATCCTCATCATCCTCATCATCATCATCGTTCTCATATTCATCATCATCATCATCTTCATCATCATCACCTTCATCATCATCATCATCATCATCATCATTATCGTCATCATCATCATCATCATCATCATTGTCATCGTCATCACCCTCTTCCTCCTCCTCCTCCTCCTCATCATCATCATCAGCATCTTCATAATGATCTTCATCATCATCATCATCGTCCTGACCATCTTCATGGTCATCATCATCATCATCATCATCGTTGTCGTCGTCATCATCTTCATCATCATAATTGTTAGGACTCGAATTGTACCTAGTCCCTATTTGATTTTTTTCTTAATTTTTCATTCCTTATTACCTTTATTTTGCTTTATTTTAAGTTGAATGGTTTAGATTTTCTTTCCATTTTCTATGTTATGAGTATTACTTTATTTTATTTTATTTTACTTTTATGTTAGGTTATACATAGTGGCTTATTAATTGTTTTATTTCTTTAAAAGGTCTTCAAAATACTTATGAATATTGGCCCTAACTCCTATGTTGAAAATTTAACCTCTATGTTGAGCTTGTTTGCAAAATTTTCATATGGAGACATTCCCACAACGTAATAACTAAACTACATACATTAAGGCACTGTTGGAATCCAAAATAGTGGAGGATCGTGGTTGATTCATGGAAAGTGTTGGCACATTACATTCTATGATGTTTGAATACCTCGAGGCACTTGTTCCTTATATCATAACATTTGTCAAAGTTCATAAACCACTTATACTATGAAACGAGAACTCGACACAGTTCTCGTTTTTCTCTCTTCTAATTTTAGTATCTATTTTTACCTCCGTTTCAAAAAGGGTTGATACCAGTATCACACATTTTCATTTTGAGGCATTTTTTGGGGCCTTTGAATTATCTTTGTCGTAAAATATATTTAATTTCTATTTTCAAGTGTGTTTTTAGATATTTAACAAAATATCGTACATTTATAAGCAATTTATAATAAAAAAATATACATTTTGCAATTTTTTTCTATAAAATGAGACATTTTTATGGACAAAATAAGACATTTTTATTGACAAAATTGTAAACAAATTCAGAAAATAAAGACATTTAAAACCATTTTCAATGAATTTTTAGAGATTTTTTGTATAAAAACGATACTATTTCATATTATTTTCCGAAAAGTGACAATTTACATAAATTCAAGAAAAACTGTACCATATATTTGTAAAAAACATATTAAAAATATTAAAAATATTATATATAGAAATTTTAATTCTATAATAAAGTCTGAATGTCAAAACATTAGTAATATATCTTATCAAAAAATTGTCAAATTTAACGTTTTCTTCAAGACATGAAACTAACAACACTT
Source organism: Larix kaempferi (assembly GCA_027924585.1). Lineage (NCBI taxonomy): Eukaryota > Viridiplantae > Streptophyta > Pinopsida > Pinales > Pinaceae > Larix > Larix kaempferi. Next base: position 7,233,731 of record BSBM01000912.1, on the reverse strand, counting down.
TAAGTTATTAGGCACTTTTAGTCTCTTGTAATATTTATTGGAATGAGCATAGCTAACAAATACATATATCTTTAGAGATTTTTGTATTAATTTGTGGTTTACAATCTTTCTATTTCATATATTAATAAAATTTGAGTTTTTTTATATTATTATGTTCTTTGCAATATCTTTTTTTGTATATTTCCCTTTTATATTTCTTCCTTCATTCTATGAAAAAACTAGATCAAACATCTCTTCTCTATACCATTGATGTTTATGAACATGATACATTATAAACAGGGAACATATATTTAATCAATTGGAACACAGATGTCTAAGTGTTAAGACTCCATAGGAGGCCAAATATTTGTATTTTATCAATATTAAAAAGAAAAATATACAATTATAACAAGTGACTATAATCACAATTACATTAGAGAAAACAAATAATTGGTAGAAAGACACAAAGCCTAGTTCATGGCTTAAAAATTTAGACATGGCATATATCTATGTAGAAAGGTTGAACACCACAAACTTCACAAAGACGGTTATCTTAATTGGCAATATAAAATATGCCTTTGCACCATTCTTAAAAAGACATCTAGAAAGATAGAACACTTCAAACTTCACATTGAGGGTTATCTTAATTGCCACTATATGTCTGTCCACCACTCTTTTCAATTGTTTCTTCGAATATAATTTTATTGATTTTATTATAAGATATATAATAAAATTCTTAAACTATTGAAAACCTATGAACAAGATTGTGGAAATGAGGTATATATGCTTGTGAAAATATCATACCATTGAGCTAAAGAGATATCTATGTACAATAAATATTATTTTTACTAATATTTATATTTACATTATAACTTTTTACACTTTTTTATAAAAAATAAAAATCATTATTAAACATTAACAACCTAAATCTTTCTATCTTTGAAATAATGGCAATAATTGTCAATATATACATATATTTGATAATTTTTTATAAAGGTAGAAGGAATTTAGGAATCTTAGATAAATAGATTTATTCTTACATCAAGAATATTAAACCCCTATAAGGAGGGTTATATATTATTTACCTTTAATAATTTAATTTGATTCTTAAGCTTCATATAGGTTCTCTTAGACTTTAGGTACCCCATAGCTTTTACTCCTTAACCCTTCACAAGGACAGATCCTTAGTATAGTATTATTCTTATACTAGTATTATTCTTATACTCTACGACAACATTAGTATAAAGAATAGATAGCAAGATTATAACTCTTTTCTCCTAGACTTATACTTTACGAATTCTTATTCCATTATTTTATATCTATAGATATATTATTATTATTATTACACTACAAACTTATTTGACAATTTTTTTAAATGTAATTTTCTAATTTATTTCAAGTTCTATTTACAATATTAAAATGCATTTAGATCATTATAGTATTAAAATGCTTTTTAAAATTGTAATTGGGTCAAACTTCTTAGAAATGAAGCATATATTAATTCCAATATTTTGGTTTTTTTTAAATGTAATTTTTTAATTTACTTCAAGTTCTATTTACGATATTAAAATGCATTTAGATCATTACAGTATTAAAATGCTTTTTTTAAATTTGTAATCGAGTCAAACTTCTTAGATATGAAGCATATATTAATTCCAACATTTTGTTATTTTTTTAAATGTAATTTTTTAATTTATTTCAAGTTCTATTTACGGTATTAAAATGCATTTAGATCATTACAGCATTAAATGCTTTTTAAATTTGTAATCGCCTCAAACTTCTTAGAAATGAAGTGAAAATGCACCCTCCTCCGGCTGCACCTCCCTCCTCCCCCTCCTCCGTGCTCCTCTGGCCACACTCATTTGCTCATCTAGGTGCCCAAGGGCCGCCCTCACAGGGCTGCTCGATGCCGGGGTCAAGTAAACAGGCGGAGGGACTATTATTGCGTACAGACATATTTTTTTTAATTGATCGAAGAGCGTATACCCAGCTGCATATACCCAGCTACAGGGTAGGCATTCAAATGTTAGTAAGCTTGAAGCATAGCCGCAGCCCCCTTTATAGATATAAATATAAAATTTATAACTGTTATTTCAAAAAAATAAAAACAAAAAAGTTTTTAAAATAATTGTGTTAAGCTACTATGCCGGCCCGTTAGGTCTGAAGTTGTATGCCTGCTACTGCCTGCCGATAGATTCACCCCTTCAAGTATGTAGCATGTACGTTTTCCTTTACTCCCTGTGGTCCTTCTGCAACCTCGTACTCCAACTTGGTTAAATAGGGCACTAGTGGATACAGTAAGTTCATTTATTACGTATAATAGATGAAGCTTATGGGTGCTTTATTACCATGAAGAGTATTAGTAATGAGAAAATACCATTGATTCTATGATACTACATGGCTTATTAGTTCCATACATGCCTTATTTTACCATATACATGAATAATACCAATTTATTAGGGAGATAACATGATGGTCGAGCAGCCCCGTGAGGGCGGCCCTTAACGCTCAACCACTCTCAACGTTGTAGGCTAGGAAGGGTATTAGCTTGATATTCCATAATTAAAATGCCCAAGGGCCGCCCTCACGGGGCTGCTCGATGCCCGGCATCGAGCAGCCCCGTGAGGGAGGCCCTTGGGCACCCAATTGAGCGGAAACAAATCAATGCATCATTAAAATGCTTGCAATAAAGCATGGCAACCTTGATAGAATAAATTGAAAATTGGTTACACCACTCTCAACGCTGTAGGCTAGGAAGGGTATTAGCTTGATCTTCCATAATTAAAATGCCCAAGGGCCGTCCTTGGGCGCCCAAGTGAGCGGAGCCGCTCATCTAGGCACCCAAGGGCCGGCCTCATGGGGCTGCTTGATGCCCGGCATCGAGCATCCCCGTAAGGGCGGCCCTTGGGCGCCTAGATGAGCGGCTCCGCTCACTTGGGCGCCCAAGGGCCACCCTCACGGGGCTGCTCGATGCCGGGCATCGAGCAGCCCCGTGAGGCTGGCCCTTGGGCGCCTAGATGAGCGGCTCCGCTCACTTGGGTGCCCAAGGGCCGCCGTCACGGGGCTGCTCGATGCCCGGGCATCAAGCAACCCCATGAGGGAAGCCCTTGGGTGCCTAGATGAGCGGCTCTGCTCACTTGGGCGCCCAAGGGCCGCCTTCACGGGGTTGCTTGATGCCGAGCATCGAGCAGCCCCATGAGGGCGGCCCTTGGGCATTTTAATTATGGAAGATCAAGCTAATACCCTTCCTATCCTACAGCGTTGAGCAGCCCCGTGAGGGCGGCCCTTGGGCATTTTAATTATGGAAGATCAAGCTAATACCCTTCCTAGCCTACAGCGTTGAGAGTGGTGTAACCAATTTTCAATTTATTCTGTCAAGGTTGCCATGCTTTATTGCAAGCATTTTAATGATGCATTGATTTGTTTCATTCGAGAGAGGACCCAAGCTAATACCCTTTTTGCTGCTAGGTGGTTTGAGCTCTACCGAATGCCGTTGGAAGGAAGCTGGTAAACTTGATAGGGTAGCACATTTATGTATAAATGACACTCAGATATCTAAGCTAATAATAATAGGAACGAGAATATTGTACCTATTGTTAAGGTTAGATTTGAAGAGACTAATAAAGCATTTGGACTCATTTGTTTCAATGCAGAGGACCTTTAGAGTGGAGATGAAGGAGGATGAAGGAGGACTGTATTTTTAAGGGATAAGAGATCAATTTCAAAGAAAAATTAACTCATTTTAATTGTGAGATCAATTTTAAAGGAAATTAAATTCATTTTATTTGTTAGATCAATTTTAAAGGAAATTTAACTAATTTTATTTTATTTTAGTTTTTATGGTTTTTTTTAAATTTGCTTTAAAAATTTTCAACACATAATGTTAGGATAAAAAATAATGATCTCATTAGTTGGATAAATTTTATACATATATAATTATACAAGATCTATTATTAGGTGGTTGGATAGATTAAATCAAGAAAAAAAACAAAAAACTTAACAAAATTCTGTATTAGTTTATAAAACATAAACAATTATGTAAAAAGAGACAACATTTCTTTAAGAATAAAATTTATTAATATAACATTGCTAAATTTCTATATCAAAATTTTTTATTATATTTTTTTATTTAGTTATGAAATTGGAAATAACATTTATTATATTCTTCTAGAGGTTTACTAAAAAATAAATATACTTTTATTAACTTATTTTCAAGATATTAAGTATTTTTTTTGGATTTTTAAAATAAAGTTTAATTGCAAATTATAATAATTTTTTGTTGACACATATTTCAATGTTTGTTTTATATAATTTATTTCTATTATTAAAATTATTTTTAATAAATAACTATATTATAATTATTAAATGTTTTTTACAAATTTATATATGATTGTTATTACAATATACACTTTTAAATTTGTGTAGTCATCATATCTCATATCTATGTTAATGGAAAGAATATAATAATATCTTTATACTCATCTATAAAGTGAAAACTAGAGCATAACCTATAACAACTATCACAATCTTACCAAGGTCAATTAAATCCTATGTAAAATATGAATCAATAATTAATATTTTTCAACCATAATTTGTTTTTCAAATAAAATCCATACATCCTTAAATCTAATAGTTATAATTATATGATATATGAAAAAAAATCTATACATCCTTAAATCTAATAGTTATCATTATATGATATATGAAAACAAATCCATACATCCTTAAATCTAATAGTTATCATATAAATGTAAGTTCAAAACATCATTTTGTTTCATTTAATTAATAATAATTTTGATCTATGTTTAATTTAGTTTTCTATGATATTTTTATTAATGTTTTTTATTCATTTTTATATTCAATTCTATATCATCAACATTGAATGTAATTATTTTTAATTAATATCATTATAAATAAACAACCATATTATTATTATCTACCCAGTTTAGGACGGAGAGCTGGGTAGATACTCGAAATCAGAAACTTGGCAGGGAATAGTGAGAATGCCTTTCCGGTGAAAGCCATAGACGTGTTCAGCTTCTTGGAGCAAATGCAAGAAGAAGGATGGTTGAAATAGTAGACGGGGATCTCAAACTGAGTCTGCTCTTCTTAGTCATCCCCAACTTACACCGCCAAGAAACCCTTGGGAACGTCTTTGGGAGGATACCGACTTTTATTTTCATTTTCCTCCCTAAAACTTATATGACATGATGGTGGCCAATATGGCTTTTCGTGGGAGCAAGAAGATTGGAGTAACTGCCATAGGTCTGAATGTGATATATACCGGATATTGGCACGTCTCATAAAAACTGTGCTTAATGCTCTTTCAAAACATATGATACGACCTCTGTAAATGGTATCTCCCCTTTTGAATTTATAAATTAATAATATATTTTTTCATAAAGCTTTGAAATATGAGCCTCCATTCAAATGACCTTAATAAATTAGGGTTTCAAAATAGGATGGATGAATAAAAAGGGGAAAAGGGATATGATATATGAAGGTAGAAGATGGGTAAAAATGAATATAAAATTTAGATTATAAAAAGGTTTATGAAATGACTGGTAAAAATGGATATAAAATTTAGATTATAAAAAGGTTTATGAAATGAGGAATTTATATATATTTTTTTATTAAATGGAAAGGGTAAATTTATGAAGAGATATTAAAGGGGCTTTAAAATAAGTATGAGGAGATATTGAATGTTTTTTTAATTTTTTAATAATAAGGGGATAATAATAACATAATAATAAGAGTTTGGTGAGGCCATTTGGTAAGAAGGTAAAGGATATAATTAAAATAATGAAGAGGGGGTGAAGTCTTAATTTTAGGCAATGGCCCTTTAAATACTTATGGGAAGGGATAAAATGAAAAGGGGTCAATGTCATTATTCAAAGGCTAATTGTGACTCTTTGGTTGAGTGGATCTAGGTTCCAAATACTGATCCCCACCTGCGTTGCTGGGGACGAAGACAAATTGAACATGAGGCTTTTTTTTTACACGTGTTGAGAGCAGCATATACACATTCATTTCCGAAAAGAAAAATGAGCACTAACGGGCAATTTCTTACTATTAGTTCATAATGTCATATGCGACCTTTACGATTTCATTGCAAAACTCACCTTGGTTGATACAATAAGAAAGTATTTTTGTCCTAAAATTTGCAATTTATAATTCATTTTATTTATATGAATTATTTGTTCTCGTATGGTCTAATATATTATTTCATTATGAATCGCATCATAATTTCTTTGGTTTTTTTTTTTTAAAGTGGTGAAATTAGTTATGAATTTTTGTTTGTTTGTTTAATATGCAAGTTTCAAAAAAGTTGTAATTTAGCTCTTGAAGAATTTCTTTTTTTCCAATTTAGGGGTTGATTTTAAAGTTTTTGTAAACAAGAGTATGGGATGTTTGGGGCATGGCTCTATTTTTTACCCCCAAAAACAAATCGTGTATATTGGTATCAACACTTTTCTATTTGGGGGGTGTTTTTGGTGTTTTTTTTGCAAAAATCATCATTTTTATGTCTAGAGTTCTCGTTCATAGTATAAAGTTCTCGTTTCATAGTATAAGTGGTTCATAATGATTCATCACCAAAGGAGCTGAAAACAGGGGGAGACATGGGCATGGTTCAAAGGACACTAGGAAAGGACTTTGCAAATGATATTGAAAATGTGAACATGGTTGAAACTTCATACTACAATCCTTGGAGGCGGATTGATAGACAGAGTGCCAGCTATCACAACAGAATGCATAAAGATGATGAAAGATGCAGAGTCATGGTCTGTTTTTCACTGTTTTAGCCATTATAATTGAGCGCAGATTACGAGGTGATGGAAACAAATTTTTGAAAACCAAAAGAGGATTTTTTCCACAAGAGACTCATTCACAAAAAATCTCTCAGTTTTGCAACAGCTGTCATGGTTTGAAAGATTCAAATTGATCTTTACGACCTATTTTTCAGGGTTTAAAATATTAAATAATTTACTGTTTTAGTTACAAACTTTCGACACAACTTCCGATCAATTAGAGAATAATTTTAAAAAACCAAGACAGGTTTTTGTCCACCACGGTCTCATTTACAAAAACCTCTCTCATTTGTTTCACAGGTGTCCCAGATCGAGAGATATGGAGGCTTCTTTGAGACCCATTTTCAGAAATTCGCCAAATTTCCCTAGAATCCGATTTTGCTATTTTGGGCATTTTCAACCCTATGGTTTTGGATTCATATAACTGCTATATGTAGCTGTTAAGGAGTTCAAGGAATGAATAAGTGGTTATGAAACTTATTTATTTTATAATTATAAAAGAGGGAAATATATACACTATAGAGGTTGGTTTTTGTTCGGGAGAAAGGCATTAGGGATAAGGATGCTATGTTATACTCAAACTTATGATATACACTCTCATGTAAGTTATTTTTGAATACTGAAGACTGATTTGAGTACATTATATAATCCACTTATAGACTCTTTTTGTTGGTTATGTTTATGGCCTGTTTGACCACCTAATTCATGATTTCATTTCTTGATTAAGGTATTATTCATGTGAATGCTTATGAATTTGTGGACAAAACCCGTTTCATGTTTAATGAATGCTTATGGTTTATCTATCTGTTGTATATCTTTATATCTCATCTCTTTAGGATTTCTTTATGATTTAGTGTTGTATATGCTTGGTTATCAATTACGCCTTTCTTGTGAATGAAACCTTCAAAATAAAACTATAAAAACAAATTCATTTTCCTTTAATTTTCTTGAGATTGTTCTAGCTTGTCCCCTTTGCAGTCTAGGGACAATTTTTAGCACAAACAATAATCATCTTCATCATCATCATCATCATCTTCATTATCGTCATCATCATCATCATCATCATCATCTTCATCATCATCATCATCATCATCGTCGTCACCCTCTTCCTTATCATCATCATCATCATCCTCATCATCATCATCATAAACATCTTCATCATGATCATCATGATCATCATGATCATCATCTTCACCACCATCATCATCATCATCATCATCATCATCATCATCATCGTTTTCATCGTCATCGCCACCACCATCATCATCATCATCATCATCGTCATCATCTTCATCGTCATCATCATCATCATCGTCATCTTCATCACCCTCTTCCTCCTCCTCCTCCTCCTCCTCATCATCATCATCATCAACATCTTAACTGTGATCGCCATCATCATCATCCTCATCTTCATCATCATCACCATCATCATCATCGTCATCACCATCTTCTTCATCATCATCATCATCATCATCATCATCATCATCGTTGTTGTCGTCATCACCACCACCATCATCATTGTCATCATCACGACGAAAACAATGATTCTGAAGATGATGAAGATGATGATGATGATGGTGATGATGAAGATGAAGATGATGATGATGATGATGAAGATGTTGATGAGGAAGATGGAGATGATGACAACGATGATGATGATGATGATGGTGATGAGGATGATGATGATGATGGTGATGAGGATGATGATGATGATGATGATGATGAAGATGACAATGATGATGATAATGAACAAGATGAAGTTGATGATGATTGTTAGCACCAGATTTGTGCTAATTTTTTCCAAGGGAGTTCATACCCGTGAAAGTGCCAAAAGGCAACTCTGCTTTTAATCTACATCGCCCATAAGCCAAAAATTCAAAGATCTATGCAGGGGCCCTAGTCCAAGATAGGGATAGTTTATGAGCCTAAGTTTCAAAGGTGCTAAGAAGGAAAATCACAAAGAAATGTGCCCGCAGTACAGATCAACACCTTTGGAGGGCATGGATCAAGAGAAATGGGGATCGACGGTCGTAAGCATCCTTCGCAAAAAGGATTAGAGGTTGTTTAAGCTCAGGCGAAAGAATTAACCGGCAGGCATGTTAAAGTTGATAAACGGTCAGCGGCATAGATCGATGGTCGAGAGGGTGTTCGCATTTTTAACTTGTGCGAAGAGATACAATTTGCAAATTTGTGAACTTTTGGTAGAAAAGTGCAAGTTCGGATGGTCTGGATGTGACCGGGATGAGATCTAAAGATGACATTTAGTTCACATATATTACTTGTGCAGACAATTAGCTAATCGAAAATTTGCGAACATCGTAAAGGCACGTCGTTCAATAGACCAGATGCAGTTAAGGTTAAAGATCTACAATGTTGGTTTATTCATGGTATTAGAGGCTGGGTGGCATCTCCGCGGCATGTGAATGATGGCCAATGAGACTAAAGCCACCTTAGGGCTATCATATATTTCTCCCACCTATCTGGAAAGCTTGACTGAGCATGTTTTGTGTCAACTCGAGTCGCATACATCATTGCTGCTCGAGTGGGAGATTCGGTCACTCCGCCATGGCGAAGGCGATCGTGCATGGATGCTGTCATTATCACGGTCGTTATAGGCATAGTCCCGGCATCCCCTGTTCAAAATCAGTGCATGAGAAAGGTGGCAAGCCTGGAAACCCAAGTATTTTTCAGTTAGGATCCGATCATGGAAAGGGATTGAGGAGCCGAAGTGGTTTTTGTACCAGAGAAAGCATGGTGTGACGTGGAGGGAGAGCACGTTCCTTTATCTCCTGTAGTATTCAACTACATAGCAGATAACACCACCAGCGAAACTGAAGAGCCCAAGGGGAGACAGGTGTGCAAGCAAGTTCGGCGTCGGATGAAGAAGGAGACCGAAGCAAATGAACGAGACACCCACCAGGATGTGCAGATTCTCAAGGACTTCATAATCTCAACTGAGGAAGTGACACCTCTCCCTACAACATAAGAAACACTGGTGGATGACTCCTTGAATATAGAATATTTCTTTGATTCGTAGGGCCAATTGAAATATTCGGAGTAAGGTGGCATCCTGTTCGTTATGTTTTTGTTTCCCATCTTAATCAATCTAGTTTTGAGCTCAAAACGTATGTAATATTTCTCAAATTTGGAGACTAGTTAGGGGTTGTTGACCGTTTTGGGCCAATTGGGGTTGGAAACCTTGGAAATGATACCTGTAGAATTAGTCCCGACTGGTCTGTTAGCATTCTTTTTCATTTGGTTATTCACTGTCAAGGCTGGCGAGCAGAGCTGTGTAGGTGGCAGCATAGTCGTAGCTGCTTTATGATGGTCAATTCGAGGCTAAGATCCTATAAATATCTGTGTAATGGAGGTAGAATGGGTTGGAATATCAATAGGCCAAGGCCTGGGGAAACTAAGCTCTTCCTTTTTGGGACATAATCATTAATAGAATTGCAGTGCCTGAAGCTGGTGTTTAATAGAGATTCATGTGTCATTTAGCTTATAGTTTGTTTTATTCTTCTTCTTATGTGAAAGTGCTTCCTTTTATTTACTTCCATTATGTTTTCTTTTTCATATCTAGAATCAGTGTATAATAGGGAAGAATTCTTGGTAGCAAGCTCTGGCTATTATTTCAGGTATTAACTCAACATTTCCTCTAAAGTTGACATTGAATTCACCTATGGGGGTTCCTCATGTCAATGGACTGCTCATTCCTTCTTCTTTTATCACCATACAATAACATTTCGATAAGAAGCAGGTGGTTATCTTGCCTCTGTTTTGATATTTGATGCTGCAACATTGTTATTTGATTTGTGTATTAGGTCATGACTCCATCGCCCAATGTTTCTCCCCTGATTATCTCACCAAACCCTTTAAACAATTATCCAACCATAAATTTGACCTCCTAAATGTGCTCTGATTTGAATATCTCGACTAAGAAGACTGTATGTTTCTCATTGCTTATTTTCAATCTTTGGTAGAGTTAAGAGATATCCCTCCCTGATTGCACTGGGTCAGAAGTGCAATCTAAAGTGGTTTTGTGGTTACCTAGAAGTGTCCTCTTCCCACAACCTAGGGGGTCCTTTTGGGTGCTAACAAATTGGCGTCATTGCCGGGGAATGAGTGTTTCATTATCCCTTAGAGAATGAAAAATGTGTCAGATCTAATTATTGATGGTGAACAATGGTCAAACGGTGAGAAGGTTGTGCACCATTCACCTGGCGACTCCACTCATTAAGGATTCAATCTGAAGGAAACTCCACTGGGGATATTGGTGACTCCATGCTAGAATTAGGATGTTGAGGGTCTCACGACGACCCCACACTGAAGGAATTCAAGGTTTCACCATTTCCCAGGCTAGTGCACTTAGTATTCAATCAAATTTGCAGACTCCACTGGGGAAGAAGCTTAGTTTCCTTAGACATGGAGAAGCAAGATCCAGGTACCAAAGTATCAATTTCTTCAAAGAGGTCTTGTTCTTTTGCATTGGTTTCATTTTTCCTTTATGTCTGTGTGTCAAGAGACTTTTGTTTCATCGAAGATCTCTAAGTCATGAGAGAAATTCGTTTGTATATCCTTCACTAGATTTTGTAGATGTACATTCTTCTTTCATCCCTAGAGTTGAGCCATTTCCTCCTTCTGAACCCTGTAAGATCCATAATCAGTCCTACAAACCCCATAAGAGAAAGGAAAATGACATTCTTCCTGTACATGTTCCCCTACATCCTAGACCTCAGCAGAGATATGGCCCTTTGAAGCTGCCCCTATTTATTCATGAATATCCTCCCAGATACCATAAATACCTCCCTGTTTTGGATGGAGAAGATGGAGGTCTTACAACTGAAAGACATCTTCAGTGTTTTGAGCATTTTCTGGACCTTTTTGAAGTAGAGCATGATGATGTTTGTATGAGGGTCTTTGCCCAATCCTTCCAAGGAGATGTGAAGAAGTGGTTTAAGCACTTGCAGCCTGAATCTATTGATACATGGGAAGGGTTTTCTAATGTCTTTTTCGATTTTTGGGGTAAGAGAAGGTCATTAGACCAAGTTCTTTCAAAATTTTATTCCATAAGAAAGAAAGAAGGTGAAACCATGTCTGGTTTTAACAGAAGGTTTTCTAGCTTTTATTCTAACATGCCAAAGGAAATTCGGCCCCTAGAAAACACTGCTAAGTTGCATTATGCATCTACTTTTCCTCTCGAGTTATCTTTCCTTCTTTTGGAAAGAAAGTCCTCCATATTGCAGCATATGTTATTTGACTCCTTGGAAGTTGAAGACAATCTAAGGATGTATGGAAAAATTTCAGAGCAGGACGTTAGTGTTGAGATGGAAGGGAAATTAGAGTTTGAAGAAAGGTATGGACAAAGAGAAATTTCCTTACATTCACATCCCCCTCATGGTAAACAAAGAGATGATCAATCCAGTAATATGCAAGAAGATGATAGTGCTAAGTTATTCTATATGGATTGCAGTCAACATGCTGAGAATGCTACGGTGCAAGGTTTTCAGGAATTTTTCGGCCCACCTGTGTATGATGAGTACAGAGATGGAGAAGGTTCAAGAGCTTCGTGTGAAGAGCCCTACCCTCGTCAGAGAAAAAGGGAAGGGGCTAATGAATACTCCCAGCAAACAAGGTTTTATCCCTTGATTGAAAATGGAGTAGATAGTGATATCCATGGAGGATATCTGGAATTGGATACACACATCCATCAAGATGGCCAAATAATGAGCAATCTGGAGGAGGACCAAGGCAGTGAGTCTAGTTTCCTTCCATATCATTCAGACCCAGAATCTTTCCCTCATAAGGGAGTTCTTTTTCTTGACCCATTTGAAAATCCGGGTGAATTTCTTTTCGAAGCCCCAAAGTAGAATCCGATTTTCAATCCAGGAATTCTAGGAAGCTAGGGAGGAGATTCCAAAGGTAGCACATGTATTAAAACAACCTCTCATGTTGCAGAGTCACAGTCACAGTAAAGGGAGGTACATGAAGCTAATTATTTCAGTCTGGCTAGGTTGTGTGAGTTTTCAAGAATACATGGTTTTCAGTTTCTACTTGAGGCATGTCATAAACATGAGGAGGATCCTGCTACCTACAGTTCTTTTGGAGAAAGCTTCACCAGGCATCAAGCAGAATTACAGTTTGACAAGGTGCTAAGCAAGTTGCAGTTGGGGTTGTTTTCTCTAAGCCAAGGAATGACAGTTTTAAGAACCCATGTCAACCCTTCTATTTACTTTGTTAGTATATTGTTGTTGGATGCATATGATTTGTAAGTTGTCCTGTAGTATTTGTTGATCCATAGTTTGTATTATTGTTGTTGGATGCATATGCTTTGTAAGTCATCTCGTAGTAATTGTTGATCCATATTTTGTATTGACCCATGGTTTGTATTGACACATGGTATTGACCCATGGTATTGGTGCCTAGACTTAGTATATAAGTGTGTGTTGAGGCCTATGAAGGCACCGTGAAGTTATTTGAATTGAGCTTGTTCAAAGGAGGTTGCCCCATCGAAGTGGCCTATGATCAATATAAAAGTGATTCTGAGTTCTGTTATTTCTACTATCTTGTGTGTTTCATTAATTAATTATTGTAGTTTCTTCACATCTGTTATCAGAGCACTTTCTTGGGCTCATTGGGTGGAATTTCTGCCAATTTGTTTTTTTCGCATCTGTTGCAATTTTGGATCTGGGAATAATCCCTATCCGTTTAACTGTGGGAAGTACTTGAGCATAAGCCCTAAAACTCATTGTGAGGTGTACCACAGGAACCCCAAAGTAACTAGCCCATTGAAAGGACCTCCTAGCGAAAAGGGCAATGACCCATACCTGATTGACTAGTTCCCACCCGTGAGGTAAACCAAGAGCTGCCATTTGTGGCAAAGCGGTTATCAGTTTTACCTGAGCCGTGGACTTAGGGGTACTGCCCCAATACGTAATCCGTCAGACAGCATTGGTGGCCAAGTGAAACCCCTGAACTGTTAGGAAGCCGCACATACCTAGGGTCCATATCTATTTTAAGCTGAACTGTTACCGATCACTTCCGCATCGTTTCAGATCCATTCCGAGCTGTTCCAACTCCACCCACTTCAGATCCATTTCGAGCCGTTTCAGATCCATTCTGACAGTTTTTCTAGATCTATTCTGAAATTCATTTCAGATCCAGCTAATTTTATCCATTTGACATCGTTTTAGATCCATCTATTGCCGATCACTTCAATGCCGTTGCATATTTATCTGTGTCTGATCCCTTCCACGCCGTTGCAGATCTCTATGGCCGATCACTTCAGTGCCATTGCAGATCTATCTATTTCTGATCCCGTTCGCACTGTTGCAGATCCATTCCTGAAGAATATATATATATATATATATATATATATAGATATATATATATATATATAGATATATATATATATATATATAATTCCATTTTTTTGCCACATCTCCCATGTTTTAACTCCGTTCTCCTTGAAACTTCCTGGGCACCCCTGGAGTACCATTCTACATATTTCATTCTTGAGGACCCTATCCCAAATTCTACTTCCCAAATCCAGAAATCTCACATCTATTTTTAGGGTTTGCCATAACTTCTTCAATTTTCACCCACTCGCCTCCAAATTTTGCCATCGTGTTCATTCCCTACTTCTGCTTCTTTGTCCCTCTTTGACAAATTTTCTCATTCTTTCACCCCACTTCTAAAATCCATATTTTTTGCTTCCCTGCCCTTCAGAAAGTGTCCAAATCCTATTCAAACCCCAATTACCCATTCGATTTTTTCCCAAATCCAAATTTCCCCTTACTAAATAAGCTTTTGTTTGTGTTTTTCTATCCATTCCCCCCCAAAAAAAAAAAAAAATACTAGTTATGGTTGTCACCCACGCAGGAGCAAAAACCATGGAGGAAGCACTTGCAGCCATCCAAACTGAACTCCAAGATCTGGATGAAAAATTTCTTAGCCTCCATCTTCAGCATTCAGCCATGAACAATAACTGACAGCAAGAATCTTTTGCAACCAATGGTTTCTCTTCTTCCAGCACTTTCCGTGGTCCGAAGCTTGAATTTCCTCACTTCAATGGTACTGATCTGACTGGACGGATCTATCGTGCAGAACAATATTTCAGTCTGCATAATACTTTTGAAATGCAAAAAGTTCCACTTGCATCCTTCCATTTGGAACGGGAAGCTCTTCAATGGTACCGTTCGTACATCAAGGCTCATGATGAGCCAAAATGGACAAATTTTTTCCAACTCCTTTTGCAACGATTTGGTCCTAGTGCTTTTGATGACTTCATCGGAGCACTCACTAAACTTTGTCAAATTGGCACTGTGAGAGAGTATCAGATAGAATTTGAGAAACTAGCCAACCACACAGAAGGATTGTCTGATGACTTCTACAGGAGTTGTTTTATCAATGGTCTTAAGGATGAAATCCGTCCAGAGGTCAAAATGTTCTATCCCAACACAATGATGGAAGCCTTGGGGTTGGCTAAGTTGGCAGAAGACAAGATTGCCTCCCAACAGCGCTCCAAACCCACTTTTGTTCCCTTCCGAAATATAGGTTCTCAACGACCTCCCATCCTGCCAGCGCCTCGACCAACTCCTATCAAGCATTTTTCTGAAACAGAGATGCAGGCATGCAGAGAAAAAGGTCTTTGTTATAATTGTGATGAAAAATTCACTCAGGGACATAGATGTGTTCAACAAAAGCTCTATCTCTTGGATGTGGATTCTCCTCCCACCTCTGAAGTTGGTGAAGAGGCCCCAGATACACCGGATGATCAAGTCGACATTCAGGAGCCACCTATTGATCTTCCATCTCAGGAAGACCACCCAGAGATATCTCTCCATGATTTATTCGGCGTCACCACCCCCCAAACAATGCGGGTCAAGGGTTACTTCAAGAATCTTCCTCTTATAATACTCATTGATTTTGGTAGCACTCATAACTTCATTGACCCTCAGATCGCCAAACATGCTAATTGTTTTGTCCATCCTTGCTCCAACTTTGAAGTCATGGTTGCCAATGGGGGCACCTTACCTTGCAAAGGAAAGTGTCACAATGTATCTCTCTGGAATATTATAACCTGCACTCTGACATGTTTTCCTTGTCCTTAGGTGGATGTGATGTGGTTTTGGGAATTCAATGGTTACGCACACTTGGCCCCATCTTGTGGGATTTTGCATAACTTTGGATGCAGTTTTCAGTCAATGGGAAACAACAAAAATTTAAGGGGTTACAACAAGGGTCTCTCCATTTCATCAGTTCACATCACCTGGAAAATATCATTAAGAAGAATTCAAATGGTGTCATCGCTCAACTCCATTCCATTCAGATGCACCCATCAACAGTCTCCCCTACTTCCTTTTATAGATATGCAGGTGTCCTTGCTGAACCAATGGGATTGTCACCTTCAAGAGACCTTTCCGATAATAATTTAGCCGCATCTACATCTTAGCAGGAAATGATGGCTATTTTGCATGCAGTACAGAAGTGGCAACCATACCTATTAGGGAATTATTTCTGCATCAAGACTGATCTCTAGAGTCTGGAAAATTTCCTGGAACAATAGGTCTCCTCCCTAGCACACCTGAAAGGGGTTATCCAACTCATGGGTTATGCCCATGTGATCACTTACATGAAGGGTAAGGACAATATGGTGGAAGATGCTCCTTCTAGCACATTTGATGAACCAGTTTCTCTTCCAGGTATTTCTCTGCTTGTTCCAAATTGGTTGCAATCTGTTCAACAGGGCTATCTCTTCTATGCAGTCCATGCTTCTTTATCAGCAGGGCACTCTGGATTCCTCAAAATGTATGACTAGGAACAATGTAACTTCTTTTGGCAGGAATTGAAAATTTCAATTCAACAGATGGTAGCTGACTGTGATACTTTCCAAGACAATAAGGGTGAAACGACACTCCTTTTGGGACTGCTCGAACCCTTTCCCATCCCTACAGAGATTTGGACAACTATTTCTATGGATTTCCTAGAAGCACTCCAGTGGTACAATACCACATCTAAAAAGACATCATATGAAGCAGTATATGGGCAGGCACCACCAATTCTTCTTCCATACACCCTCAGCAGCTCCCTAGTTCAGGCAATTGACTCGGTTCATCGAAACCGTGATCAAATTCTTCTCATTCTGCAGGACAATCTTCACATGGCAAGAATTCGACTAAAACAACAAGCCGACCAACACCATTCTAAGCGCACTTTTCATGTAGCTGATATGGTTCTTCTTTGTATATAGCCTTCCAAGCAACTCTCCCTGAAACTCACAAGGAATCAATGACTCGGAATGCAACCCGAGGATGCTATAGGGGAACCGCTCCTTCAGATTCTGCATCAATTTCCACATCTAAAGCTTTGAGGACAAAGATTTTTCTAAGGGAGAGGGGATTTGAAGAACCCATGTCAACCCTTCTATTTAATTTGTTAGTATATTGTTGTTGGACGCATATGCTTTGTAAGTCATCCCATAGTATTTGTTGATCCATAGTTTGTATTATTGTTGTTGGACGCATATGCTTTGTAAGTCGTCCCGTAGTAATTGTTGATCCATATTTTGTATTGGCCCATGGTTTGTATTGACATACGGTATTGACCCATGGTATTGGCACCTAGACTTAGTATATAAGTGTGTGTTGAGGCCTATGAAGGCACCGTGAAATTATTTGTATTGAGCTTGCTTAAAGGAGGTTTCCCCCTCGAAGTGGCCTACGATCAATATAAAAGTGATTTTGAGTCCTGTTATTTCTGCTATCTCATGTGTTTCATTAATTAATTATTGCAGGTTCTTCACAGACAGAGAAAGTTGAAACATATTGTATCTTTCATGACCCAATAGCTGATTAGATGAAGAAAAACTTAAGTTGGGGTAAGAGGTTTTGTTTTTTCCCAAAAAATCACATCTAGCACCGGTATTTTTCGCCATTATGTCCTTATTCTCTTATTTCAGTTCAACATGGTGAGAAAAAACGCTTGTTGGATCAGCTACTTGATTGGTTGCATTGGCAATTTTGTATTACTTGACATGGTAGCCGTTTTAGTAGTGTAGGGTAGATTAGTCTGTGCATAAATAAACTCGATCTAGTGAGCACCTTTTGAGAAGTTTCCAGTTGCAGTAGTATGTCTCAGTTTTCAGTTTGTTTTCATTTTTCAATAAGAAGTTACAGGTTGCAATATTGTGATGAGAAGAGCCCAATGGATAAGGTACTGGTCTGTGTGGGTTCATTGTGACCTCACAGGGAGGATAGCATCCCCAATTGGATCCAGTTGTTAGCACCAGATTTGTGCTAAGTTTTTTGAAGGGAGTCCAGACCCATGAAAGTGGAAAAAGGTAGCTCTGCTTTTAATTTACATGGCCCATAAGCCAAAAATTCAAAGAGCTATGCAGGGGGCATGGTCCGAGATAGGGATCGTTGATGAGCATAAGGTTTAAAGGTTATATGAAGGAAAATCACAAAGAAATGCGCCCTTAGTGTTAACACCCAAAAAGTGCTCACTACCTCATCTACCCCATTACATGACTCATTTTTCCATATTTTCTACCATATCTACCTTCAAAACCTTAAAATCCCATTAAAAAGCCTCCAAAAGGCCTAAAAAGCCTCCAAAAGGCCACAAAACCATCAAAAAAGCCTCCAAAAGGCTAAAAAAACCCCTTTCCCCCCCAAAATTATCCAAAATTCCTCCAAAATAGCAAAATCCCTCTAAAAAGGGAATAAAAAATATAAAAAATGAGGAAAAAGGAGGAAAAAACCCTATATAGCTGACTTAAACCATATGGTTCCCAAAACCATGGGCAGCACTCCACCACCAAAAACCTAAAAATAGGTGATGGAGACCCCTCATTTCATATCCACAGTCAAATACACCCTTACTATGCCAAAATCACTCTCGAAACCCTAGCTCACCCTTGAGCTACTTTCATCATTGAGTGCCCCTTTTGGCCCATTTCCAACCTTTTGGAGAAAGAGAAGGAGCAAAGCTGGAGTTTGGAGCAACCCTCTTGGACCATTGCAAGAACTTCACCAACCTCTACACTTAAGGTAAATCTTTAATACAAAAAAGAAAGATCTTCACCATATTTCATGTTTTTCTTATGTTTATTAATGCTCATGCTAGTTTAGAATTCGTATTGTTTTTTACTTTAATTTACTGTTTATTGAACTGCTACTAAGGAGTCAATTCTCCTTAGTAGGTGCTCATTTGCACAAGCTAGGGTGAAAACCCTAGCTACAGTTTTGGCGACTCTGCTTGTGTTTCTTTTGAATTTTTGGTTATAGTTTTAATAGTTTTAAGCGTTTTAAATTTTCTGCAATATTTTTCTGTTTTTTCCTTTTGGTTGTCCCTTTCGGCTGCCGTAAATCGTGTCTTTTACCCCCCACAGTTGCGTTCCCACCATGTTTTTCAGTCCTTTACCTGCGATCCAACTACGGCTCTCAGACTGTTTCCGATGCCCTACCGACGGATTAAAGTCTGTTACCTGCGATCCGACCATGGCTAGTAGCTTGTTTGGTGGGATCCGATGGCCACTGTTAACCGTTTTTACGCGTCCTGACTGTGGCTTTCAACCATCTTTATGCAACCCGCCGGTGTCTTTAGGCCATTTTCCTATGTCCTACTTGCGGCTTTCAACCATTTCTCTGCAACCCGCCGGCGTCTTTAGGCCATTTTCCTGCGTCCCACCTGTGGCTTTTAGCCATTTTCCTGCAACTCGCCGGCGTCTTTAGGCCATTTTCCCGCATCCCGTTTGCAGCTTTCAGCCATTTTCCTGCAACCCGCCTGCAGCTTTCGACCTATTTCCAGCGGCCCGACTGCATCTTTCGTCCAAAATCCCGCAACCTGTCTACGACTGTTGAGCTGTTTCCCGCGGTCCGACCGCCCAGATTTGCCACGGACCCGCGGTCTATTTTCTGCATTTTTTCCTATTTTGAACCCAGCACTTTGCTGCAATATTTTCTGCACTTGCACAGCCATCTATCCTACCTACAGCCATCCTTCCCTACAGCCTTTTCTGCAGTATTATTTCTATTCCATTTACAGAATATTTTGTTTTAAATTTCAGCATTTTAATTGAAAAGAGAGAAAATTTTGCATTTCAAAGTTTAAATTCTGTATTGTTATTTTTAGTTAAGTTTCCCACTCCGTGGCACTTTTACTTGGGTTCATCACCTCACACGCACACACTCTGTCACCTATTTCAAGTGAGCCTTAGAAAACTACTTAACACAACCAACATTCTAACCCCACTTGGGGAACACATAAGAATTTTTGTAGTTAGGTAGGATCGGGGGGATAGGTATTCAAATAACACCCCTCGGTTGCTTACACTTGAGACATAGCTATTGTCCATTAGGGAACCAAAATCCCCTAGTATTTTTTGGCACGGTCACAACCAGTTTATCAGAGGGCCTCTCCCCTAGGAGGGTTGAAGCCACCAGACTGTTTCCGGAGGCCTAAGTGGAATACCGCAATCCATTCAGTAACCGAAGGCTACCTTTCGCAGTTCTCGGGGTATCCCTGTATGGGGATACTGCGGTGATAGAACCAAATGGCAGATTCACCTTTTCTGGATGTGTCATGAACAGGGTATCTTAGTTTCCTTTCTTCTAGGATTGACTACCCGGTGTGCCTCCCTGTAGGGGGATATCTTTAGCCACTTGGTTCTACTATCCATATTGTCTGACTTGGATTTCATCACTTTGCAGAGGATATGTCTAGTTGAGTCAGAATACTATTTAGTTAGGTGTTTGCATGCTCCCTTACCTCCTTTTGGTCTAGCGAGTCCACTATTCTTATTTTTTAGGAAACCTGCTGCTTGTTGGTATTCTGACCATTTCTGTTGATACTCCACTTATTGTAGCACAGCTATTACAGTAAGTGTTTTGAGTTGGTTGTTAGCCTGAGTGCCATATTTTTTGAGCTCTCCTTTTGCACACTCGGTTGCATTAGGGTTTTTGAGCTGTTTTCACTCAACACAACCCCCAGATATTTGACACCATTGAGTCCCCAAGACATTCTCGGCACCTCCGGGGTGAGCCCCCGCAGCACGATTCACTTGAAACCACCCGTCATAGACATAGATATTCATCACTTGATACCACTCATCATAGATCTCGAGCTTTGTCACTTGACTCCACTCGTCAACGGCATAGAAATCCGTCACCCGAGCTAGACACCCCTTATTTTACCTCTGATTCTGAGGCAGAGTCTGAGAACCCCATTTACACTGCACCAACCAGCCCCATGGCTGTCGTTACTTCTACCCCTTTCTTTGTAGGGACCATTGGTGGAGCATCCACTACCACACTAGCTACCACACATGCTTTGGGTATGCCCTCGATGGGGCCCACATCTACCATTCCGATCACTGCACCCATTCTAGTAGCTGGAATACCTATTCCTACTCCATCAGTGACTCACACTACCTTTGGCGGGGCAGGACCGTCCCATACCACTTTTGTCCCTACACTTGGGGGCAACCTCCCAAACCCTACCCCTACACTTGGGGGCATTGGCCCCACCATGGTCCAACCCACTAGTATGTCACATCCTTCTACTAGTTTTCCATTCATGGCTAGCCTCAACCTTCCTGACCTAGCTAGACTGATTAACGATCCCATCAAACACGACCCTACGTGGCCTCACATGCCCACCAATCTTCCCTCCGACATCCCTAAGTTTGAGGGCAAGGTAAGTGAGGACCCCCAGAACCATATTATGTTCTTCCATCTATGGTGTTCCTCCAACTCCATAGTGGACGACTCTGTCCGCCTCCGTCTGTTACAGCGCACCTTCACTGGCTCTGTAGCTAAGTGGTACATCGAGCAGCCCCATGGGACCCATGCCACCTTTACTTCCCTTGCCTTGACTTTCCTACAGTTCTTTCAGTTACCTGTCCGCTATGACGCAGGAGTTGAGATCCTACTGTCTTGCAGACAGAACATGGCTACCCACATCACTGACCACATTCATGAGTGGCATCGACGCCGCAGCCTCTGCAAAATCAAGTTAGACGACCGTATCTTCTTAGATTGGTTTCTAAAATCCCTACTTCCTGTCTTTGCCTAGGATCTGGCATCCGAACGACCCTAGTCTGAAGAAGAGGCCATCCTCAAAGCTCAGCAATTTGACCTCATTTACGCCCAGTCGGGTTATCTATATACTATCATACCTGACGCCCCTCACGGCAATTCCTCCCCACACGATGCGCCAGGGGCATCCCATGCCACAGACAGCATCATTGGCCGTATTGCCTCGCATTCCCAACCCTTTTCCATAGCATGTCCTAGCCATATTGGCCCCGACCTTTCGTGGGCTACATCACAGTCCGGAGCAACCAATTTGTATGCTCCCATGACACATCACCACCATTACCACTGACCCTCATGTCCACCTCAGTGCTTTGGGCATGCATCCCCCTCTTACACTCCACCGGTCGCACCTCAGCCCTATTACCACCCACAGGCTGCACCAGCTCCTGTGCCCTCTCAAGCCCAACATGCTTATTACCCACCACAGGCAGCCCCTACGGCAATCCCCCAACCCGCTCCGCAGACGTATCAGCAACCCCCATAAGGTTCAACACCTGCGCAGCCTCCCCCTACTTATTATCCACCGCAGCCTGCTCCCGCACATGCACAACCCCAGAACCCACTTGCTGCACAAGGGCAAGTCTACACCCAGCAGAATCCGCAGCAGAACCAAAACAAGTAGCGCTAACAGGGCCAGCAAAACCGTGGCAAAGGCCATAACCATGGGAACAACCCCCCTCCAGACCAAGGTGGTCAACCTCCCAATCCCACAAATAACAATAACGCAGCACCTGCCAACCAAAACCCTGATCGGCCGCCCAAGCAGGCCAAAAATCCTAATTTGCGAACAAAGCATCCTTGTTCTATTTGCAAGGTCTATGGCCACTACACACATGCTTGCCCACATTTGGAGTGAGCTCGGAAACTCTGGACTGATGATGCCCATCGCTAAGGGCACACAGCTCCTCAGGCACCACCCAGCGCCCCACCCCCTCAGCAGCAACCTTTGGTGCTGCAAAACCCCTTACCGACCCAAGGCGTAGTGAACACTCAGCCGTTGGCTCCCCCTCAAGGCAACGCACCCCCACAACAATAGATCACTTATGCCACTCCTGATCAACCCATGTTCAACTCAGGTACTCACCACTTATTGATGATGTCATCTACTGATGTCAACCTCCAAACCCATCGGAACCAATATGGCTCCACCCCTGAAGCCTCTCCTGCCGACAAAAACACTAATGCTCATCCCACTGATTAGATGTTACGTATGCCTCCGGCTCCACTCGATGGCGCCGCTAAAGCAACTCGCTTCCCACTTCGTCGCATCAACAATAATCCCAATGCTCGCGCTACGTCAAATTACAACATTGTAGATGACTTAGCCCAATCCCCTGCAGCCATGTATGCATTAGAAGTCTTAAAAAACTGTCCTTCACAGCGCAAGACTTTTCTCTCCGCCATTGGTGCTATTGACCCCAATGATTCACAACTGATGGCATTCGATTTGGACCAGTCCAAACCATGCCTGCCTTCCACTTTAGCGTTCCAAGTTTCTGTTTTCGTTTGGAATCTTGTCATCCATCGGTGCATTATTGATGAAGGTGCCTCTACATGCGTTATGTCCACATTCGTTTGGCAAAAGTTGGGATCCCCTACTCTCCAACAGTCCACCACTGCGTTGTGAGCCTACGATGGCCGTTCGGCTCAACCCCAAGGTCTCTTAGCTAATGTTCCCGTCCAGTTGGCTGGTAAAACCGTGCTCATTGACATAGAGGTCATCAATGCCCAACTTGATTATAATCTCTTACTTGGCCACAACTACATGTATGCCATGTGGGCCGTTGCCTCATCCATTTTTCGTACCATGATGTTCCCCCATGACGGACGTGTGGTCAAGGTTGACCAACTCAGCTATTACGATCCCAATTTCCCCGCTGCACCTGAAAATGTTCTCCCCATGGTTGAACAACCTGTTTGTGGTGCAACTACCTCATTTGTTTCCTCTGTGGGACCCAGACTTTACTCAGACACACTGATGACATCCACATTCCAATCCATTCCACCCCGGTCACCCGTGACCGAAGTCTCTGAACTTTGTACTCTTTCCCACAATACACAAACACCCAACCATCAACCGCCCTTATTACCCATACCACCATTGGTACCTAGTCACATTGGTGCTACACCCACCCACACAATCCCCTTCCTATTCCCTCCCTCAGGAGTATTAAGCGCCCCAGTTATGGCTACTCTCAGCCTCCCCAGGTTAACCTTAGGATTACCCATGTGGTATATTTCGCCTCTCGTTCCCCCACCGACACCAAACGTCGTCCTACAACCGGTGCAACCCATTGTCACTACTAGTCAACCACCTCCCAGTGTCACTACCCCTTCGTCATCTACGAATCCCCCTCCTCTTATCAAGACCACTAGGGGCAAAGGCCCACAACCATACACTGCTGTACCCCCTCCCAAGGCAGTTAAACCCCCTCCCGTGTTTCATGCTCCCCCCAAATGCTCGTTGTGTGATGAGTTAGGCCATCCGACTCACCAATGTCCACAATTACCTGCATTACAGGAACACATACAAATGCTTGATGACAACCCCAACATCCCGGTTGTCGAACTATATCCAACCCCTAAGCCTCATGATAAATCACTGTGTACCAACCACCATTGTGCCATATGCGGTATTTACGGCCACTACTCACATCACTGTCCTGATCTCCCAGATTACAGAGCAGCTCTCTACGAGATGAATAATTTGGACCTTGAGACGACATTCCTCCCACAATTGAGGAGATCCATCCCCCAATATCATCCCCATCCGGAGAGATTAACACCATTTATATGATCTCTTCGACTACCACTCCCTCGTCAACCGATTTGACAACTCAAACTTTCCGTAATGATGAGGAGATTCTAGAGGCTCTCACTGCCCCGGATTATCCCTGGGACGACATGCACCATCGTTCCTATTTCCTCCTAGAAGAATCCTCCTCCACCACAGCTACCTAATTCGCGGTTGAGTCCAAAGATTTCCTTCCCACCAAATTCGACTGGTTTAAGGATCCTATTCCCGCTCCTAATGCTTTTGAGGAAGGTAACATGGCCAACATCTCACCCGTCATCCATATAGATATCTCTGACCCACCTAGTGCTCTTGAAATCATTACCTTAGGAGCCTCCTGCAGTGAGCATGAGATTGGAGAGTACAAAAAACTTTTCCAAGAGTTCCATGATGTCTTTTCCTGGTCCTATACCGAAATACATGGTCTTGACCCCGCTATTATAGAACACCACATTGACACATGGCCAGATGTACCCCCCGTTCACCAGAAACAACACCCCATTCATCTTTCAAAGCTCCCCACTGTTAAAGTAGAGGTTGAGAAACTTCACAAAGCATGATTCATTTATCCTATCGCATATACCACCTGGGTTTCAAACCACGTCCCTGTTAACAAAAAACAAGGCACCATTAGAGTATGTACTGACTTCCGCGATTTAAACCACGCTTGTCCCAAAGACAACTTCCCCATGCCATTCATTGACCAACTCATCGATGCGTGTGCGGGACATGAAGTCCTATCTTTCATGGACAGTTTTTCTGGATACAACCAGATTCAGATCCGTAAGGAGGATCAATACAAGACTTCCTTTACCACCCCATGGGTCACCTTTGCCTATCGCGTCATGCCTTTTAGCCTCAAAAATGCTGGTGCCACCTTCCAGCGGGCCATGACCTATTGCTTTCATGACTTGGTCCATATCCTGCTAGTCTATCTTGATGACCTTACAGCTCGTTCCCAGAAACGATCAGACCACCTTAACGACCTCTGGCAAGTTTTCCTACGTTGTCGCAAATATAAAATCCATTTGAAGCCCCACAAGTGTATCTTTTGCATTCCAGTAGGCCAGTTGTTGGGTTTCATTGTTTCCCAGAAAGGAACTGCTATCGATCCCCTGAAGGTCCAAGCCATCCTAGACCTTCCATATCCTCGCACGCTCCGGTAGCTCCAGAGTCTACAGGGGCGATCTAATTTCCTTTGTCGCTTCGTTCATGATTACGCCACTACCATTCATGGTTTCTTACGCCTGCTTCATTCCCATATACCCTTTGTTTGGGATGCACAAGCAGAAGCTACATTCGAAGCCCTCAAGAAAGCTCTCCCACAAGCCCCTTTGATCTCCCCTCCGGATTTCTCTCAAGACTTCATCCTTTACATCTCGGCATCTGAACATGCCATGTCCGGAGTCCTTGTTCAAGAAGACGCCGCTCACCAAGAGCATGTCATTTATTACATCAGGCAGACCTTGTCTGGATGACCCCTACGTTACCCATATGAGGAGAGACTAGCCCTAGCTATGGTCTTTTCCATCCAAAAATTGCGACACTACATTTTACTTAGTCATACCATAGTCATCGCCGACTCCAACCCCATGGTCTATCTCTTAAACCGACGGCTCCTGCAAGGTCGTGTTGCTAAATGGGTCATTATCCTCCAGGAATATGACCTCACTTTCTAAACCCCTAAGAGCACTAAATCCCTCGCGCTTGCCCAGCTCATCACCGATCTCCCCTCCCTTCTACCGTCCCCACAAATCTCCGATGAGTTACCCGACAATCACTTGTTCATCATCTCGTATGATGACCCATGGTACAGTGATATTTTGTTATACCTGCGCATGCAGAATTTCAGACCCAACATCAATCGTGATGGATGCCGTCGTATCCATCACCAGGCCTCTCGATATCTCCTCTTAGGCGATGTCCTTTACCGGCGAGGGGTCGACACGATTCTTAGTCATTTCCTTACACATGAGGAAGTTGAACACGTCCTCAATGACTGTCATAGCGGTGCCTGTGGCGGCCATTTCTCTGGGATGGCCACCACCCAAAAGGTTGTCCGCGCCGGATGCTTCTGGCCCACACTCTTTGCCAACTGCATCACAGCAGTAAAACACTGTCATAATTGCCAACTTTTCGCTCCCAAGGCCCGGACACCACCCGCTCCGTTACACCCAGTCGTCACTATTGGTGCCTTTTGTAAGTGGGCCATCGACTTCATGGTGTGTAAACCCCCATCTTCCAACGGCCATAAGTACATCATTGTCGCCGTCGATTACTTCACCAAATGGGCGGAAGCCATGCCCACCTTCAATTGTACAGCTGACACCACTGCCCGTTTCTTCTTTAACCACGTTATCACTTGATTCGGGGTTCCCAAACAGTTGGTCTCAGAACACGGTTCCCATTTCGAAGATTCCATTTGGCATGAGTTATCCACCCTCATCAAGTTCGAACATCAGTATTCCTCTGCTTACTACCCCCAAGGAAATGGTCAAGTAGAGGCCATTAACAAAATCTTAAAAACCATCCTCCAACGCACTGTTGATCGGCATAAGTCCAATTGGCACCACATGTTGTTTTCTGCCTTATGGGCTTACCGTACATCCACCAAGACCGCCACCAGTTTTACCCCATTTCATTTAGTTCACGGTGTAGAGTATGTCCTCCCCATCGAGTGTCAGATACCTACCTTACACATCGACGTCGAGCTTCTCCCCGACACCTCCCCACTCGAGAAACGTCTGCTATCACTAGAACAAGCTGATGAAGACCGTCGTGCCACTCTCCAGACCATTGAAGCCGCCAAGAACCGCTCCAAAGCAGGTTACGACAAACATGTACACCCTCGAACTTTCCATGAAGGGGACCTTGTCCTCACCTATGACCAAGCCCATGACAAAACTGGTAAAGGAAAGTTTGAGTCCATGTGGCAAGGCCCTTACATCGTGCAGACTTGCCTCGGCAATGGGGCATACATTTTAACTGACTCAGAAGGTCACCCTTTGCGCAACCCCCGTAATGGGTTGTATCTTAAACGCTTTTATCCCTAAATAAACCCGTGGCCCCATTGGTCTACATTGTACAGTTTGCTCTCTTTTTCTTTTTCACCTTTTTTACCACAATCTCACATTCATCATTTTTGCATGATCACAGATGGACCATCTTCCACCTCATTACATTGGCTTCGCCGATGGTCTCCCAACCTGGCTTCTGCAACATGGGTCTTATATTCCCCTTCACATGAATTGATTCACCTTAACGGAATATGTATAGGCGTTGCTACCAATAACCAGGCGGAGTATGATGCTGTGACCGGTCTCCTGACTACTGCCCTCCAGATGGGCATATGTCACCTTCATGTGTTCCTTGACTCCCAACTACTTGTCTCCCAGCTCAACAACTGCTACCAGGACCGTGATCCCTGCCTCTTTCAAAAATTCCTGCGCACAAAACAACTCAGCCGACAATTTGAATCCATAACATTCACCCATGTCCCCCGGGCTCAAAAAAGTGTCGTAGATCAAATGGCTAATAATATCCTATATTTGCACATCAATCACACCATGTAAGACCTTTATCATGCATCATCATCCCATAACATCTCATACAAATATATATAAAAAAAAACCCAAAAAGATTGCAAGGGGCATCTACGTGCCTATCATCACATAAACATTTGCATCCATGTGCAATAACAAATATAAACACATTCATATACAGGGGCATCCATGTGCCTAATCCTACATACATAATGTTGCATCCACGTGCAATCCATCACATAAAATACACAAGGGGCATCCATGTGCCCAACAACATCCTACACTACTTGCATCCATGTGCAATACAACCATATAACAAACCATAAGCGCATCCACGTACGTACACTAAATCATCATCGCAAAAAGGTGCCTCCATGTGCATATATATATATCAAGAAATGAATGTCAATATGCTACACATGTCCTGAGTATCCCCATACTCAGCTATACAAAAAATATCTATACATCCCTGCGCCTCATAGAATACATGCCGTAGCTACAAAATTGGGGGGAGTCCCCTGTACTCCCTAATGAGAGTCATACCTTGCATCAGCTACCTCCGAGTCCTCCCCTCGCTCCTCCTCCGGCAGCTCCTCATTCCCTACGGGCTCATGTGACCGTCCCCTGTCCGCTAAGATGGCCACCCGGATTGAGATCGACCGTAAATCCTCTGGCGCCCTCATGCAATCCTGAATCACCTCTGGATCCACGTCCCTCCACCCATCATCGGTCACTCCCACTAGCAACCGATCCAGTAGCATCCCTACGGACTCCAGAGTCCCCTCAGCGTCCCGTCGATGCACCTACCTTCGGCCTGGCAGGGCTGGTACCGCCACATGCCCCCTGCGCGCTATATGTCCTGGTGGTGGTCTTGGACCCACATCTGTAGATCATACATCAGTTAGTAACAGTATATTAAAAAACATATCATACACAACTCTTGACATCTATAACATGCAATAGAATCAATACGTACCATCTGGTCTCCATGCCTGTCCTGGCGCCCGTGGTGCCTCTGGATCCCTGGTGTAGTCCATATCCCTGTATGGAAAGTCATCCAGTGTCATCGGCATCTGTAGCCACTGTAGGTACAACTCCTGCATGAATTATCTACCAACCTCACTGCCACCCCGGCGGCGCATCATCTCTCCCCACTGCACCATGCGCGGCTCCCTCAGTCCTCCTGCCCTGACCGGTACCTGCAGCCGCAGTGTGGGTACCCTCTCCATGAAGAAAGCACATAGAAAGGATCCATAACAGAATCCCTTGCCAGATTCCTTCACCGATGTCAGCTGATGCTGCACACAAGTGAGGAACATCTGGCCCCACGCATAGTAGACACCATCCAACATGCACTCCACTAGCTGCATCTGGCCCCCGGACACCTTCTTAGGTGACTGGGACCCCAACACATGAACCACGCATGTCGCAATAGCCTGTACTGCTGGCTCCTGCAGGTCTACCACTCGTAGTGCATTCCTTTGCACCCTAGCCTCTGGAACATAGTACCACTTGTTGGTTGTGGAGCCAGATCTTCTAGTCTCATAGATGATATTGTATCAGCTGTGTTTGTACCCCAGTTTTATATGATATGTAGGTGGACTATACAGTAACCCTAGCGGGGGGGCATCACCCCCCCACGGGGTTCAAGGGGGTACCATCCCCCCTGGCTAAGGGGCCCAGGGGCCAGTGGTCCCCCAATGGGGGTTCGAGGGCAACGCCCCTGAAGAATTTTTTTGGGGCTATTTTTCGCCAGCTGTTTTGCGGGCCCATGGTTTTGGGTATCCCGTGGTATTTTCCCATTGTATTTCCCTTATAAAATAAAGACATTGTAATACGGCTAGGGATGATGATGTATTAGGGTTTTATGCATTGTAAAGATATCTGAGATGATGAGAGAGACTGTGAAACATAGAAGAGGAAGTGCAACGGTTGTGCTGCAGGTTGTATCCCTTCACCTTGCTGGACGGTAATAATAATAAGGACTGGCAAATTCAGTGTGGACGTAGCCCAAGTTGGGTGAACCATGATATATCTGTGTCTCTCTTGTAATGTGTATGTGTGATTATATTTGCATTTTTGTTTATTGTTATTGCTCTGCGATCCTGTTTTTCTAACACCGCTCCAGCATATCCTCCATATCTACATCCGCGGATACTCGTGGCTGCGTATCCGCCACCCTACCCAGACAGGGCAACCCTGTCAAAAAATAGACATCTGCAAGGGTGAGATCCACCCTCTCCCCCTGCACCCTGAATGCCTGAATGTCTGGCTCCCAGAAGCTCACTAGCCGGTTCAGCAGCAGCGCTGCTGACCGCATCATCGGTACTTGTGCAAACTTCAGAAGTCCGCACAATCCCAGCGTCGACCGCACATGGCGGTCCCTCTGGATAACCTCTACTATCTCATCCGAGACCTCCCGCTCTCGCCACAGCACTAGCAACATCCTATCAATCACACAAGGAAAACTCATCAGACTCATGTCAACGAAGTAAACATGCCCCCGACCCCCCCGGGGGAACCCTAACCGCTCGATCCCAATCGCAGCTTTAGGACCCCTTGCCACGGTTTCCAACCACGGCTATCAGGGCTACAGTCGCGGTCCCAAACCACGCTTGTAGGAGCCGAACTCGCAGTTTCGAACTGCGTGTTCAGCCTCAGAATGCGCGGTACCAGACCGTGTATTCCAACCTGAACATCGCGGTCCACAGCCGCGTGAAACACCCTGGCACCCGCAGTTCCACCCCACAAACCCGCGGTCCACCCACGTGGACCATACAATAAATCCCCTAGGACCCACCACTCGTCCCTGAACCCAATGAAAACGCAGGTATGAGTTTGACGGAATACCTGTAACTCCCGAAACTGAAAACGGCCGATCGGATCATCCAGAAACGTCAACTCAACTCTGGTCCACTCTGATCACTAGTCAAAGTCAACAAGTCCAAATGACACTTGTCATGTTGGACCCACTCACTATTTATAGTCCGTTGACTTTTTCTTGTTTTGGACATTCTAAACCGATACGGAGTCCGTTTTTCGAATCGTTTCCACCACTGGAATTAACACGACGAGGCCGTCATGATGGTCCACTTGTTTTCTTATTTTTCCACTTTATTTTTTGAGCATTTTTTAGACACCACTCGTCGCCTTGGTTTGCGTGCCACTACGGCTCCTCTCCGTTTTTGGTATATTTTATATCATCGGATTCATTTTTCTGAGCCCGTGATGATGCTTGAGATCATTTCTCGCTCTCACCAACCAATTTTTTGGGTATTTTTCCAAAACGCCCCCCATCACCTCGGTTTGCGTGCCACATCAGCCATTATCCATTTTTGACACTTTTTTATATTGTCGGATTCATTTTTCTGAGCTCGTGATGATGCTTGAGATCATTTCTCGCTCTCACTTGGTACAGTTTCAACATTGTCTCCCGACACCTTGCTGCCTCGGTTTGCACGCCACATCGGTCGCCATTGGATTGTTCCACATTTTTACATGAGCCATTCACTCCTGTCATACAGTAATCGTTTCGTTCTTTTGCCACCATTCATTATCCCGCAAGGAGGCCCACCAGTGTTCCCCCCTACCCTCGTCCTTGGTCCTTGTAAATGTTCCTTGATTGAGCACTTCCTCCTTGCCTGGCCATTCCTTTTGTTCGGTATAATTTTATCCCTTTTTCGGGCCGGACAAGTCCTTTACGAAAAAGGCACTTAGGGAGTTTCTGTTAAGCTTTTTCTGACTCCTAAAACAATGAAAAGATCACCGAGCAACCTTGCTTCCTTTCATGCTTGTTAAAGTACCTGAAAGGGCATCTATCTGGTATAAGTTTAACCCTTTTCTAGACCTAGTAGACTAATTACGAAAAAGGAATACTCTAGTCACACTGGTTAGAAGAGTTCTTCAGTGCATCCTTTGATGCTTCTTCGGGCCTTGGAGACTAACACACGAAAAACCAACCCCCTGGAGTCTTCTTATCACTTTCAGACTCTCTAAAATTGAAAGCAACCATGAGCATGAACTGTCCTAGGATCGTACAAATCCACACGACAGTACCATTCCATTATTTCAGAGTCTTCTTATCGCTTTCAGACTCCTTAAAATTGAAAGCAATCATGAGCATGAACTATCCTGGGCTCGTATAAATCCACACGACAGTACCATTTTACACACACTTCTTCTAGTTCCTTAACCCGTGAAGAAGTCCCCCTGTGCCTCTTGGCACTATGATCGATCATCTCGGTAGCACCCCCAATCAGGTCGCCTTTGTTTAGAGTAGTCTGCAGTCTCCTGCCATTTTACACCAGCTTGAGTATCCCTCATCCCAATCACTATCCTTGGTCCATTACAACTATGATCCCTTTCCCATCAGTCAGTTTCATATGCTGCTCGATCATCCCCGCCATCATACTCTGAACAAAGGAAGTTTGAGTCCACCCACTCTACTTGCCCAGTTATCCCCCACAGTCTGTCAGTCCTACCATCAGTACTCTCATACTTCGGTTCTCCACCTCGCGCTCCTGTCAAGGAAACATCATTGCCTTGATAGTTGCAGGTCTCCCTTTGTCGACGACAACCCCTCTATTCCAGGGGATAGACCCAGAGGTCCCTGCGCCTTGGACCCATCACCATTTGTGGTGAGTGCCTACGGACCATTTTGAGAGGAGTCATCATTGCCTCTCCGAGTGGTTGTTTCTCACATGCTCAACTTCAACACCTTGATCGCATCGTTGAGAATCGCGCAGGGTTTATATCCCTTTAGTTAATGGTCGAAGACCCTGGATTTCCCCCAACTCTAGCACATTGGTGAGTCACTTTGGAACACCCAGTTATATGTTCCCGCGGATGTCCGGGTTGCGTTGGCGATTGTATTCAGAAGCCCTCCAGTTATATGCTTCCTTGAATACCCAGTTCAGTTCCAGTTCAGTGTACCATTGAGGATATGACTCCCCATCACTATGATCCAGCAGCTCATCAGTTCCTCTAGTACCCCACTCAGTAGCACTGTTGTTATTCCAATGTATCAGTTCTTCAACTCAGCCATGGTCATCCCAACAGTATGTCCTATATTTGTGTCCCCTCTGGACCCTTATGATGTACACAGTGGTTTTTTATGTATCCTATAGGTCCCCCTTTTTGTGCCTTACAGTTATTTTTATGTATCTTGATACGAGCATGGGTATGCCCACCTCGTCCATATATTGAGATTCTTCCTCATTCATTATTTGAGACCATGTATATGTTCGGTCCCCATATTTTTGACCCCATTGTTATTATCATTCTCTATCTTGATACGAGCATGGGAATGTCCGCCTCGTCCATATTATCAGATTATTCCTCATCCATTATTGAGGTTATGTACTTTTAGTTTTTGCAGTTTGTTCGGGACCGTTGTTTCGGGCTCCAGTTTGTTTCTTCTCTTCTCCACACCCCAGGAAAACCATACAAGACTTATGATGTCTACCGGCCATACGATGAGCTCCTTCCCTCACACATCAGGGGGCAATTTGTTAACACCCAAAAAGTGCTCACTACCTCATCTACCCCATTACATGACTCATTTGTCCATATCTACCTTCAAAACCTTAAAATCCCATTAAAAAGCCTCCAAAAGGCCACAAAACCATAAAAAAAGGTTCCCAAAAGGCTAAAAAACCCCTTCCCCCAAAAAAATTATCCAAAATTCCTCCAAAATAGCAAAAACCCTCTAAAAAGGGAATAAAAAATATAAAAAAAGGAGGAAAAAGAGGAAAAAGGAGGAAAAAACCCTATACAGCTGACCTAAACCATATGGTTCCCAAAACCATGGGCCAACACTCCACCACCAAAAACCTATAAATAGGTGATGGAGACCCCTCATTTCATATCCATAGCCAAATACACCCTTACTCTGCCAAAATCACTCTCGAAACCCTAGTTCACCCTTGAGCTACTTTCATCATTGAGTGCCCCTTTTGGCCCATTTCCAACCTTTTAGAGAAAGAGAAGGAGCAAAGCTGGAGTTTGGAGCAACCCTCTTGGACCATTGCAAGAACTTCACCAACCTCTACACTTGAGGTAAAATTTTAATACAAAAAAGAAATATCTTCACCATATTTCATGTTTTTGTTATGTTTATTAATGCTCATGCTAGTTTAGAATTCATATTGTTTTTTACTTTAATTTACTATTTATTGAACTGCTACTAAGGAGTCCATTCTCCTTAGTAGGTGCTCATTTGCACAAGCTAGGGTGAAAACCCTAGCTACACTTAGTACATATCAACACCTTTGGATGGTGTGAATCAAGAGAAATGGGGATCGACAGTCGTAGGAATCCTTCGCAGAAAGGATTAGTGGTTGTTTAAGTGTAGGCGAAAGCATTAACCAGTGGGCATGTTAAATTTGATCAATGGTCAGCTACGTCGATCGACGGTCGAGAGCGTGTTTCCATTTTTGACTTGTGCAAAGAGATACAATTTTCAAATTTGCAAACTTTTGGTATAAAGGTGCAAGTTCGGACGGTCTAGATGTGACGGAGCTCAGATCTATAGCTGAGATTTAGTTCACATATCTTACTTGTGCAGGCGATCAACTAACCCAAAATTTGTGAACATGGTAAAGGCATGCCGCTCGACGGACCAGATGTAGTTAAGGTTAAAGATTTATGATGCTGGTTTATTTATGGTATTAGAGGTCAGGTGGCATCTCCGTGGCATGTGAATGATGGCCAATGAGACTAAATCCACCTCATCGCCGTAGTATATTTCTCCCACCTATCCGAAAAGCCTGGCTGAGAATGTTTTGTGTAAACTCAAGTCGCATACATCATTGCTTCTCGAGTGGGAGATTTGGTTAGGCCATCATGGCAAAGGCAATCACGCATGGCTTCCGTCATTATCACGACCATTATAGGCATGGTCCTAGCATCCCCTGTTCAAAATCAGTGCATGAGAAAGGTGGCGAGCCTGGCAGCCCGAGTATTTTTCAGTTAGGATCCGATCATGGAGAGGGATCGAGGAGCCGAAGTGATTTTTGTACCAGAGCAAGCGTGGTCTGAGGTGGAGGGAGAGCACTTTCCTTCATCTCATGTAGCATTCAACTGCATAGGAGATAGCACCACCAGTGAAACTAAAGAGCCCGAGGAGAGACAGGTGTGCAAGAAGGTTTGGCATCGGAAGAAGAAGGAGACCTAAGCGGATGAGCGGGAAACCCACCAGGATGTGGAGATTCTCAAGGAATTCATAATCTCCACTAAGGAAGTGACACCTCCCCCTCCAGTAGAAGAAACAATCGTGGATGACTCCTTCAAGATAGAAGATTTCTTTGATACGTAAGGCCAATTGAAAGCTCAAGAGTAAGGTGGAATCCTGTTCGCAATGTTTATGTTTCCCATCTTAATCAATTTGTTTTTGAGCTCAACACGTATGTAATATTTCTCAATTTTGGACACCAGTTAGGGTCTGTTGACCGTTTTGGCCCAGTTGGGGTTCGCAACCCTGCAAATGATACCTCTAGAATAAGTCCCGACTGGTCTGTTAGTAGTCTTATTCATTTTGTGATTCGCTGTCAGGGGTGGCGAGCAGAGTTGTGTAGGTGGTAGCATAGTCGTAGTTTTTTTCTGATGGTCAATTCGAGGCTAAGAGCTTATAAATATATGTGTAATGGAGGTAGAATGGGTTGGAAAATCAATAGGCCAAGTCCTGGGAAAACTAAGCTCTACCTTTTTGGGACATAATCATTAATAGAATTGCAGTTCTGAAAGCTTTTGTTTAACAGAGATTCATGTGTGATTTAGCCTACAGTCTGTTTTATTCTTCTTCTTATGTGAACGTGCTTCCTATTATTTACTTCCATTATGTTTTCTTTTTCATATCTGGAATCAATGTATAATAGGGCAAAATTCTTGGTAGCAAGCTCTAGCTATTATTTCAGGTATTCAATCAACATTTCCTCTAAAGTTGACATTGAATTCACCACTGTGTGTTCCTCATGTCAATGGACTGTTCGTTCCTTCTTCTTTTATCACCAGAGAATAGCATTTCGACCGGAAGCAGGTGTCTATCTTGCCTCTGTTTTGATATTTCATGCTGCAACATTGTTATTCGATTTGTGTATTAGGTCATGAATCCATTTCCCAATGTTTCTCCCCTAATTATCTCACCAAACCCTTTAAACAATTATCCCACCAGAAATATGACCTCCTGAATGTGCTCTGATTTTAATATCTCGACTAAGAAGATTGTATGTTTCCCATTGATTATTGTCAATCTTTGGTAGAGTTAAGAGAGATCCCTCTCTGATTGCACTGGATCAGAAGTGCAATCTAAAGTGGTTGTGTGGTTACCCCGAAGTGTCATCTTCCCACATCCTTGGGGCTCATTTTGGGTGCTCACAATGATGATCATGATGATGAGGATGAGGATGAAGATGATGATAATTATGATGATGATGATGATGATGATGATGAAGATTATGATGATGAAGATGATGATGAGGAAGAGGGTGATGATGATGATGAAGATGATGATGAGAAAGAGGATGATGATGATGATGATGATGATGATGATGATGATGAAGATCATGGTGAAGATGAGGATGATGATGAAGATGGTGATGATGATGATGATGATGATGATGAAGATGATGATGATGATGATGATGATGATGACGACGATGTAATATCTTGATACTTTGACCTTTTATTATGTGTTGAGCGTAGGCTCTGGAGCACATGGATGCCCTATGTGCTGGGTGTAATCCTAGATGCACATAGATTCCCTATGTGTTGGGCGTAATCCCTGCTGTACAAGGATTCCCTATATGCTGGGCATAATCCCCTATGTACATAGATGACTTTTATTATGTGTTGTGCGTAAGCCCCGATGTACATAGATGACTTTTATTATGTGTTATGCGTAATCCTGGATATACATAGAGTGTTGGGCCTAAGCCTTGGAGCACTCCAAACTTGATGTTGAGCGTAAGCTCTAGAGCATCGAACCTTTGGCCATTGTATCCCTAGTTTTATATTACAAATACATCTTAATACTAGTGTTGAGCAAGGAGATCTGGAATTGCACTAGCGTAACGCCCTTTGAAGACTGTTGAGCATAAGCTATGAATAGCACCAAGGGTTACTTCACTTAAAAGGTGTTGAGTTGAGGAAGGATCTGAATAGAAATAATCATCATGCCCATTTTATTCGACTAAATTGAATCACTACTTATCTCTGCAAGGACTGAGGAAACTTCCACAAAACACGAGGTAATCCGACATGCAAAAGGAGATCTAGAGTTACCTAACCTAGTAGACCTTCTAAACCCACCCAAGGCCTTGTTAAAAGAGTCTACCTTGTTTTATTAATACATCTAAAAAGTTATAGTACTACACTTATATTAATCAAGAGTGATTAATAGAAAGAGATTCACTCATGAATAAGTATTACATATATATATACCTACTTATATAGTTATATGTAAAGACATTATATATAATGATAGTATGAGAATAATAAAAGAATTATTAAGTAAGAATCTATAAACCCACATGGTTAGACTCTACCCACATACCTATTATTCTCGTAAATTAAGTAAGCAAATATATAAAGTTACACTAATTTGTTCAAAAGAACAAAGTCAAGTTTTTAGTCAAACTGAAGATTATAATTGAATAAGATTTTAATCATACATTATAATACAAACTGAAAATCAAACTGAAGATTATAATTGAATAAACTTTTAATTATATATTATAATACAAACTAAAAATCAAACTGAAGTTAATATTAAAATATTATTGTTAACATAATTTCCCATTCCAAAGATTATCTATAAATACAAGGACAAATTCCAATGAGGGAGCATCTATCTTTTTATCATTTCTTTATGGTATCCAGAGAGAAATTTTTCCATAATTCTAGAGAAGTAATATTCCAAGGTTTATTATGATCATCTATTTGCCCTAGGTTCTCTAGACCTCTTTGATGTTAAATTTTCAGAATTTACTTCAATCTGATCTAGGATCTTAACTGAGAGAACAACATGTACAACAAATCTACAGCATAACAATCATGGACACAATAATGCAAGCACACAAGAGTCACAGAGTTTACTTGGGAAAAACCACAAAGGTGAAAACCCCAATAACTTCCTCAAAGATAGATAGAGCAATGATACAACCAGAATACAAGAGATAGTATTCTCCTAGTAGCAGAGCCCCCTCCTCCACAAGTGCGCCACTCTCCCAAGTGTGAGTGAGATAATGGAATGTGTAAAATGAGAGAGACACACTCTCTATTTATACACCAACTTGACTTGACCTTTACTCAACTAGGTCGGCCTCAACTTAACCACTTAACATAATGCTGACTGGGCCGACCCCCACTAGCGTGGTCTAATAACCCTTTGACCCACATGGCCGACCCCCAATAGGGTGGTCTAATAACCCTTTGACCCACATGACTTATACAGGGCTGACCCCAACAAGGTGGTTTAATAACCCATCAAGTATAAGTTACGACACTTACAATATAAATGACGACACTTCCGTATAGAGGAATAATAACATCTCTATAGGAATACAATATACATATATGTGAAATACATTCCGAAGTTACATATACATCAACACTCCCTCTTAACTAGGAAGGTATTTCTCGACACAGGTCTTCTAGCACAAGTCTTCTTCTTTGTATCATCGTCACTAGATAATCGTCATCGAGACATCATCATCGTCACTGCTGCTGCTATCTCAATCAATCTATGAATCTACTCATCATAGGAAGTTCTACAGAGCCAGTCCTTTTTCATACTGGATGTAGGCCCACCACCTGCAGGTCTTCGTCATCACTGGCCATACTGTGGAATCCTCAGGACTTATTACGTGCGTCACAAAACCTTGAAAGAATATCCTAGGCTGTTACGAGCACACAGCTCTATCTATAGGATCTCCCAGGGCCATATTATATGTGACCTCACAACAAAACCTCGCAAGAGCATCCTGGGCTGTTACGAGCACGTAGCTCTACCAATAGGATCTCCTAGGGACAAATTATATGTGGTCACCACAAAACCTCGCAAGAGCATCCCAGGATGTTATGAGCACGCAGCTCTACCTATAGGATCTCCCAGGGACAGATTATATGTGGTCATGGAAAAACCTTGCAAGAGCATCCCAGGACTTATTACGGGCACACAACCCAACCTATCAGATCTCCCAGGGATAGATTATATGCCATAGGACAAAACCTCGAAAGATCATCTTCCAGATATCCCAGGGCACGAATTACATGTCATAGTAAAAACCTCGAAAGACTATTTGCAGATCTCCTAGGTCCAAATTATATGTCCTCCCAGAGCAAAACCTCGAAAGAGCATTTGCCAGATATCTGAGGGCACGAATTACATGCCATAGGAAAAACCTCGAAATACTATCTACAAATAACCCAGGGCCAAATTATATGCTCATCTGCACAACCTGATCCATGACCATAGAGTATCAACCTGATACTCACCATACATCATCCTGATGTACACATGATCATCATGATCATCATCACTACAACATCCTGCTGCATGTCATCTAGAGCAACATTCTGAAGCTCGTCAACCACGATCATCCTGATCATATAATGCATCTACCTGATGCCTACCAAGTATCTACCTGATACATATCATCATACATGATCCACCTGATCATACAATGTATCCACCTGATACAAGTACAAATACATGATATATATCACCATACATGATCCACCTTATCATACAATGTATCCACCTGATACATATACAGATACATGGTCCAAGCATCCAACATGATGCATACAAAATGCATACAAATGATCCTATTGATCATATCCAGCATCCAACATGATGCGTACATACATATACATGATCCAACTGATCATATCCAACATCCAACATGATGCGTACACAGATATACATATAAATGATCCAACTGATCATATCCAGCATCCAGCATGATGCGTACATACATAAACATATAAATGATCCAACTGATCATATCCAGCATCCAACATGATGCACATACATATAAAAATGATCCAACTTATCATACACAGCAGAAAATAGAACATCATCCTGATGCTCATCATCCAGCGCTTACATCCACAGCCATGTGAAGGATCCTCCTTCCAACATGCTTGGAATGGCTTCAACAAATGTGTCCATCACTTCTTCCTTGAAGTGTCCTCGATCTAAAGAACACCAAGCCTCTCTCTGAAGTACTCAAACTTCACCTTGGCTAGTGGCTTTGTCAGCACATCTGCAATCTTCTCATCCGTCACAACATACAGGAGCTTCACAGCTCCTCTCTGCACCATATCCCTGATATAGTGATATTTGATCTCTATGTGTTTCGACCTGTCATGAAACACTGGGTTCTCGGACAGCTTCACACAACTCTGGTTATCACAAAAGATACCAGTAGCATCCAACGGGAGATCAAATAACTCAGATAGTAGCTTCTGTAGCCATACCGCCTCACAACTAGCTGAACAGGCTGCAACATACTCTGCCTCAGCTGTACTTAGTGCTATGCAGGACAGCTTCCTGCTGAACCAAGAAATCACACCTGATCCCATACTGAGGCAGAACCTAGATGTGCTCTTCCTATCTGCAGCACTTCCTTCCCAATCTGAATCAACATAACCCTACAGGATAAAATTTTGATTCGCTTCATACTTGAGCCCAAAATCCACTGTACCCTTCAGGTACCTCAGAACATGCTTTACAGCAACCAGGTGAACACCCCTTGGATCCATCAAGAACTGGCTCAATGTGTTCACAACAAAGCAAATATTTGGTCTCGTGTTCGTCAGGTACATAGAGGACCCAATCATCTGACGATACATCGTGACATCAACCGAATCAGATGAATCATCACATAGAAGCTTCAGGTTCGATGCCATAGGTGTGGCCATATCCTTGCAGTCCATCATCCCGAACCTCTTCAGGATCTCTACTGCATACTTCCCTTGTCCAAGGAAGATTCCATCTACACTCTTCCACACCTCCATGCCAAAAACAAATAGTGCATCATCCCCAAGTTCTTCAACTTGAACTCGGCAGCAAGCTTCCGCTGCATGTCGGCAATCAATCAATCATTTCTTGTTACAAACAGGTCATCTACATACAATAAGAGTATCCCTAGATTGCCTACCTCAACCTTGTAGTAAAGGTTGGAACCCGCTTTACTCTTGGTAAAGACCAAACTGGATAGAAAGCTTCCTATCCTACCATACCAAGTTCTGCACATATATGATTTCCTGTCATGTGTCTCAGAACCAAGTGGATGCTCCACATACACTTCTTCTTCAACTACACCATTCAAGAAAGCTGTCTTGAAATCCATATGGTGTATCTTCTATTTCATCACTTTTTAATGCTGCCATCTGCAGCATGCTTGATCTAATAGTTCCATTTGGAAGTCACAACAGACTTCCCTTCATCTCTTGGGACCGCATCCCAAACATCGTTCTTCATGATTGACGGATCATGGCATTCTTCCCGTATCCTGGGAACTTCAATATCTTCAATAGATCATTTTGTTGCTTAACAAATGTTGTAGTTCTTCTTTTGTAGGTGATGGCATACGATCTTTCCTACACAACACGTTAAATTCCATGATTAGAAAACATCTCATAGTTTTCAGAACAAATTATTACACATAAAGAAATATGTCATACAGTCATGCAATTATCTTATCCAATTCTTCAATACAACATTTATCCATATCCCGTAACTTTCTAGATGCCTTCCAATCTCTACCAGAACATTGTTAAGAGTGTGCACAACTCCCAACATGTCAGCAAAGAGGTTCCATTCTAGATAACTAGCAATGGAATGTTGTACAGTGCCATAGGCCACTTACCCATGCATATTAGTAGTATATTGTTCATCAATGCAACTATTCTAATATGCATAATACACAACCTAATTCTAGGAACATCAGTATATACATTATTGAACAGTATTATTTAAATAATAAAATATGCAAGTAATGACAATTCAAATACTTATCTTTGTTTGTTTGTTGGGTTGACTTCCTCTCAGTCTTTGCTTCTTTTCTGCAACTCCATTCTTTTGTGAGAAGTGGTCAACTGCCTTTGAATATCTGCATCCTTGCAGAAACTACTGAAGTGTGCTCCTTTGCTTTCTTGCAGGAACAACTGGAGTGTACTCCCTCTTGATCTTTGCTTGCTGGATTACCTGTCCTTGAATTTACATCCATCCTTAATCACTATGCATGCTTATTAGTATCATCATTGTGTTATCCTTGAGGTCTCATACATAATCACACATTTATTAGTATAATCTTAATACTTACCAAAACACAATAATCTTAAACATGTATATTTATGATCATTCACAGATAATAAACATTATTATTCAAGGTTTCATGGAAGTTTTCTTTTACTCATACATATTCTTATTTGATCATAGGACTCTTCTGGTTAGTTGAATCATCAATCAAGATAAGAGATATAATATGCATAAAACCCGTGATTATTAAAACCTATACCTTCATGATTCTTCTGGTTAGTCATATCATCAATTATGGTAAGAAACATAATATGCATACAACCATGATTATTCAAACCTATGACTTCATGAATAATCATTATCAACAACACAACAGTATAAGATCCTAACCCAAGGTAGGATTCTAGCTTGATATAGGAAAAACATACCTGGATTAGCATGCTAGCTAGTTATGTCTAACATACCTATATAATATATTCTGGTTCTCTTCAGTCACTTGTGCTAGTAACCTGCATCTCTCATAAGTTAACCATTGTAGAACCAAGTTATACATACCTCGAAAGTAGATCTTCTATGTGATCCATGACAATGGATGAATCTTTGTCTTCATGTCACCATGAGCATATGTTCTTGAAGTAGAACATGATTTGACTTTCTTCGTGTACCTTTTGTGTTAGTAAACAACATAAACCTCATACAACATCACAATTCATTAGTACAATCATAAGTG
This sequence comes from Larix kaempferi, assembly GCA_027924585.1. Lineage (NCBI taxonomy): Eukaryota > Viridiplantae > Streptophyta > Pinopsida > Pinales > Pinaceae > Larix > Larix kaempferi. Next base: position 7,190,513 of record BSBM01000912.1, on the reverse strand, counting down.
TCAAACCCTTAATCAATGAATATCTTCTATTAAGGTGATACAACAAGTCCAGTAATTCATCAAGATTGTACTATAATGATATGAAGACAAACATATGATAAACTTAACCATGAAAGATACCTGTAAGCCATACCTGTCAAGATTGCTTGTAATCTTCTTATGGAAGGCCTTAGCCTCATCTCCCTCTGAGATAGGAACTTCTTCACTTATGCAGGTGACCAATCCATCTTCTTCTAGGATTAACCCAATCCACTGGACCTAGAGCTTGATGAGCTGATCAAGCTGGTATATTCAGAATTTGAAAACTGCAAAGTTTCACTCCTCAATTTTGCCTTTGAAACTTTCAGATTCACTGGACGTGACCTCCAACTAGTGTTTGATGAAGCCCACTCTTCTGCCCAATCAAAAGATTTAATCCAAGGCTCTAATCTTCTATTTTTATGAGGAGCTTCCAGCCGTGGTCACAGATTTCAAAAATTCTCATTTTTGCAGAAGCCCTAATTTTCCACTTTTCTGATCATAGTCCCGAACTAGGGTCTAATCAAGCCCGGCCTTCTTCCCAACCAAAAATTCTGATCTTGGTCTCTAAATTTCTATTTTGATGAGTGACATTCAGCTGTTGTCTCCGATTACAAAAATTCCAACTTTCTACGAAGTCCTAAATTCCAGAAGCCATGAATGAAGGTGCTAAAAAATAATTATGATTTGACAGAAATATGTACCTGATTCTTTCTAGTGTAACTCTGAACTTTTCAATCCACAGGGTATGAAAATTTTTCTTGAGATAGCCCAACCTGTTATCTTTCCATCCCGACAGGTCTGACCTCAATTGGATTCTCTGAGAGAGAGTTATGCCAAGTGTCGCAATGTGACCTGTTTATGGGATAATACAGTAGAGCGAACTTGTACGGCATGCCACGTGTCACTGGTTCAACTTCGGCCTCTGAAAAATTTTCTTGCGATATCCTGACCTGTTATCTTTCCATCCCGATAGGTCTGACCTCAATTGGATTTTCTGAGAGAGAGTTATTCCAAGTGTCGCAACATGACCTGTTTATGGGATAATACAGAAGAGTGAACGTGTACGGCGTGCCACGTGTCACTGGTTCAACTTCGGCCTCTAAAATTTTTTACTGAGATAGTATAGTCTATGCACTACCTATAACATTTTAAGGAATTTCATTTGGAGCTTCCTAGCCCAAGTTATGACCTTTTTCCCAAGGTCACCTGATTTTGACTCAGATCTGGAAGAGGTCGAAACCCTATATTGTACAGATCATAAATCACCAAGTACAACGAATTAGAGGTTGTCCTTTGGACACAAATTACATGGGGATCTGATCTTCGACCTGTAAAGGTTTCAGATCCGAAACCTTCGCCAAAATGGATTTATAGCGAAAGTGCTACGATGACTGGTTTTTGCTATATCAAGCCCTAGCATTGTAAGTGCAACAAGTGTCATACATGTCATATCATGCCTTCTTTCAGGCTAGCTCTGATACCATGTTAAATTTTCAGAATTTACTTCAATCTGATCTAGGATCTTAACTGAGAGAACAACATGTACAAAAAATCTATAGCATAACAATCATGGACACAATAATGCAAGCACACAAGAGACACAGAGTTTACTTGGGGAAAACCATAAAGGTGAAAAACCCCAATAACTTCCTCAGAGATAGACAGAGCAATGATACAACCAGAATACAAGAGATAGTCTTCTACTAGCAGCAGAGCCTCCTCCTCCACAAGTGCGCCACTCTCCCAAGTGTGAGTGAGAGAATAGAATGTGTAAAATGAGAGAGACACACTCTCTATTTATACACTAACTTGACTTGACCTTTACTCAACTAGGTCGGCCTCAACTTAACCACTTAACATAATGCTGACTGGGCCGACCCCCACTAGGGTGTTCTAATAACCCTTTGACCCACATGGCCAACCCCCAATAGGGTGGTCTAATAACCCTTTGACCCACATGACTTATACAGGGCCGACCCCAACAAGGTGGTCTAATAACCCATCAAGTATAAGTTACGACACTTACAATATAAATGACGACACTTCCATATAGAGGAATAATAACATCTCTATAGGAATACAATATACATATATGTGAAATACATTCCGAAGTTACATATACATCAACATTTGAATGTTGGAACCAGCTTGGGGGGATCCAATTTAGAACCGGAAACAGTTCCGGGTCATGGTTGGGAGGAACGTGGCAGTTCCAAATTTATTTGGTTATCATTCCAGAGGTCGGCTGAGCATAAATATTTCCCATTAATTAGTGTTTGAAGTGTGCAGGTGACAAAGAGAATCATTCAAGTATAACTCCAGTAAGAATTTTAACCTCTGTTTTCATATGTAATGATGTTTCTACTCTCATTTAAGTTACAGGTTAAATAAAGGTATTTTAATAGGGCTTCCTATTAAAAAGATGTAAGTTCTTCCTGCATAAACCGTACTCAAATATTTCACCTCTACTAGCCATAGACAAAATATTTTAATCATGGTGCCAGGGTTATATGCTACGAGTTTATTTTAGAAACAAATCTTAGTTCTGTAACTTCTTTTATTACCGTTTAAAAATAGTTTTGATAGAATTTTATTTTCTATACTTTCATTTCTAAGCCTGGAAAAATAATTCTTTGAATCAAACTCCATGAAACAACTAAACCCTACTCTTAAAACATTTATCTACCCTTGAATCTTGCCCAGGATCGTTTAGAGCATGGATCATAGAGGCTCTTATAGTAGCAATGTGAACTTTAAATAGAAATCAAAACAAACTCATAATTCTATTATTGTAAACCTTTAGCTCAACTTGGAAGGGAATCGCGCTTTACTAAACCAACTCAAATAGTAGTAAAGGATCTTACTCTCAAGGTAAAGAAAATCGAATCTTCTTATTCTCTTAAACCCTAGAATTCCCTTCTATGCAATCATTTTATGACCAAACAGTCAATTGATTTCATCCCATTAAACATTTTTAGAACATAGCGTGGCCACACCGCTATCAACATTTATTAACAAATAGAATCGTACATGTAGAGTCCAAAGTTAGTTAATTAAATTTCAGAATGAATTTTCAAGAAACATCTACCGGTTGGGAGCCACGCTATCGTGTTCGGCCAAGTATCAACCCTACCCACTAAAATATCTATCAATCAAAGCTAAACAACTAGATTACCATTCTCCATAATCATGCCTTACAGGCCAATAGATTTCATAGACCAACTAAGCCAAACGAAAACAAGTAATCCCTGAAATGCATAGGGTATGAATTTCTTTCCAAATTAACATTGAATTTGATTCCCAGAAGTAAACACCCAGGCTCACGAATCGAAATTCCTACGCAACATTCCAGTCAACAATGGGGAAAGTTCAACATGCTACAGCGTGGATCATTTTCTATCTCATATTTTTACAACATAAAAGAAAATATAAAAGGAAAGTATTACGTAGTGGAGTTAGGGCTATGCCCATAAATTTATTTAAAACACTTTCATCTGCATTTAAATATCTCAACCATTCACCTACAGCAAAATCCTTCAACTAAAAACGTATAAAATTATACAGGGGCAGTGCTGTAAACCAAAACATATGATGTACAGGGATATTTATTCTCAAACAAAAAAAATTCCATAACTTATAAATTTCTAGAGCCATTGCTCTCTCAAAGATAACAACACATATTCTATAATTGACACTAGTACAAAATGAGAAATTTGTGACTACGTGTTAAAACGTTAGTCACCATAGTTTTTTCAAGTGATCTACTACCAAATTTGACTAATTTTGAGTGACCCAACTATAAATGACTAAATTAAATGACTAATTTAGTCATGGGTTAAAAAATATAACTAGATAATAAGTGACATAGTTAAAAATGACTAATGTAAATAACCAAATTAGTCATGAAATAAAAATGACTAGCTACAAGAATATGAGTTTGTCGTTTATGTTAGTCATTTTTAATTGTGTCACTTCGATAATGGAAAATTGCAATTTTGACAATGAATTAGAGTTACAATTTACTAAATTTTGACAATATTAAAATTTAGTACATTGTAACAGTGTATATGGATTGATGTCACAAAGGGTCTTTGATGAATTAATCCCAATTAACATAACCCATAATTTAGTTTTTGCAAGATGAGTATAACAAGAACATGCTGACCATATTGCTACGTCCAATATAGCTGGCCATTTTGTATCCCTTATAATAAAATTAAGAAAGCGAGACCTAGACCACCCAAGTTAGACCCAGTACTATAGTGTAATGCATACTTTAGGGAGGCTATGGATATGTTTAATAACATGTCAATACCAATCTAATCAATTAGTTGGACTGAGGATCGACATAAATAGAAAACTTCTATTGTACCAGACCACATCGAGACATCTCTGGAGGTAAATAGCACTGGAGTAATCCAGACATATATAATAATATAGAAAAGTACATTCATAATAACAAATAGCAATATCGCAAGTATAGTGAGTGTGTGATTAATGCGATGGACTTGGGAAAATTTTATAGCTTGAATTTAAAGTTGTGGAAACTAAAACACTAGCAAATAAATGGTTAAGAAACAACCAATTATCTCCAGGAAAAATATCACATGTAATACCCATGCAAAGGTAAAGTATTAATAAGGTCTAGTAAATGTTAACCTTCCAATGTGGCAAGGCTATATGCCCTAACTTATAATCAATCATTATGACATAGGGACCCAAACAATTAGGCTCAAACTTTTCTTAAGAGTCTTAAGTTTTAACAAATTTTAAAATTATATTATAATACCATATCTATGGTTCAAAGATAAATTCTCTATTGTAAGTTCTAGCAATTTTCCTATTGTATTTATGCATGTGCTCAAGGGTATTAAGGTGCTTTTCATCCAAGGTTTGTAAGGAGGTAGAATGATAAAGCAATGAAAGATGTAGAAGATTATAGAGGATATGTAAATTTCCTCCAAAACCATGATCCTAACTAAGATTTCATACTCAAAATGTGATCGACAAAAAAAAAAAAAATTCTATTGTCCTTCCACCATACCTTTTAATTTACAAAAATTATAAATAGAGGTAAGGGATATAAAAGTAGCCTTCAATCACAAAGAAAAATAAAACTCTAAGTCAAGACTATATGATAATTCACTATCTACAAATGAGATGTAAGCATGATGAGAAGATGATGGTGGACCATTAAATCGCAATTGAACATCTTGGAAGTGCCATAGCAATAATGTTAGTTTTTCATAATTTACTTCAATCTGATCTAGGATCTTAACTGAGAGAAAAGCATGTACATCATATCTACAGCATATCAATCATGGACACAATAATGCAAGCACACAAGAGACACAAAGTTTACATGGGGAAAACCATAAAGGTGGAAAACCCCAATAACTTCCTCAGAGATAGATAGAGCAATGATACAACCCAAGCATAAGAGATAGACATCTCCTAGCAGCAGCTTCTCCTCCTCCACAAGTGCACCACTCTCCAAAGAGTGTGTGTGAGAATAGAATGATGAAATAGAGTGCCTCCCGCACTCTATTTATACTTGACTTGACTTGCCTAATAACCTTTACTAGGTCGGCCTTAACTTAACCACATAACATAATGTTGACTAGGCCGACCCCCAATAGGGCGGTCTCATAACCCTTTGACCCACATGGCCGACCCCCAATAGGGTGGTCTAATAACCGTTTGACCCACATGACTTATATAGGGCCGACCCCAACAAGTTGGTATAATAACCCATCAAGTATAAGTTACGACACTTACAATATAAATGATGATACTTCCGTATAGAGGAATAATAACATCTCTATAGGAATACAAACACTTATGTATAGAGGAATAATACCATTTCTATAGGATTACAATATACATATATGAAATACATTCTGAAGTTACATATACATCAACACTCCCTCTTAGCTAGGAAGGTATTTTTTGACACAGGTCTGCTAGCACAAGTCTTCTTCTCTGGATCATCATCAGCAAATCATCGTTCTTGAATCATCATCATCGTCACTGCTGTTGCTATATCAATCAATCTCTGAATCTACTCGTCATAGGAAGTTCTACAGAGCCAGTCCTTTCTCATACTGGATATAGGCCCACCACCTGCAGGTCTTCATCATCATTGTCTATACTGTGGAGTCCTCAGGACTTATTACGTGCGTCACAAAACCTTAAAAGAGTCTCTTGACTAGCAAGAACCCTAAAGAGCATCTGAGGCCTTTTTCATCCTATCCAGATCTCCAGGACTTATTACATGTGACTATCACAAAACCTTAAAAGAGTCTCTTGACTAGAAAGAACCCTAAAGAGCATCTGAGGCCTTTTTCATCCTGTCCAGATCTCCAGGACTATTACATGTGACCCCCACCACAAAACCTTAAAAGAGTGTCTTGCCAAGCAAGAACCCTAAAGAGCATCTAAGGCCTTTTTCATCCTGTCCAGATCTCCAAGACTTATTACATGTGTTCATGGCAATGCCTTGAAAGAGCATCTGAGGCCTTTTTCATCCCGTCCAGATCTCCAGGACTTATTACATGTGGTCATGGCAATGCCTCGAAAGAGCATTTGAGGCCCTTTTCATCCTGTCCAGATCTTCCAGGTCTACTTACATGCCATCCCAGAGCAATGCCTTGAAAGAGAATCTGAGGCCTTTTTCATCCTGTCCATATCTCCCAGGTCTACTTACATGCTCATCTGCACAACCTGTTCCACGACCATAGAGTATCAAAATGATACTCACCATACTTCATCCTGATGTACACATGATCATCATGATCATCATCACTGCATTGTCCCGATGCATGATATCTGGAGAAACATCCTAAAGCTCGTCATCCATGATCATCCTGATCATACAAGCATCTACCTGATGCATACCAAGTATCTACCTGATACATATCATCATACATGATCCACCTAATCATACAATGTATCCACCTGATACATACATAGATACATGATCCACGTGATCACACAATGTATCTACCTGATACATATCAACATACATGATCTACTTGATCATACAACGTATCCACCTGATGCATATACATATACATGGTATAAGCATGCAACATGATGCATATACAAAATACATACATATGATCCAATTGATCATATCCAGCATCCAACATGATGCATACATACATAAATGATCCATATAATCATATCTAGCATCCAACATGATGCATACATACATAAATGATCCAACTAATCATATCCAACATCCAACATGAGGCATACATACGTAAATGATCCAACTGATCATACAGAGCAGAAACCAGAACATCATCCTGATGCTCATCATCCAACGCTTACATCCATAGCCATGTGAAGGATCCTCCTTCCACCACGCTTGGAATGGCTTCAGCAAATGTCTCCATCACTTCTTCCTCAAAGTGTCATTGATCTGAAGGACACCAAGCCTCTCTCTAAAGTTATCAAACCTCACTCTGGATAGTGGCTTCATCAGCACATCTACAATATGCACATCTATCGCAACATACAGGAGCATCACTGCTCCTCTCTGCACCATATCTCTGATATAGTGATATTTGATCTCAATGTGTTTCGACCTATCGTGGAACACTGGATTCTCAAACAGCTTCACACAACTCTAGTTGTCACAAAAAATACCAGTAGCCTCCAACGAGAGATCAAATAACTCAAATAGTAGCTTCTGAAGCCATACTGCCTCACAGCTAGCTTAACAAGCTGCAACATACTCTGCTTTAGCTGTACTCAGTGCTACACAGGAATACTTCCTGCTAAACCAAGTGATCACACCTGATCCCATACTGAAGCAACACCCAGAAGTGCTCTTCCTATCTGTAGCACTGCCTGCCCAATATGAATCAACATAACCCTGCAGGTTAAACTTTTGATTCTCATCATACTTGAGCCCGTAATCAACTGTACCCTTTAGGTACCTCAGAATATGTTTTACAGCAATTAGGTGAACACTCCTCGGATCCGTCAGGAACTGGCTCAATGTGTTCACCGCAAAGCAAATATCTAGTCTCGTGTTCATTAGGTACATTGTTGGCTATAACTGACCCAGAGGTTTTCTATAAGACCCAGGTTCTTTGCGGTTTCCCTTTGACCAACAAAACCCCTTCGCACTGGCCCTTTCGGCAACAACCTGCAAGCAGGTTGAGGTCTCACCCGAGGTGTATCTATAGGGTACTGCGGAATCAGATTTCCACAGTAAGTGATGAGCTGCTTGGATGGATGTACTGCACAACACAACAGAGGGTATGTGTTGTGAGGCGAGACTGCGTAGCGATGGGAAACGCTGCGGTCCACACCACTATGTTCTTCTACCACAAGACTTCTACTGAAGCTGCGAACAATCCAACTTTATTCTAAACTTGGATTATCTTTAAAGCGCTTAAGGTACTGAAATGAATATCACTCATCCATTCATTCAGACGCTTAACTGTCTATCATTCTAACATTCATTCATTAACTCAGGATGTCATGATTTGAACATAGCCGATTGATCTAATCCACTGTTATACATTCCTTTACTGCATGTAAGAAAGTACTTAACTAAATGAATGATTCACTGTGTTTGGCCCAGGTTGGGACAAAGTTTTGGTAACACCTTTTTGATAAGCAGGGAAAGCTGAGCTGAGCGCAGCTCAGAAATATAATTTTTTCTAAGTGTTGAGGGTGTTGTGGAGCTGTGCGCAGCATCCAAGTTTTGATCAGGCTACGAAGCTATGCGCAACATTTGAATTTTGGAAGCACAACGAAGACCGGCACTATGAGGAAGCAATGTTGCGAAGCAGTCAGAACACGTGGAGCCAGCAAAGTGGAGTGCTGGACAAGGATCAGGTGCAGGTATCGAATGGACCAGTAATGGTTTATTTTTGGAAAGATGCTCCAGGAGTGCCGAGCGGCGGGCACGAGCAAATCAGGAAGGCAGCCAATGCACGAGTCTGTTAAGGGAAGGACACCTCAGAGAAAGCGATGGCTTGGCACGCATGGTGGGAGAAACCATTAGAGATGAATGGCTTAGAGAAAGTGACTTGTTGGCACACGTGCGACAACAAGGCCGTTAGCGATAGATTGAAGACATGGAGAACCGCCACGATGAAGCAGACGCTACCAGATGCCAGCAAGCCGGTTTAGGGAAACCATTATAGTTTTGTAAACCCTAATGGTTTTTGGGTTTAGGTGTTCAACATTGTAAAGACATGACCTTCGGGCATGATCTAGTTTAAGAAGAAAATTTTTTATGGGATGGGGTTACATTTTGGAGTTACTCTCTTACTTTTGCTGTTACAATTTTGGATGGTTGTATTGTAAAATCTATCTGAGCTAAGAAGATTGTAAAGGCTCTGCAGCTGTGTGCGCAGAGACCTAATTGAGAGAAAGGAGAGTCTGCAGCTGAGTGGGCAGACTAAGAACGGTTCTCCCCATCCCTTTTGAAAGAAATATATTACCAATTGTTCTTGTGGACATAGCTTCTTACCCGGGGAAGTGAACCATGTTAAATTTCGTGTTGTGTGATTGTGCTTATGAATGAATGCTTACTTGTGTTTTTTGTTAATGAATGTCTGGATGTTCCTTGCATACTATTATGAGAGAGATTTTATATGCATTTGCCATTAGAGAAGTATGGAAATGATATGTTAAGTTTCGCATGAATAGTTGAATGGTGAACATTTATTCTTGTGTATGAAGCCATTGAATCAGTCATTTAGTTAAGTACTTTCTTACATGCAGTAAAGGAATGTATAACAGTGGATTAGATCAATCGGCTATGTTCAAATCATGACATCCTGAGTTAATGAATGAATGTTAGAATGATAGACAGTTAAGCGTCTGAATGAATGGATGAGTGATATTCATTTCAGTACCTTAAGCGCTTTAAAGATAATCCAAGTTTAGAATAAAGTTGGATTGTTCGCAGCTTCAGTAGAAGTCTCGTGGTAGAAGAACATAGTGGTGTGGACCGCAGCGTTGCCTACTGCTGCGCAGTCTCACCTCGTAGCACTTACCCTCTATTGTGATGCGCAGTACGTCCGTCCAAGCAACTTATTGCTTACTGTGGAAACCTGGTTCCTCATTACCCCATAGATACACCTTGGGTGAGACCTCAACCTGCTTGCAAGTTGTTTCTGAAAGGGCTGGTGCAAAGGGGTTTTGTTGGTCAAAGAGAAACCATAAAGAATTTGGGTCTTATAGAAAATCTCTGGGTCAGTTATCGGGAAATCCGCGGTCCGCGACCGTGACTGTAGCCCTGACAGCCGCACTCTGGGATCGCGACTCAAAGCCCTAGAGTCGCGATCTGAGATCGTGGAAAGGGGCCCTAAAGCTGCGATCTGGATCAAGCTTTATTGTTATGCCGAGGGGGGGAAAATGGTTATTTATTTGACGTGGGTCTAATGAGTTTGCATTGTGTGATTGACAGGATGCTGGTAGTGCTATGGCGGGAGCTGGAGATCTCGGATGACATTGTGGAGGTCATCCGTAGGGATCGGCATGTTCGGTCAGCTTTGGGGTTGTGCGGGCTTCTGAAGTTCGCACAGGTTCCCATGATGCGTTCAACAGGACTACTACTGAACAGGCTGGTGGGCTTCTGGGAGCTCGACATACAGGCTTTCAAGGTGCAGGGGGAGAGGGTGGATCTCACCCTCGCGGATGTATATTTCTTGACGGGGCTACCCTGTCAGGGTAGGGTGGCTGATACACAACCACGAGTGTCTGCAGATGTGGACATGGAGGATATGTTGGAGCGCTACTGTGCCCCAAAGGCTGAAGTGCACAGGAATGCACTCTAGATTATTGATCTGCGGGAGCCAATAGTGAGAGATTGCTGCATGCGTGGTTCGAGTGTTGGGGTCGCAAGTGCTCGAACGGGTGTATGGGGGCCAGATGTAGCTGGTGGAGTAGGTGCTGCAGGGCACATATTTTTCTTGGGGCTAGATGTTCCTCACCTGCGTTTAGCGAGAGCTGACCAAGGTGAAGGACGTTGGCAAGGGATTTTGTTACAGGTCCTTTCTCTGTGCCTTCTTCATGGTGCGGGTACCTACACTGCGGGCGCGGGTGCCGATCAAGGCAGGAGGGATGAGGGAGCCGCGCATGGTGCGGTGGGGAGAGATAATGCACCAACGGGGTGGCAGGGAAGTCGGCAGGTACTTCACTTAGGAGCTCTACCTACAATGGTTGCAGATGCCACTGACATTGGACGATTATCCATATAGGGATATGGATTACACGGGAGATCCGGAGGCACCACGACCTCTAGGGTAGGCATGGGGACCAGATGGTATGTATCTATTTGCTTGATTGTTTTTTATGTCATATTTTGTGTATGGTAGGTTTGATATATTGATATGCTGGTATTGATGGATGTATGATCTGCAGATGTTGGACCGAGGCTACCATCGGGACACATAGACCGCAGGGGGCATGTGGTTGTACCAGCCCTTCCAGTTTGAGGGGAGGTGCATCGACGGGATGCTAAGGGGACTCTGCAGTCCTTACGAGTGCTCCTAGATTGTTTATTGGTTGGGGCGATTGATGAGGGGTGGTGAGACCTGGATCAGGAGGTGATTCAGGATTATCTCGGGGCTCCACAGGATTTCCGTTCGATCGCGATTTGGGTGGGCATACTGGTGGAGAGGAGTAGGGCACAGGATCATGCAGGCGATGAGGAGCTGCTAGAGGAGGAGCAGGGGGAGGATTCGGAGGTGACCGATGTGAGCGGTGATGGCGGGTACGACTCTCACTAGGGAGTACAGAGGATTCCCCCTTCAATGTGTATGGACACTTGGGGTTTTTTGTAGCTACGACATGTATTCTATGAGGTTTTGTCGATGTATATATATTTTTTGTATAGCTGAGTGTTGAGGTACTCAAGACATGTGTTGAACATTAACATTTATTTATATATATATATATGCACATGGATGCATCTTTTGAGATTATGATTTATTGTACGCACGTGGATGCGCTTGTGTCTTTTGTATGATGATATGCACGTGGATGCCCCTTGTGGATTCGGTATTATGTATTGCACATGGATGCAACAGTATGTGTTTAGGATAGGCACGTGGATGCCCTTGTATAGTTGTGTGGTTATGTTATTGCACATGGATGCAAATATTATTTGATGATAGGCATGTAGATGCCCCTTGTTGTAGATGGAGTCTTTTTGGGATTTTTATATGTTTTTTGATGGGATGATATGGTATGATGATGCATGATGGATGGTTTACATGGTTTGATTTATATGCCAATATAGGCTGTTGTTAGCCATTTGATCGGCGACACTATTCTGATCTCGTGGGACATGGGTGAATGATATGGATTCAAATTGTTGGCTTAGCTGTTTTGTGCGCAGGAACTTTCTAAAGAGACAAGGATCACGCACCTAGTAGTAGTTGTTGAGTTGGGAGACAAGTACTTAGGAATCAAGGAACACATGAAGGTGACATATGCCCAGCTGAAGGGTAGCATTCAGAAGATTGGTCACATCATCATACTCTGCCTGGTTATTGGTAGCAGCGCCTATGCACATTCCGTCAAGGTGGATCAACTCATGTGAAGGGGAATATAAGACCCATGCTGCAGAGGCCAGGTTTGGAGACCAGCGGCTTGCTCCATCAGTGAAGCCAATGTAATGAGGTGGAAGATGGTCCATCTGTGATCATGCAACAATGATGAATGTAAGGTTGTGGTAAAAAAGGTGAAAAACAAAAAGACAACAAACTGTACAATACAAACCAATGGGGGCGCGGGTTTGATTAAGGACAAAAGCGTTTAAGATATAACCCATTATGGGGGTTGCGCAAAGGGTGGCCTTCAGAGTCAGTTAAGGGCCTTGCCACATGGATTCAAACTTTCCTTTACCAGTCTTGTCGTGGGCTTGGTCATAGGCGAGGACCGGGTCCCCTTCGCGGAAAGTTTGCGGGTGGACATGTTTGTCGTAACTAGCTTTGGAGTGGTTCTTGGCAGCTTCAGTGGTTTGGAGGGTGGCGCGAAGGTCGTCGTTAGCTTGTTCCAATGATAGCAAACATTGTTCGACTGGAGAGGTGTCTGGGAGAAGCTCGACGGTGATGTGTAAGGCAGGTATCTGATACTCAATGGGGAGGACAGACTCTACACCGTGAACTAAATGAAATGGGGTAAAACTTGTGGCGGTCTTCGTTGATGTATGGTAATCCCATAATGTAGGGAAAAGCATGTGATTCCAATTGGACTTATGCCAGTCAACAGTGCATTGGAGGATGGTTTTTCAAATTTTGTTAATGGCCTCCACTTGGTCGTTCCCTTGGGGGTAGTAAGAAGAGGAATACTGATGTTCGAACTTCAGTAGAGTGGACAACTCGCGTCAAATGGCATCTTCAAAATGTGAACCTTGGTCTGAGACTCCTTAGTAGCAGTTCAGTAAAATCATAAAACAAGACAGTAAATAAAACAGTAAATTACTCTAAGCATGTGCATAAAAATAAATGACAAGATAATAAAAATTGGTTTTTGTATTAATTTTACCTCAAATGTGAGGTTGGTGGAGCCTTTGCAGTAGTCCAGGAAGGTTGCTTCCAAGCTCCAATGGGTTCCTTCTCCTTCTCTAAAGTGTTTTGGATATGGGCCAAAGGGGCACTCAAATGTGAAATTAGCGCAAAAAGGTGAGCTAGGGTTTCAGGAGTGATTTTGGCAGAGTGAGGATAGGGAAGATTGCGGATGTGAAATGGGGAGCCTCCATCATCTATTTATAGTTTTTTAGTGGTGGAGTGTTGACCCATGGTTTTGGGAACCATATGGTTTAGGTCAACTGTATAGGGTTTTTGCTTCCTTTTTTCCCTCTTTTTCCTCTTTTTTGTATTTTTTATTCCCTTTTTAGAGGTTTTTTGCTATTTTTGGAGGGATTTACATTATTTTGGGGGAAAAAAGGGGGTTTTTGGCCTTTTGGAGGCTTTTTAATTTTTTTTTGGCTTTTTGGAGGATTTTTAATGGTTTTTTGGCCTTTTGGAGGCAAATGTGGTAGGAAATATGGACGAATGAGTCAGGTAATGAGGGAGATGAGGTAGTGAGCACTTTTTGGGTGTTAACAATAATGCTACCATCTAAGACCAGGATTGTCCATGTCGACCCATTGGCTATTGCATTTCCAATGTCAGAGCAGATTGTCTTGCACACAAAAGGTGTCGAACGGGTAGAGCTCGAATTGGCCAAAATCACCTTACCAGGATTACACTTCATCGTCGAGGAGATGTATGAACGAACAATAGGGTCGATGAAGTCACAAGTAGAGCTCCACGCAGCAAACAGGCAGCTCGAGTTGTGCATAGACATGCAGCTGCGTGATGAACACGGGGGGTTCACTAGTGAGTCAATATCATATCACGTCCATTCATATTGGGGGTTTAAATACTCTTAAAAACCTCAAAAATATATTGCTATGTATTAAGGGGTCAAGGAGGGTTTTTAATTTGACATAGTAATATAAATATTGTGGGTTATTTTATTTGGGTGGGATGAGGAATAACCTCCAAATCATGGCATGTATTCATACCTCCAAATCATGGGCTCAATTCATACTCACCTAAAAATTATGTACCCTCCATTTTTATTTGATCTTGCTTATGATCCTAAGTATTGCATAAATATGGTAATAGTGTACCAATGATAATATCAATGGAAGTCTCTTTGGATTACTATCCTTGAGAAATCCTCATTTAATAGATTCTTTAGGCTTGGTTTAAATTGATGTCATTGTGTTTTTCATCTTTAAGTTAAGATATGTAACTAATTGGGAGTTCCAGAGTTGATCAGTTGTATTGTATTTTTTGTAGGCATTCGAGTAAAAGATATAAATATTCAATTTTTAGGTTTGGGTTTAGGTGGGTATTGAGATTTAATGAAATCTTTCTCCATGACAACCAAGAAAAGTGAGATCGATCTTTCTTAGCTCACTAGAACCAAGATTTTTGTTTTGATAGGAAGGTAGGGGAGTCCATCCACTTAAGGGTTTCATTTTTGCATTTTTATGGAGTTTAATTATTAAGCTTATAGAAAACATGAGCTCTCTATGGATATACATGTATTTACATAATATAAAATTGGTAGATTAGCAGGCCGTGGTGTGAAACAATTGCAAATATCATCCTTTCTAACCATTGCACTAACTACTGGACTATCAGTCTTTTACATTCTTTGTTATGTTGATCTCTTGGTTGGGTTTCCTTTTACACATTTTTCTTTCTCCAGTAATATTTTGTTGGGTCTTCCACTATCCAGCGTTACAAATTGATCAATCGCCCCTGCAATCCTGGTGAGATCATTATTAGTATTATACTATTATTTTATTTAGCATCTTGTTTGCTTATACTAAGATGTTTAGGGTTCTTGTTTGTTACAACTTGATATCATGATATAAAGGGGGTATTAAAAATGTGTTGATAAAAATGGATACCTACCATATCTGGTGAAACAAGGGGTTTTCTTAATTGGAAAGGAATATTGGGAGGGGGGTTCAAAAATACAATTTTAGGAGAAATTTTCCAATATTTAGTGAAATTAGGGATATTCTTTAATATCATGCGAACGATCGTGCTATGTAACAAGTTCACTAAGTGAAACCCCCGTGGTGATGAACAGGACCGCTGGAAACAATTTAAGAATACCATATCCACTGTTTCCATGGATATTCAAGGTATAGAACTCCAAGATGATCCTTCAGACATATTTATGAGGATCGATGACAAGGTCAAATATTTGAAGGTGGAGATGCAGGATAAGGATATCCTCCATGAGGCCGATCTCGCTAGATTACAAGAGAAATTGAATAAGTAGACGCCATTAACTGAGCAGCAGTTGAGAGAGAAAGACGTGAGTGCCATCGTGCAGAACATAACGAGTGGCATGGCTCAGTGCCAAGATCTCTTGGAAAAAGTTTCAAAGGCATTCACTGCCCTTGAAGAGGATCAGGGGCTACTGCAGGTAAAGACCGCGGTCAAAGAAAAGCAGACTGTGCTAGAGATGTTGGATGCAGAACTCAAGGCTCTGGCACCCAGGGAGACGCTGTCCAGGTATAAGGAAGTACCAGGGTTGAAGAAGCAAGTCCAAGAATTAAGAGAGAAGGAGATTGAGATGGACAATCAGTCATAGCAACTCTTGGAGGATGCTACAGTAGTGTCGCAACAGATAGAAGGCAAGCTAAAGGAACTGCGCGACAACCAGGAGTAGGTACAGGGACAGATTGGAGAAGATATAACTCCAACGCTGCTTGAAACAGTACAACAAGTCGAACAGGATACCAAAGAAGCAGTGGAGCAGTTGCTCAGTGCAGATAATGAGTTCGTGGCCAAACTAGTTCCACCGGTCGTGGAACAAAGTGAGACGACCGAAGCAGCAAGTGGCTTGAGGATGAGCCACATGTATGTGTTAGGGGCATATTGGGCCCAGGTTGGGACAAAGTTTTGGTAACACATTTTTGATAAGCAGGGAAAGCTGAGCTGAGCGCAGCTCAGAAATATAATTTTGTCTAAGTGTCAAGGGTGCTGCGGAGCTGTGTGCATCATCCAAGTTTTCATCAGGCTGCAAAGCTGTGTGCAGCATTTGAATTTTGGAAGCACATCGAAGACCAGCACTGCGAGGAAGCAATGCTGTGAAGCAGTCAGGACACGTGGAGCCAACAAAGTGGAGTGTTGGACAAGGATCAAGTGCAGGCATTGGATGGACTAGTAATGGTCTATTTTTGGAAAGATGCTCTAGGAGTGTCGAGCGGCGAGCATGAGCAAATTAGGAAGGCGGCCAATGCACGAGTCTGTTAAGGGAAGGACAACTCAGATAAAGCGATGGCTTGGCATTCCTGGTGGGTGAAACCATTAGAGATGAATGGTTTAGAGAAAGCGACCTGTTGGCATGCATGCGACAGGAAGGCCGATAGCGACAGATTGAAGACGTGGAGAACCGCCATGATAAAGCAGACGCTACCAGATGCCAGCAAGCCGGTTTAGGGAAATCGGCACAGTTTTGTAAACCTAAGGGTTTTTGGGTTTAGGTCTTTGACATTGTAAAGACATAACCTTCAGGCATGATCTATTTTAAGAAGACAATTTTGTATGGGATGGTGTTACATTTTGGAGTTACTCTCTTACTTTTGCTGTTACAATTTTGGATGGTTGTATTGTAAAATCTATCTGAGCTCAGAAGATTGTAAAGGCTCTGCAGCTGTGTGCGCAGAGACCTAATTGAGAAGAAGGAGAGTCTGCAGCTGAGTGCACAGACTAAGAACGGTTGTCCCCATCCCTTTTGAAAGAAATATATTACCAACCATTCTTGTGGACATAGCTTCCCACCCGAGGAAGTGAACCACGTTAAATTTTTTGTTGTGTGATTGTGCTTATGAATGAATGCTTACTTGTGTTTTCTGTCAATGAATGTCTAGATGTTCCTTGCATACTGTTATGAGAGAGCTTTTATATGCATTTTCCATTAGGGAAGTATGTAAACGATATGTTAAGTTTCGCATGAATAGTTGAATGGTGAACATTTATTCTTGTGTATGAAGGAAGTGAATCGGTCATTTGGTTAAGTACTTTCTTACACGCGGTAAAGGAATGTGTAATAGTGGATTAGATCAATCGGCTATGTTCAAATCCTGACATCCTGAGTTAATGAATGAATGTTAGAAGGATAGACAGTTAAGCATATGAATGAATGGATGAGTGATATTCATTTTAGTACCTTAAGCTCTTTCAAGATAATCCAAGGATAGAATAAAGTTGGATTGTTCATAGCTTCAGTAGAAGTCCTACTGTACAAGAACATAGTGGTGCAGACCGCAATGTTGCCTAACGCTGCGCAGTCTCACCTCGCATCACTTACCCTCTGTTGTGCTATGCATTACATCCGTCGAAGCAAATTATCACTTACTATGGAAACTTGGTTCCGCAGTACCCCATAGATACACCTCAGGTGAGACCTTAGCCTGCTTGGAAGTTGTTGCCGAAAGGGCCGGTGCGAAGGGGTTTTGTTGGTCAAAGGGAAACCGCAAAGAACCTGGGTCTTATAGAAAACCTTTGGGTCAGTTATAGCCAACATACTTCAAGGACCCAATCATCTGACGATACATCGTGACATCAACCAAATCAGATGAACCATCACACAGAAGCTTTAGGTTCGATGCCATAGGTGTGGCCATGGACTTGCAATCCATCATCCCGAACCTCTTCAGAATATCTACTGCATACTTCCCTTTCCCTAGGAAGATACCATCTACACTCTGCCACACCTCCATGCCTAGAAAATAGTGCATCATCCCCAAGTTCTTCATCTCGAACTCGACAGTAAGCTTCCGCTGCGTGTCGGCAATCAATCTATCCTCACCTGTAACAAACAGGTTATCCACATACAAAAGTAGTGTCACTGGATTGCCTTCCTCAACCTTGTAGTAAAGGTTGGAATTCGCTTTACTCTTGGTAAATCCCAAACTGGATAGAAAGCTGTCTATCCTACCCTACCAAGTTATGCACATATATGACTTCTCGTCATGTGTCTCAAAACCAAGTGGTTTCTCCACATACACTTCCTCTTCGACTACACCATTCAAGAAAGTTGTCTTGACATCCATCTGGTATATCTTCCATTTCATCACTGCAGGCAGAGAAACTACTGATATGATGGAAGTGTGCATGGCTATAGGTGTAGAGATCTCTTCATACTCAATCCCTTTTTCTCTTCATACTCAATCCCTTTTTCTAGGAGAATCCACGAGCTACAAACATCGTTTTGTATTTCTCCATGCTACCATCTGCAGCATGCTTGATCTTATAGATCCATTTAGAAGTCACAGCAGACTTCCCTTCAGGTCTTGGGACTGCATCCCAAACATCATTCTTCATGATTGACTGGTACTCCTCGATCATGGCATTCTTCCTGAATCGTGGGAACTTCAATATATTCAATATCTTCAATAGATAACTTTGTTGCTGAAACAAATGTTGTAGTCCTTCTTTTGTAGGTGCTCGTATACAATCTTTCCTACAAAACAAGTTAATTTGCATGATTAGAAACTTCTCATAGTTTTCAGAACGAATTCTTACACATAAAGAAATATGTGATACTGTCATGCAATTATTTTAGCCAATGCTTCAATACAACATTCATCCATATCCTGTAACTTTCTAGATGCCTTCCAATCTCTACCAGAACATTGTTAAGAGTTTTCACTACTCCCAACATGTCAGCAAAGAGTTTTCATTCTAGATAAGTAGCAATGGAATGTTGTACAGTTCCATAGGTCACTTACCCATCACATGCATATTAGTAGTATACTGTTCATTAATGCAATTATTCTAATATGCATAATACACACCCTAAGTCTAGCAACATAAGCATATACATCATTGAAAAATATTATTGAAACAAACAAATATGCAAGAAATGACAATTCAAATACTTATCTTTGTTTGGTTGTTGGGTGGACTCCCTCTGAATCTTTGTAACTCCATTCTGATGTGGATTGTGAGAAGTGGTCAACTCCCTCTGAATATTTGCATCCTTGCAGAAACTACTGGAGTGTGCTCCCTCTTGATCTTTGCTTCCTGGATTACCTTTCCTTGAACTTATATCCATCCTCGATCACTATGCATTCTTACAAGTATCATTATTGTGATATCCTCAAAATCTCATACATAATCATATATTTATTAGTATATTCTCAATACTATCAAAACACAATAATCTTAAGCATGTATAGTCATGATCATTTTAAACACAAATAATAAACATTAGTATTCAAGGTTTATATAGGACTCTTATGGTTAGTCATATCATCAATTAAAGTAAAAAACATAATATACCTAAACCCGTAATTACTCAAACCTATACTTTCATGAATCTTCTCGTTAGTCATATCATCAATTAAGGTAAGAAACATAATATGCATACACCCATGATTATTCAAACCTATGAATAATCATTATCAATCATGCCATGTATACTTATATAAGAGATTCTATCACAAGGTAGGATTCTAACTTGATATAGGAAAAACATACCTGGATTAGTATGTTAGCTAGTTATGTCTAACATACCCACATGATGTCTTCTTGTTCTCTTCAATGACTTGTGCTAGTAACCTGCATATCTCATAAGTTAACCATTATAGAACCAAGTTATACATACCTCGTAAATAGATCTTCTATGTGATCCATGAAAATGGATGAATCTTTGTCTTCATGTCACCATGATCATATGTTCTTGAACTAGAACATGATCTGTCTTTCTTGGTGTACCTTTCATGTTAGCAGACAACATAAACCTCATACAACACCATAATGCATTAGTACAATCATAAGTGTCAACACCCTAATCAATGAATATCTTCTATCATGCATTCATAATTTTATTAAGGTGATACGACAAGTCTAAATATAATCAAGATTGTACTAACCGTAATAATATGAAGACAAACATACCATAAACTTAATCATGAACAAATCTCGAAACATACCTAGATAAGTCATACCTGTCAAGATTGCTTTTAATCTTCTTATGTAAGGCCTTAGCCTCATCTCCCTTTGAAACAAGAACTTCTTCACTTATGCAGGTGACCAATCCATTCGCTTCTAGGATTAACCCAATCCACTTGATTTGCAGGAACTGGATCTGGAGTTGGATTAGGGTTTGTCAAAGAAACCCTAAAAATTCATACTTTGAATTTCAAACTTCTGAAAGGATAGAAAGATGCGCCTTGATGAGCTGATCAAGCCGATATACTCAGGATTTGAAAAATGCAAAGTTTCACCCCTCAAAATTGCTTTTGAAACTTATGAATCTTCTGGACAGGATCCCGAACTAGGGTTTGATAAATCCCACCCTTCTACCCAATCAAAAGGTTCGATCCAAATCTCTAAGATTCTATTTTTCTAAGGAGATTCCAGCCGTGGTCACAGACTTAAAAAATTCCCATTTTTGCAGAAGCCCTAATTTTCCAGTTTTCCGATCACAGTCCTGAACTAGGGTCTAACCAAACTCGACCTTCTGTCCAACCAAAAAATATGATCTTGGTCTCTAAATTTCCATTTTCATGAGTAGCATTCATCCGTTGTATCCGATTACAAAAATTCCAACTTTCTCCGAAACACTAATTCCTGGAGCCATGAATGAAGGTGCTCAAAATCGAATTATGTTTTGACAGAAATATGCACTTGATTGTTTCTGGTGTAACTCCAAAATTACGAATCCACAGGGTCTGACACTTCTACCTATGGTATCCCGACCTGTCATCTTTCCAACCCCATAGGTTTGACCTCAATTGGATACTCTGAGAGAGAATTATGCAAAGTGTCACAACATGACCTATTTATGGAATAAAACAGGAGAGCGAACTTGTACGGTGTGCCATGTGTCACTGGTTTAGTTTTTCCTTTGAAAAATTTACCTGAGAAATTAAAGTCCGTGCACTACTTGTCACTTTTTACTAAATTTCATTTGGAGCTTCCTAGCCCAAGTTATGACCTTTTTTCCTAGGTCACCTGTTTATGACTCAAATCTGGAAGATGCAAAAAACCTAGATTGTACAGATCATAAAACACAAAGTACAATGAAGTAGAAGTTTTCCTTTGGACACAAGGTACATGGGGATCTTATATTGGACCTGTAAAATTTTCAGATCCTAAAACTTCTCCAAAATGGATTTATAGCGAAAGTGCTTCGATGACTAGTTTTTTCTATATCAAACCCTAGCATCACAAGTGCAACAAGTGTCATACATGCCATACCATGCCTTCTTTCAGGCTAGCTCTGATACCATGTTAGTTTTTCAGAATTTACTTCAATATGATCTAGGATCTTAACTGAGAGAACAACATGTACATCATATCTATAGCATATCAATCATGGACATAATAATGCAAAGCACACAAGAGACACCGAGTTTAATTGGGGAAAACCATAAAGGTGAAAAACCCCAATAACTTCCTCAGAGATAGATAGAGCAATGATACAACCCAAGCATAAGAGATAGACATCTCCTAGCAGCAGCTTCTCCTCCTCCACAACTGCGCCACTCTACAAATAGTTTGTGTGAGAATAGAATGATGAAATAGAGTGCCTCTCGCACTCTATTTATACTTGACTTGACTTTCCTAATAACCTTTACTAGGTCGGCCTTAACTTAACCACATAACATAATGTTGACTGGGCCGACCCCCAATAAATTGGCCTAATAACCCTTTGACCCATACGGCTCACCCCCAATAGGGTGTTCTAATAACCCTTTGACCCACATGACTTATATAGGGCCGACCCCAACAAGGTGGTCTAATAACCCATCAAGTATAAGTTATGACACTTACAATATAAATGATGATACTTCCGTATAGAGGAAAAATAACATCTCTATAGGAATACAAACACTTATGTATAGAGGAATAATACCATCTATATAGGAGTACAATATACATGTATGAAATACATTCTGAAGTTACATATAGATCAACGAATAAAAGATAGAAAAAATTATCATATAATAGAAAATGATGAAAGGGTAACTATGCCAAATACTCAAATGAGGACATCTATGTGCTCAAGGGTAAGGTGCTTTACATCCAAGGTTTTTAACTAAAGCATGTGATTTTGCTCTTATTTAGGGATGGAATCATGCGAATATCCACAAGCAAGGGAATAAGGTGCAATAGTATGGAATATGACTCAAACCCAAACATACGACCGACCTCCTCAAACCCAAACATACAACCGACCCCCAACTCGAACCGAACCCACCTCTTATTGACTTGACTGACCTCTAGCTCATAATGAAACATATGACTGACTTCTTCGACCTCATTCATGGAGGATTATTGAATTCATGGAGATTTCCTCTCTTAAATACCCAACTATGGAGGATTATCCTAAATTTATGGATATTTCCTCCTCAAATTACATAGATAATGGATCGTTGGTGCCAAATATTTTCCATTGGAGGGAAGCGAGTAGGGTTTGGTGGTTTGTGGGAGGAAAATAATTGTGAATTCAGTTTGAGAGGTGTTTTTGGCCATTTACGAGGTCACCATTGATGCCCATTGATGAAATTGCGATGCCTATTAACCATTGTTGAGGGTTTAGAATTGGGTATTTATTTTCCAAATCTGCCCTGGATAGAAGAGCATTGGACAAATCTTGGAGGCTCTTGAAGAGGTAGGCAACGAATTATGTAGCTCTAGAGTCAAAACCTCAAACTTCCCTTCCAGAATCACAGGTTAGTTTTTTGGTTTTATGTGAAAATTTATCTTATGCATGTTAATCTTGGTTAGAAACCTACATTGTGAATGTTCAAAATTCTCTAGCATCCTGAATCTTGATTATTTATTGTGAATTTTGATTCTTAAATAATTGGTTTTTCAATAATTAGTAAGAACTTACATCTCTGAGAAGAAGTCCATCTCTGGTAAGAACGTGCATGTCTCCAATTAGTGGAAAGAATTTTCATTAGTTTATCCATTCATGGGTTACTGCAATCAACAAAATATTGACATCCATTTTTAATAAAACCTATTGTAGTGCACGAGGTACCAAGTCACGAACATACCCGATATCAAATTGCTACAACGAAGTAATGTGCACTTATCTGTCATTTTCAAAATCCTAACCACCGTCCAGAAAACACCCAACCCATGTAAAGGATATAACACAATTGCAAAAGTTGCAGGACTGAATTGAAGGTCGTAGTCTTCTTTTTGGAGGCTGAATTGATCATATAGAACAACGATCTCCTCTTTCTTGGTCGTGTGATCACTTATAGAGTTCGTATTGGATCTATGGAGGTAGTTTCAACCTTTGCTTCCATATTTTAACCTGATAAGGCATCGATCTATTGTTATTGACGAGGCTTGTTGAGTATATCAGAGATCTATTGGTTTTAATAGTGGTTCTTTATATGCTCGGCATATTCTTCTATTGTTGGGCACAAACACAAGATTTGATATGAATTACAACCCATATCTATAGCACAATTCCAAGTCATCATTTGCTATAGTTGATAGAAGAAGGCCATATGGTGTTGTTAACTTCACAGGTGCAAATTCATGAGGGATCTTGAATACACAGTTGTTGGGTGCCTCTAAATACAGTCCCCTCTATTTTCTTCTTTGTGTTTGGAGTGTATTCTATCCAAGCATAAGTTCTATGGATGTTAATCACTCCCAGGTGTGAGTTAAATTGTAAATTTGAATAACTTCCTTATTTTTGCTGAAGAAGTAATTCTGGAAAACATGTCTTTGCTATTTGTTGGCCTGTCTTAGCATTTATTACCTAAAATATATTGTTTTTGAATGTTTGTTGTCATTTGAAATCATAAGGAAGAGTTTGTGCATTTTGAATGGACATGGAAATAATCACGTTGGTGGATAGTTGTTGTTAAAACATTCAAAGACAAGCAATTCACAATCAGATGTGACATTAAAATTATAGCAACAACAAGAAGAAAATCTCAGTAAGACCTTATCTGCAACTCTGCTGATATTCATCTCCCAAATTGAGAATAGGGGGGATACTGCTTGGGTACATCATAAAGGGATGTTGTGTGGCTTAACTGTATTGGGGGTCAATTTCAGTAGGGAGACTGGATGGTAAAGAGTTTGTATATAGGTGTGGGATTATGGATGGTGTAAAATTGACATTGCATGATGTACTTTTGAGTCCCATTGACCTAATTTGGTCATTTGTGAACATTAATATAATTTATTTCTTACCATGAACTGATATTAAGACATTATTTTGATATTATTCGTATCTATTGTGGGTCATGTCAAGTTATAGCTTGTTAATTTCATTTATTGTTTTCCCTTAAGACATACTGGCATATCACATCATGTAAATCTTTAGTTGGAGAAGTAAACATCAAATCAAAGAAAAACTAGACATGCTTGTTTGGCACAACTTATTTTTATGTACTAGTTCTAATTGAACAAGTGGCAAGGGGTTTTCATGTAGGATCTCCTAGCCTTTTGTTGAATTGATAGGTTAGCCCTTTATTTTACATGTAAATACTCACCTCACCCTCCAGTCCATAAACAAGGGGTGATTCCTCGTGGTCGAGAAAGAGCTTCAATCAACAATTGGCCCACAAGCTCAAACATGTCACAAGTGGGGTTTGAACTAAGGTGGGGAGGATAATTTTTCCTCCCAAGCACCTGAGCTAGACCCTCAACTGACAAATGTGTGGCTTGCTTATGTGTTGAGATATTGTAACTTCAAAGAATATTATATTTGTACTTTATTATTCCGGAGATGTTTCATTCCTCCGTGAAGATCTTATTGTATATCCGGAGATGTTTATTCCTCCGTCGGAATGTGGTAACTCGGGTTATTAGACTTCCCTAGTGGGGGTCGGACCTGTATATGTTATGTGGGTCAAAGGGTTATTAGACCACCCTAGAGGGGTCGGCCAAGTCAGTTGTAGTGGGGTATTTAACCCATTGGTTAAATACGAGCCTACGTGTACCTGTGTAAAATACATGTCAGTGTAGTGTATAAATAGAGGAGGTGTGTTCCTCATTTGACACATACACTGACTTGAGAAAGGAGCACTTGTGGAGGAGAGGTCTGCTATGGTGGAGGAGGAGATCATATCTTTGGTTTGCATCTTTGTGTATTGCTGGTCATCTATATTGAGGAAGCTTTACTGGGTTTTCTACCCCATGAGGGTTTCCCAGGATAAATCTGTGTCTCTTGTGTTTATGCTATGCTTGTTGTTTCTTCAGTGATCCTGTATATGCTATTATTGTGAAATGGAATGTAATGCTGCTATTTTCAGTCTTAGCATATTAAATATTAACATGGTATCAGAGCTAACCTGAAGGAAGGCAAGGTATGGCACTTACGACACTTGCTTTACTTACGACAATTTGAAGGTTAGGGTTTTACATAGGAAAAACCAGTCATCGTGGAACTTTCGCTATAAATCCATTTATGCGAAGTTTCAGGGTCTGAAACATTTACAGGTAGAAGATAACATCCCCAGGTACCTTGTGTCCAAAGGGAACCCTCAGATTCGTTGTACTTTATGAGTTATGATCAGTACAAGTTAGGGTTTCTGCCTCTTCCAGATCTCAGTCAAAATCAGGTAACCTTGGAAAAAAGGTCATAACTTGGGCTAGGAAGCTCCAAATGAAATTTCGTCAAAAGTGACAGGTAGTACATAGACTGTACTTTCTCAGGAAACGTTTTCAGAGGCCGAAGGTGAACCAGTGACACGTGGCACGCCGTACACGTTCGCTCTCCTGTTTTATCCCATAAACAGGTCACGTTGCGACACTTGGCATAACTCTCTGTCAGAGAGTCCAATTGAGGTCATACCTGTCAGGATAGAAATCTAACAGGGAGAGATATCTCAGGAAAAGTTTTCAGAGGCTGAAGGTCAAACAGTGACACGTGGCATGCCGTACAAGTTCGCTCTCCTGTTTTATCCCATAAACAGGTCACGTTGCGACACCTGGCATAACTCTCTTTTAGAAAATCCAATTGAGGTCAGACCTATCAGGATGGAAATATGACAGGTCAGGCTACTACAGAAAACGTTTTCAGACCCTTTGGAGCAAAAATTTCAGAGTTATAGCAGAAACAATCAGGTGCATATTTCTGTCAAAACATAATTATTTTTGGAGCACCTTTATTCATGGCTTCCGGAATTTAGGGTTTTGGAGAAAGTTAGAATTTTTGGAATTGGAATCCACGGCTGGAAGCTCCTCAGAAAAATAAGAGTTTAGAGCCTTGGATCAAACCTTTTGATTGAGCAAAAGGGTGGGCTTCATCAAACCCTAGTTCGGGATCCTGTCAAGAAGATTTAGAAGTTTGAAAGGCAATTTTGAGGGGTCAATTTTTGGAGATTTCAAAATTGAAGTATGCTAGTTTGATCAGCTCAGAAAGACACATCCTTCCATTCATTCGGAAGTGTGAAAGTCAAAGATTGAATTTTTAGGGTTTCTCTAGCAAACCCTAATCAAGCTCTAGATCAAGTTTCAGGGGGAGTTGAGGCTAAGGCCTTACATAAGAAGACTACAAGAAGTCTCGACAGGTATGACTTGAGGTTCAGGTATGTCTTGAAATCTGATTCTTGAATAAGTTTATAATGTGTTTGTCTTCATGTTATTTATTAGTACAATCTTGATTAATGTTAGAATTGTCTTATCACCCTAGTAATAGTATGAATGCATGTGAATGATCAAAGCCATTCATTGATTAGGGCTATATGATTGTACTAATGCATTATGGTGTTGTATGAGGTTGATGTCGTTTGCTAACAAGATACAGGTACATCACAAAAGACAAATCAAGCTCCTTAAAACATGACAACATGAAGACAAAGACTCATCCATAATCTTTGTTCTACTTACGAGGTATGTATGACTTTGTTATATTATGCTTAACCTATGAGACATGCAGGTTCTAGCTTAGGATCTCTAGATCATTGAAGAGATTGTTTAGGTATGTTGTACATAGCTAAGCAGATATACTAATCCAGGTATGTTTTCCTATGACAAGTTAGAATCTTACCTTAGGATCCCTTATATAAGTATACTTGGTATGATTGGTTATGCTTATTCATAAAGTTAGTAATCAAGGGTTTATGCATATTATGTCTCTTATCTTGATGATCTAATTAACCAGAAGAGTACTATGATCAAACAAGAATATGCAGAAGTAAAAGAAGACTTCCTTGAAACCTTGAATATTATCTATAATCATGACTATACATTTTCAAAGATTATTTAGAACTAGAATGTTTTGATAATATTGAAAATATACTAATGAATGTATGTCTGTGTATGAGGATGACACTAGTGCACACTTGAGCATGCATAGTGGTACATAATGAATATAAGTTCAAAAGACATATAGAAGATCAAGCGGGAGGCAACCACACAAACATAAAAGATAAGTATTTGAGATGTTATTTGAAATAGTAAATGATATTGCTTATATGCATATTTGTATTCCTAGAATATATCATGCTGAGTGTAAACATTCATAGAGCATTGAACAGTATACTACTAATATGCATATGATTGGTAAGTTGGACAAACATTCCATAGTTGCTTGTCTAGAATGAAACCTCTTTGCTGACATGCTGAGAGCTGTGCACACTCTCAATAGTATGTTCTGGTAGAGATGGAAGGCATCTAGATAGCCACTGTATGCATACAGGATATGGGAAAGTGTTGTGCCAAAGTATTGGTCAAAATAGTTACATAACTATGTAAATGATATCTGTATGCATAATAGGTTATCATGTCAATATGATTTGATGATTATGAAGTATTACTAATCATGTACTTAATTTTTATTTGTAGGAAAGATCATGATGAATGATGAACACTGAACAAGCGATGGATGTTCAAACAAAAGGATTTACAAATCAAACACACTATAGAAGGCTTGTGGCTAGAAAATTCTCTTAGAAAGAGGAAGAGAATCATGATAAGATGTTTGCTCCAAGTGGCTAGATAAGACCATTCTCTTAATGCTGTAATTAAAGAAGAAGTGTGAATCAGGTTCTGTATGGGTACCCAGGATCGATAATCAATTGATGAGCTTAATGATCACCATGGGTGATGAGGATCTCAACCTTTGCTACAAGGTTGAATATTGTTTCTATACACAGATGATATGGTGCATAAAGGAACCAAAAGTTTGAATTTGTAACAATGTACTAACCAAACCTCTACCGATCCAATGTACTAACCAAACCTCTACCTCAAGTAAAGTTTTCTGAGACAAACTTAATATAGTTCAGAAGGACCCTCCTCGAAAGGGGGAGTGATGTGATAACTCATGATGAGATTGCCTGCATCGACAGTAAGGTCGATAATGAGGATACCTATATTAGTGATGCCGACAAAGAGTTTGGTGGATGGTCCTTAGATAGGGTCAAAGGTGACAAGGGGATTGCATCATCCTTGAACATATGTTCTAAAGAGAGCCGTAGACGTATGTCTTTGAGAATGAAGTCCTTGGTGGACATGATAGGATTGCATCATCCTCAAGAGAGATGTAGACGTATGTCTTCGAGAATGAAGTTCTTGGTGAACATGTGAGGGGATTGGATCATCCCTGGACTTCAGTCCTAAAGAAGAGCCGTAGACGTATGTCTTCGAGAATGAAGTCCTTGGTGGACATGATAGGATTGCATCATTCTCAAGAGAGCAGTAGACGTATGTCTTCGACAATGAAGTTCTTGGTGAACATGTGAGGGGATTGGATCATCCCTGGACTTCAGTCCTAAAGAAGAGCCGTAGACGTATGTCTTCGAGAATGAAGTTTTTGGTGAACATGTGAGGGGATTGGATCATCCCTGGACTTCAGTCCTAAAGAAGAGCTGTAGACGTATGTCTTCGAGAATGAAGTCCTTGGTGGACGGTTGAGGATTAAGTCATCCTTGGACGTGGTCCTAAATGTACGGTGGAGGATTAAGTCATCCTTGGACGTAGGTCCTAAATGTACGGTTGAGGATTAATTCATCCTTGGACGTGGTCCTAAATGTACGGTTGAGGATTAAGTCATCCTTGGACGTAGGTCCTAAATGTACGGTTGAGGATTAAGTCATCCTTGGACGTAGGTCCTAAATGTACGGTTGAGGATTAAGTCATCCTTGGACGTTGGTCCTAAATGTACGGTTGTGGATTAAATCATCCTTGGACAGTAAATCCAGTAATTCCGAAAGGAAGGATAGTCCTAAATGAATTGAGTGGATTAAATCATCCTTGGACAGTAAATCCAGTAATTCCGAAAGGAAGGATAGTCCTAAATGAATTGAGTGGATTAAATCATCCTTGGACAGTAAATCCAGTAATTCCGAAAGGAAGGATAGTCCTAAATGAATTGAGTGGATTAAATCATCCTTGGACAGTAAATCCAGTAATTCCGAAAGGAAGGATAGTCCTAAATGAATTGAGTGGATTAAATCATCCTTGGACAGTAAATCCAGTAATTTCGAAAGGAAGGATAGTCCTAAATGAATTGAGTGGATTAAATCATCCTTGGACAGTAAATCCAGTAATTCCGAAAGGAAGGATAGTCCTAAATGAATTGAGTGGATTAAATCATCCTTGGATAGTAAATCCAGTAATTCCGAAAGGAAGGATAGTCCTAAATGAATTGATTGGATTAAATCATCCTTGGACAGTAAATCCAGTAATTTTGAAAGGAAGGATAGTCCTAAATGAGATTGAGTGGACTAATCATCCTGTAAATAGATTGGGATTGCCTCATCCCTAGACATGGTGAGATGTCTTAAACTGATAAGGACTAATCATCCTGTAAATAGATTGGGATTGCCTCGTCCCTAGACATGGTGAGATGTCTTAAAGTGATAAGGACTAATCATCCTGTAAATAGATTGGGATTGCCTCGTCCCTAGACATGGTGAGATGTCTTAAGTGATAAGGACTAATCATCCAGTAAATAGATTGGGATTGCCTCGTCCCTAGACATGGTGAGGTTTCTTAAAGTGATAAGGATTGATCATCCTGTAAGTTGATCTGGATTGCATCATCCATGGACATGAGAGTTGTCTTAAACTAAGAGGGACTGGTCATCCCGTAAGCAGATCAGGATTGTATCATCCTTGGACCTATGTCCTAAAGTGAGAGGGATTGATCATCCCGTAATTGGATCTTGTGTGTTGCAGGGTATGCTGCTATTGTGTATACTTGTATTGATGATGTGTATACTTGTATTGATGAGGATACTTGTATTGATGATGTGTATACTTTTATTGATGAGGATACTTGTATTGATGATGTGTATACTTGTATTGATGATGTGTATACTTGTATTGATGAGGATACTTGTATTGATGATGTGCATACTTGTATTGATGAGGATACTTGTATTAATGATATTTATACTTGTATTGATGATGTTGTTGATCGTGATGATCTAGATGACGATGTTATTGATCGTGATGATCTAGATGACGATGCTGTTGATCATGATGATCTAGATGATGATGTTGTTGATCGTGATGATCTAGATGATGATGTTGTTGATCGTGTGATGACGATGCTGATGATTGTGTGATGACGATGCTAATGATCGTGTGATGATGATGCTGATGATCGTGTGATGACGATGCTGATGATCGTGTGATGACGATGCTGATGATCGTGTGATGACGATGTTGATGATCATGTGATGACGATGCTGATGATCATGAGATGATGATGCTGATGATCGTGTGATGACGATGCTGATGATAGCAAGATGACGATGCTGATGATCGTGTGATGACGATAATCGTGATGATCCAGATGATGATATTGTTGTAGCTGTTCAAGTGCTACAGAAGATAAAGACTCAATACTGAAGATGTCGATGTTCCAGTATTGAAGATGTTCCAGTAACTGCTTGAGTTACTGATGATGTTGAGAAAGCTTCCAATGATTTATAGATGTATCATGTATGATGTTGATGACTCCTTGCTCATGCAAATGTTGTTATAATATCCTTCTCATTAAGGGGGAGTGTTGAGATATTGTAACTTCAAAGAATATTATATTTGTACTTTATTATTCCGGAGATGTTTCATTCCTCCGTGAAGATCTTATTGTATATCCGGAGATGTTTATTCCTCCGTCGGAATGTGGTAACTCGGGTTATTATACTTCCCTAGTGGGGGTCGGCCCTGTATATGTTATGTGGGTCAAAGGGTTATTAGACCACCCTAGAGGGTTCGGCCCAGTCAGTTGTAGTGGGGTATTTAACCCATTGGTTAAATACGAGCCTACGTGTACCTGTGTAAAATACATGTCAGTGTAGTGTATGAATAGAGGAGGTGTGTTCCTCATTTGACACATACACTGACTTGAGAAAGGAGCACTTGTGGAGGAGAGGTCTGCTATGGTGGAGGAGGAGATCATATCTTTGGTTTGCATCTTTGTGTATTGCTGGTCATCTATATTGAGGAAGCTTTACTGGGTTTTCTACCCCATGAGGGTTTCCCAGGATAAATCTGTGTCTCTTGTGTTTATGCTATGCTTGTTGTTTCTTCAGTGATCCTGTATATGCTATTATTGTGAAATGGAATGTAATGCTGCTATTTTCAGTCTTAGCATATTAAATATTAACATTATGAACATACCACTTTATTTCTTTCCCTTATTAATTTTTGAATTCATTCTTATTAGTCATTTGAAAAATATTTTCTTCTTTGATCTATGGCAAAAATCTTGATAAACTTAGTACTGCATTTCTATCATTTAAAAGCAGTTACATGTTTGGTAGTCGTTAATGAAGTCTTTTATTGTAACATTACAGGAATTCAATCTTGTGGCTTTGAGAAAAAGAGGTATGCCGCATCTTTCCTCTGTCAAACTATGGAGTAAGTTCTATTCCGTTTCCAGATGAATCACCAAGAGATGCTCTCATTCGTGATGTCTACAAATTTTTAGATTATCATGTAAGTATTATTTTCTCTACAACTAGCATGCCAGATTTTTGTTTGTCTTTATTTAGAGACTCATAATTTTTTTGATCTATAGTCAAGCTAATAGTGGAGTGAAAAGTATGTTGTAATTCTCATTTGTAGTTTATTTTTGCATGTTGGCGACTAAATAACTATCATCTACATTTAGCTCAACTATTATTTTAAAATTTAAAATATAAGTTTCATTTGCATCCATATTCTTGTTTATGCATGAAACATTATTTATTTAGCATTTATTCAGTAACAAATTAATTAATCTTTAATTTCATTTATTGCCGCAGTTCATTTTTTGAAGTGTTTGATAGGGTTTAATATATATTTTTAAAATCAAACAAAGGGTAACTTCCTTTATAGTTTGATTGGGATTAAAAAATATTGCAAGATTAACAACATTCATTAATTATCTGGATTCTACTATTTTTTTGGAAGGAGTTTTTCTATGTAAACATTGCACTAATTTGTTTATGTAATGTTGTGCTTCATGTACACAGACAATACTAGTAATAGTTGGTAGTTCTTTGAAAAATATGAGATTAGTTGGTCCATTGTTCATCATAAAGTAGGCATGTTGGGTGCTTCTCACTTGTATGTCTGTCATGTTACACTTCCATTTCACATTTCTACAACTTTTCATGTCCGTATGTCTGTTACCTTGAAAAAGATAAATCTATTAGAAGCAATTTTTTGGGTCACAATGTGTATTATTACCTCTTCAGGGGTATATAAACGTCGATGTTGCAGTGAAAAAACCAAAAACAAAAGATGACTTTGAACCAAAGCTGAAGCTTTCAAAAGAAAGTATGTAGACAGAAAACTGTGGAGACAAAGTGGCTGATGCAGAAGAGGAGTTTGCTTTCATTCTTGGTCAGATTAAGGTTTCTGAGGAAAATCTTTCACATGCACAGAATCAAATTTAGGTAGAAGGTGAAAACCAAATATCGTTGCTTGATGTCGAAGATGTGAAGAGAAATAAACTTCTAGATAACTATTCTGGTTTAACAGAATAAGATAAAAAGGATTATGAAGAATGTGGTATTGCTTTGATGGAAATAGATGTAACCCCAATGGTTGCACCACAAATAGCAAGGAATTCAACTGTGGAGGCTGCAAGAAGCTCTGTTGTGAAATCTGAGGTTGACATTGAATTTGCTGTGGCCCAAAAAGATAATGAGGAGTTAGGAACAAGGGACACTTATGTGTCTGGTGGGACTGAAGATTAAAAATTCTTATGGTGAGGATGCGTTTAGTGATATTGACAGTGCAATTTTTTTGCATAATCTTCATAAACATGATTTGTAGGTAGACTTGCAAACTAATAATCAGGAAGCAAAGTTAAATGTAGTAACAGAGGCCAATGATGCAAATTCTGTTTTAGAAGGTCAGAAAAGGATAATTGTTATTGGTGGCGGTCCTGCTGGGCTAGCAGCTGCTAAGCATTTGCAACGGATAAATTTTCATGTGACTATTTTGGAGTCAAGAGATAGGCTAGGCGGAAGAGTTTATACAGATCGTTCAACACTTTCAGTTCTAGTGGATTGAGGTGCTAGCATTATTACTGGTGTTGAGGCAGATGTGGCAACAGAAAGAAGGCTAGATCCATCTGTATTGCTTTGTACACAACATGTCCTGGAGTTGACAGTGCTAAATAGTGACTGCCCTCTGTATGATTCTGTGACTGGTCAGAAAGTTCCTTCCACCTTAGATGAGGCACTAGAATCATAATATAACATCCTGCTCGATGATATGGTGATGCGTGTTGCTCATAATGGAGATGTAGAGTCATGCTTGTTGCTCCGAATGGAGATGTAGAAATGTGCATGTCTCTGGAAAAAGGGTTAGAGTATGCTATGAAAAAGTTAGGGATTGCTCGATCAAGCTCTACTTGTTTGGATTTGGCAAGTAGTAAAGACTCTCTTAATGATCTTGATAGTGGAAGCACAATTCAAGATTCCTTAGTGGGAGCATTTGAGGCACTGAGTGCAACAGTTGATTCTAGCTTAAAGGAAGTTTCTGAAAATAATGTTTTAGTAGTTGTAGGTATGGAAAACGAGATTAACATGGAACCTCAACCTGATAAACTAAATTTATTAGAAAATTCTAGCATGGAACAACATAGCCTCAGTCCACTTGAGCGACGAGTTATGGACTGGCATTTTGCTAATTTGGAGTATGGCTGTGCAGCAAGACTTAGCCGGGTTTGACTCCCTTACTAGAATCAGGATGATGCTTATGGAGGTTTTGGAGGAGCTCAGTGTATGATTAAAGGAGGTTATAGCACTGTCATGGAAGCATTAGCTGAAGGTATTAATATTCAGTTGGGAAGTTAGAGCACTATCATTTTTTTTCATTTCCTTCAATTAAGCACACCCATTTCTATTATTTTAATTTCAAGGAGACATGTGTGCCATGATTATTGATTGTTTTTTGCCTAGAGTGACTAAGTAGTAGATCAAATCCCCAGTGCAAACAATTGCAGTTGAGGATTGATCCCATTCATAGGGACCTGGATGAGGAGATCGATGGATTGCATCGTAAAGTCTCCTCTATTAAAAATGTAAGTCATTCATCCAATATTTTTCAATTCATGTTTTCCTACAAACCCCCAAAAACGAATCCTACATTGGACTTCTGTATTGAGTTTTCTTTGTTGTTTCAATATGGAACGAGCTTTGCATTTCCCCCTAGTTTCCCATATGGAGGAATGGAGAATAGTCCCAGATTGGTCTTCTTAACCCTCATTATCATCGCAAGGGATTAGAGTGGTGGGCAGGTTGGATTTGAGTGGTGGCCCATGAGTTTGCACATAGCTATACTGGACATCTCATCATTGGTGCCACAAATAATGATCTTTGGCTAAATGGGGTAATATTACATACACTATATCTTGAATCGCTAAACCTACACCATATGCCAAAGAAAACACCTTGTCGAAGATTTGTGTCTTAAGGGTGGTTTAGGGTTTTAAGCGCTGGGAAGTATCTTTCCAGGGTTTTATGACACATGCAAAGTGAAGAATTGTGGGAGTTGTATAGGGAAAGGAGCGTGCTTCTTTTAATGTTGGGTTGGGTTGTTCAAAATTGGAGAATGAGAAGTGAAGATTCAAGGATAATATGGAATTTACCAAATTGAGAACAAATTAGGAAGGGGTTAATCTCGATGATGTTTACTCTTTTGTCCCTTTTGAAAATGGTTTTCAGTTCCTTTAGCATATTGAACATCGCGTCTTACTCTCTTTTTCGTTTATTGTTGTTTTGTGCATATGTATGCTGCTTGTTTCCATTCCATTCCTACAATTAATTGATGATATTAATACTGAGTGGTCTGAATCTCAATTTAATTCATCCTAGCCAGCTTTGTAGGTCTGATGCAAAATACAAAATGTCCATGTGTATTCATCAATGAAAAATTTGACAAAAAATCATGTTTCTTCATCCCATCTCCTCATTGGAATCTATTGTGCAAATGACAAATATTCATGTTTATACATCCTTGTCCTAGAATCTAGTGCTAATGAAAAATTTTCATCCCCTCATTGGAATCTAGTGCGCAAAACTGACAAATATTTATGTTTATCCATCCCCATCTTTGTATGTGAACGAAGTTTGGGCAATCATCATAGGGTCTATCTCACAGCATTGTCAACCAAAAATGGATGTGCTGAAAAGTGTGAGTTGAATCCAGTTTCTCAATGTGTATATATTGTAATTATTCTTCTCTAGTAGTATTATGGAACCCATGAAAACAGGGGATTTTCTAGCTCCTGAACTTCACTCTAGAAACTTAACTGTGCAAGGGATGGGGACCTGTAGATACTAGATACTTGCTGGCTGATTTGTATAATCTATTATATATTCTTATTCAATATTGTCATTTAGAACCTATCTAAACAGTATCAAGGACATATTTAACGCTTCAAAATGGAAAAATAGGGCACCAACAGGCCTGCAATCCAATATGACTTAATTGGGTAAAATAGGGCCCAACAAGGGAAGTTCCTGTTTCATTCAGGAGAGAAATTTTGCAATTCTCTTGGTTTCAAGTCATCTAGTCTTATTTTGATTAGTGAAGAGTGCTTCTCTTTATATTCATTTTTACCTCATCTTCAGCATCTAAATCCAAGATTCTGTCACACTTGCAAATCGGTAGCTCCAGAAATAATAAAAAATGCAGCACTCTGGTTCAAAGACTTACCTCGGTCTACCTCGGTCTGTAGTGAATTGCACAAACGAGTGAACCGAAGATGATGCAAAGAACCATAAGTGGATAGTGTAAGATGATGAAGATACGAGGTTGAAAGCGTTTGTTTAAAAGGTATTGACTTCATATTTTGATGTTAATGGCAAATAATTTGTTCATTATTTTAATGTATTATGATTGAAATTCTTAGCATCTACAACAAAGTTTCAACAAATAGATGTAGTACTAGAAGTAGGCAGGTAGGTAGTTTTGGATTTGCCAAAAAAGGAATCTGCAAAATATTTTGCGGGGACAAAATAGATGATGTGATACGAACCTCAAATCTTGACCATAATTCACCTAGAAAAATGATAAGAGAAACAAAAGAATTCATAGAAAACTTATGTGGTTAAGTGCTACCATGCAGACGATAGGATATGGTCACCCTCATAGATTGAATAAGAGGGGGCATTGGGACCTTAATTGTGAATATATCTAGGCATGGGGAGTAAATGCATGGGTGCTCATTCCTCATAGAACCTCATAGTGCTCCAATGACAGTGAATGGAATGGAGCATGACCTCTCATGAGTGTCCTACATAGTGATATATGTGTGCTCCAAATGAATTTAACATCTTAGTACTATAATGTCACTTACCTCTGTCTTTCTGTGATAGTGACTTACCTCTATTTTTCTTTGCATCATCTTCGGTTCACTCATTTGCACAATTCACTACAGATCGAGGTAAGTCTTTGAACCAAAGTGTTGCATTTTTTATTATTTCTGGAGCTACCAATTTCCAAGTATGACAGAACCTTCGAACATTTATGGAGGTTGATCTTCAGTTTGTGACCAGTTTAGTCACTCTCTTTGAGGCCAGATGAATTGCTATTCTTTCCAGAGTTGGTGTGTTGGCCTTGCATGCAGACAGGTTAAAGTTCTTGAGGATATTTTGAGCAATGTAGACAGTGCCATTTTTGCTAACCAAGCCACTTTTCTTATGAAGATTATGCATGTGTGGAGGAGGGTTGATGATATCTAATTTAGACACCTTTCTTGATCTACTTATAACATGCTTATATGGTTTAATGAGGTGACCTTGCAGGGCACATATTTTTGGTCTATGGTTAGTTTGGCAATATGCTATGTGTAGATCAGATCTCAGTTATAAAAGGAGAAGCAAGGATAAGAGAAACTTATCCCATTATTCACTTTTCTTGAGCATCAAAGCCTTCTTGTATTTCTTCTTGTCCAATTATCTAAGTCCATTGCAGCAGTTTGATAGCAAGGTCTTGAGCAGTGACTGTGGTCTACATACCCTCAGGTTTCTTGGGAAGACTTGACTTGGTTTGTACTAGAACTATGCAATAGCATCTCTAATTAATGAAAACAAGGTCTTCTAATTTATGAATTATTTTGCTATTGAGAATTCCATATTGGCTCTCTTTGCTTGTGATGTCAACATTATAGGGATTTTAATTAGCAAGACTTAATCTTGTATGACCTTGGTAATTTTGTTCTTTTCTCTTTTCTCCATCACCAACTGAATTTGGCAATAATCACTCTTAAAAAATCTGAATTCTAAATTTTCTTTTTAGGGATACCACCGTTACACTAGCAAGCACTAGTTTCAAAGTGAGAGGAGAACTGGTGATAGGAGTACTTTTCTTAAGTGGTCGTTTGACCTCTTTCAAAAAGTATTGATATGGAAAACTTTGAGTGATAACAACAGCCATAGTTTTGGACTTGGATAAGCCACTTTAAAGAGATGGCCATAAGCAAACATTCTATTTCATTCTTCTGTTCACTCTAGAATCTATATTCTTTTGTTTTCAACTACCATGATTTCGGGTGTTGTTTCTCATGGAATCTGCCTCGAGTTATGGTAATTAACCTATAAGTTGGGACCAAACAATTAACATGGAGCACATTGTAAATAATAAGTATACGTATTTCTGAAACACGCCACGCATACCTAACTTCTCATTTTGTTTCTTGAGATGTTCAAATCGTGCTTTCCGATCAATAGGAAATATCTGCAGCCCAGCTACCTTAAGTCAACCCCAAGTGAGGGACCTTGAAAATAAAGCATTACATCTGATGGTTTTGTCTCTATTCTAAATTATGTTGCAGCTTCTTTGCACGACTGTACATCAGCCTCAACTTCACCTGCATTGATCCAGTTGTTGTCAACACTAAGTGCAACAAAAACCTTCTGAGCTCCACTCCTAGCAGAGCCTCCACGAACCCAAGCAGTCACTTGATATGTCAAATACAGCTTTATCTTCTCTTCAAATGCTTGTGCTGGACCTTCCCAGGTTTGTTTGTGATTGGTGAGAAGAATATAGTTACCACTTAGGGATTGTTGCCACCCAAGTGATTCTTGTGCTGCTGGAGGAAGTGTGTGAGGTGAACAAGTGGCTATATTGAGAGAACATGAACCTAAAGCTAGAGCATACCACGCTCTGAGGCCATCAAAATCATTGTCGTTCTCTAGAATGTTCATCCCAAAAGTAGGATTCATGATTCAAAAAATATTCAAAAAAGAAAATGGCATGTACTGAAAAGTACATTTGGTGGACAGATTGGTCATGGAATCCTAGCATTCTCTGTCATCAATTTCCATTAAAGAGGATGCACTCTCTCATCTTACCCAGGGTTAATTATTAGGAATGCTTGGATAAATTGTGATCCTCCTAATGCTTGGACTAAGAAAAAATAGATTAATTTGGTTACCAAATTTTTATAGTGGAAAACCTTTGGTAAAAGGCATTATCTGTCTATGGGGTAGAGGATTCTAACATCTTTCATTTTTGAAGAGGTGTTGCACCATTCCAAAAATATTATAGTTTCTTATTGAGCCTCATCTTTTCAAGCTCTCGATGTGGGAAATGGTTTTTATTGGAAATAGTTATGCCTTCAATTTTAACATTGTATTCCCTAGTCTATGAAATGACAAGTCTTTCATTGAAGTATGTAGTTTGTGGTATGCAATGACTTCCAACATTTTAAAAGCAATGGATGGTTAATAGGGTTACATATTACATATTTTTTGTTATATATTTTCTGTTTTAAAGAAGTTGATCTGACCTTCTATTTGTAATGTGATTTGAAAAAATGAATTAGTTGATTTTTATTCTTACACCCATGGCATCTTCTTTATGTAGGATTGAGTGATGCTCCTATTGCATCGGGCATTTTTTAGGCCTTTGTGAAATTTCCAAGATTTTTACGTCCTCACACACAAACCTACTATACAAGGTTAGTTCCATATTTTTTTAAAATATATATTTAATTGTCTCTTCAATTGCATTATGCATATTTGGCCAACTTCTTTGTTATTTTATAGATGCCTAATATGTCCAACTAGAGTAGAAATATCAACAAATAGATGTATTGATTCCCATCTACAATCTGTATATAAAATACTATTATAATCACATTGTTGTGCAATAATCTTGTGGACCACAAAACTAGAAGCTTTATGTTAATATTGATCAAGTGTTATTCAACTTTAGAAAATTTAAGTAGAAATATAAGGTTTGAATATTTTCCACATCCTAATATTTGATTGTTGTCTTTTGGGTCAGAAAGACTTACATAAAAGGAAACTATTTTGACTTAAAACTAATAGTTGTTTCTCTTTGACTGTCTTTTTTATTGAAGTGATGCTTAGACTATTGGAAGTTGGTTTTCAAGTTTGACCTTTATTTGGGTTGTGCTCTAAGCTTGTTTTTTACTATGTTCAGGTGTTAACTAGTTAATATGTTAATACACTAGTTAATAAGTTGCTTGACACCTGGCTTCTGTTGCAAGGATTCTGTGGTCAAAGATTGCACTTTCTCCATAGTATTTTATCATCCTTTTCCAATTCCAATTGAAGTTAATTTTAAATTCATCCTAAGCTAATTAGTATCTATGATTAGTTCTTGATAAGTTGATAGATCAACAATGGTGTATGTTATTTTTGTCATATCTTTGGGAATCATACAAGGTATTTTACCCAACACTTGCTTTTTATGATTAAATGCCCCATTTCATTATTTATCTAGTGGCTAAGAGTACTTAGAGCTAATGCCCATTCTTCTTGATGTGAAATGGAATTAGTAGTATATTTCTTTGTACTATTCTATATACATTTGGGTAATGAGTTGTTCCATTGGAGACTAAAGAAAATTACAAGGGATCCTATCTTGTTGATTCCAAAATTTCTATCTGATTTAAAAAAAATATTTTAGAGGTTATTTTTTCCTGGGATGGGCATATACATCCTAGGAATGAACATCCAAATTTTATAAAAACTCTCCAAATGTTGTCTAACAATATTTCCATTCATTCTAATATCATGCAATAAGTAAATAATGTATTGGTTTATTAGATGTGGAGACTTTTTGTACATATATTTTAAATATTCCAAATTTACTAGTTCAAGTTTTGGTCCTTCGAAGTTAAGATGGACGTCCAAATATGATTTAAACTATCTAAAGGTTGTGTAATATATTCATGGAACCTAAGAGAAACATGCACCTGTGTTCAGTTTACAAGGGATGGTGGCTTGGCCCACATTGGAGGAAGTTGAGTTTGGGACACCATTTGCTCATCCTTTGCTTCTATATAAACTGAAATTCTCCTTTCCATGGCATCATCAACCATTATATTCAAGTTACTTATGAATTTTCAGTCAAATTCAGATATCTTACTATTAGCACTTGGTTTTTCTGCAACATAAATATAAAAAATGAAAGATGGAGGATTAGAAATATTACCTGGTAAAGGCCTGAGGTCCTGTTCTTTTTCCATGGTTGAAGGCTAAAGTATGAAAAATTGGTGTGGAAAGGGTGAATATGGTACACCATAGAAAAATTTGCAAGGAAATGTGTTGAAAGGCCTTTTAAACGATCAAATGACCCTAAATCCTAAGTCTGATAGCCTAAACATTATGTAGATTAAACACCAGCAGGAGAGACACCGTTGATCGGGAGTGAGCATGAGATCGATGGCCCACATTGATGGTCACGTAGCTAAGAGGTGCTGGAGTTAGCCACATTGGTGGTCGTGATGGGTTGTGCCGCCGGACAGATGGTAGCCAGGAGGCGCGTCGCGAAAGAGGAAAAGTGGTAAGCGAAACCGCCACAGGGGCACGTGATACCGCGATGGTAAGGTCGTAGATGATCTAGCCAAATCAGGGGTGATGAAATGAGGAAGATGCACGGATGATAGAAAAAGGGGACCCCGTCGACAGAAAAGGTCAGAGAATTAAACGTGTCATCTGTTCCCACCATGGATGCAAAGTAAGCATAGATCAACGGTTCCCGATGATAGTCTTGTCGGGAAGTAGCACGATGGATATAGGGAAGAGTGGTCGCGACAGATGAAATCATTCGATAGGTGTCGACACCAGGGATGGTCGCAAGGTAGGAATTGAGTATTTAAAACCACATTGGGAGGTTGGCAATACCACTCCATAGACACATGGTGCCAGGGGGACGGTGCAGATCGGGACCTACAGGATGATCCAACGGCGGGAAGATGAAGGGTGTCAAATCAAATGGTTAAATAAAGGCTGTATCTGATGGTGGGGAGTGGCACGAGAGAAACCAAAGGCCGAGATCGTTGGAAAATTGCCGGATAAGACTAATGGTTAAGTGAATGGAGTTTATATATATATGATCACCGGCATGTGTTGTTGACATTTTTTTGTGGGAACTATCGAAGTTAGAAGCTTCTCGGCGTGTGGGAGACAACGAGGGCGATAGGACTTTTGACAGAATAATTCTAGAAGATTGCTAGCGACAGGGAGGCCCTTTTTCGACTAAATTCATCAGTAGTATAAGTGTTTTCACATAAAATAATGGAATAAGATTCAGTCATAAGCACGAGTAGGGTTAGCAGTACCCTGGAGGATAGGGACTGTAACATTTTTGACATAGTTATCCAGCTGCCCCTGGCAGAAATTAAGAGAAGGCTGAAGCATCTGCGAGACAGGGGCATAGATCTACATAGGATTTTTCAGTCTTCGTTCATTTTGTTTTGTTTAGACCAAATCATGTCGTTTCTTGAGTTCGTCTCATGGTGTGCGTCTAATTACAAAGGGTTCCAAAGAGTCATCATGGATAGTCACCAAAGTAGAATCGTCTGTTCCAATGAGCCGTTAGTCATGCGTCATTCATTTGGAATCCCTTAGCTGCAAACACCAGAATCTAAGAATATCTCTGAAAAAACAATTGTAGCCCTCTATAGCCAAGTACCTCCTGAGAGTCGGCAAGCCTTTTTGACCACTTGCCTCAAGATGCACCAGGAGATTGAAGAAACCCCATACTCATTAGATGTTAACCTGTTCAATACCAATACCCAGTTGGTCCTTTCATTACTCACACAATTTTTAGGTTTTGATAGTGATAGGGTTGTAACAGAGCTGCAGTTAAGTCGGCTATACAGAATAAGTGTCGGTTCACCCCTAGTCAGTTATGAGTCGGTTCCAAGTCTTAGGTTTGAATATTTTTTAGCGGAGGCCATTAACTCTCAGTTCGTTGTTTTTCTAATTACTAGATGTTTTCGATTTCAAGCCTATTTAATGAAGCTAATCATTGTCAGTAGCCATAACGAATTGCATTTCGCACCAGAATTTTATGCCGGTACTCTAGAGGAGAACATGTTTAATTACATGAATTCTATGTTGTTTGTATTGTACAAATTATTTTTTGGGGAAGAGACGCCAAGGGTATTGCCTGAAATGAAGACTTGATTGCAGTTAAAAAAGGAGGTCGCCGTGGGGGACTAGTTTTTATCAAAAGACTCTACTGTCATCAGGATGTATGGGTTTGTGCACGAGCCCTACATACTAACGACCTTCTTAACATTGAGGGTTTTTTCTTTAGAATTTATCAAGCAGAAGTTAACCCTAGAAGAGGAAAATTTTTCAAAGTTCAGAAAGGGAGTCGATTTAAAGTATCCTTGGGCCATCAGTCCATTTATTGTAAAGAGTAAGGAGGCTGTTTTGGAGGTGCGGAGTTTGTTAGAAGAGTTGGAATTCAAAAAGGATATTTCCATGGACTACGACCCTTGTCACATTATTTCTGAAAATTGAGTAACCTTAGTGGGTTTGAGCACAAGGAGGTGTAGGGGTCGTTATGTAGAAAGAACCTGTTGTAGTATGAGCCCGAGGTGGAAGCAACACATATTTTTCAAGGAGAAGAGCTCACATTGCTGGAAGCAGCGATAGAGGTGGAGACTGTACCTAAGGTCGCAGAAGTGGGAGAGAAAAGAAGTCTGCAAGAAATCCTAGATGAATATGATGAAGAGGCAGGAAAGAGAATCAGAACAAAGGATTAGGGATTAGCTGGAACACAGCCTGATTTAGTTGTTTTGATGAATAACGAAGGTGGTAAAGAGGAGGAAATTCAAATCCCAGTGTACAGGTATTAGAATACAATTTCCAGGAAGCCTGGGAAAGCGGAGACACAAGTAAGTTCTCGTTGAGAGATGAGATGTTTGAACAGTATGCTCAGAGCAAGCAGGCTTATGCTCAATTTATATATAACTTGCCACCCAAGGCTAGGATCCTGTCAAAGTCAAATGTTGCTCTAGTGACTAGCTGGAATATA
The DNA here is from genome assembly GCA_027924585.1 of Larix kaempferi. Taxonomy (NCBI): domain Eukaryota; kingdom Viridiplantae; phylum Streptophyta; class Pinopsida; order Pinales; family Pinaceae; genus Larix; species Larix kaempferi. The sequence continues at coordinate 7,146,244 of BSBM01000912.1, read as the reverse complement.
AATGAAGACTCTACGAAAGTATGCTCATGCAAAGAATATCGAGGCCCGCTGTGCAACGAGGACGGATCAGGTTGCTGATGTAAAGAGAAGGTTTGAGAAGGTCTTCCAGAAGGGGCTACCCTCCTTTTGGACTGAAGATAATGAGCTCATCTTGCACAATGATTACAAGAACCTATTGTGGTCCATAAAGACGGATCACGAAAAGTTCCAGAGGCTAAGTCATATTCTTACAGGAAAAATACTATTGGAGAAGCTTGCGGAGGATTTTGAGATCATGAACCTACTAAAGAGCTTAACTGAAGGAGCCCCTGTCCTGTCCAATGAAGAGAATGTGGAGCTGAGAGTACTAGTGAAAGAAATGGTGCTGCATGAGAGCATGATGACTGATCAATGGGGTTATGTGGAGAATTATGGGAAGATGAAATACTCACTTCATGCTCCTCGGTAGTTGTTATTTTTACTTTCAAAGAGTTGTTATTTTCAAAGACTTCCAACATATTCCCATTTTAAAAAGTAATTTGTAATATTTTTTGAGGCGGCTATTAGGAATAGCTAGCCGATGCAACCGCTTTACTATCGTTTGTTTTTATCTTAAAGTTAGTTGTCATTCAGTAAGAAGACTGGTAAATGTGAAGGAAAACAGTTAGGCCAGCTCACCCATTTTTTATAGTGGCAAATATGTCTTAATGAGGTGGCATTTTGTTGTAACTGTTTTCAAGTATGAATAGGTCGAGCCTCAAACTCTAGGAAGCTATATATGCTATGTGCTTGAAATGAGAATTGTTGAAAACTTTTTGGAGAAAAATATATTGCTTTTTGTAATCTTTGTTAAAATTCAATATGCTAAGATAGAAAATAGCAGCATTACATTCCATTTCACAATAATAGCATATATAGGATCACTGAAGAAACAACAAGCATAGCATAAACACAAGAGACAGAGATTTATCCTGAGAAACCCTCATGGGGTAGAAAACTCAGCAAAGCTTCCTCAATATAGATGACCAGAAATATACAAAGATGAAACCCTGAGACATGATCTCCTCCTCCACAATAGTAGACCTCTCCTCCACAAGTGCGCTATCCTCAAGTGAGTGAATGTGTGTATAATGAGGAACACACCTCCTCTATTTATACACTACTCTGATATGTATTTTACACAAGTACATGTAGGCTCGTATTTAACCATTAGGTTAAATACCCCATTATAACTGACTGGGCCGACCCCTCTAGGGTGGTCTAATAACCCTTTGACCCACATTCCGATGGAGGAATAAACATCTCTGGATATACAATAAGATATTCACAGAGGAATGAATCATCTCCGGAATAATAAAGTACAAATATAATATTCTTTGAAGTTACAATATCTCAACAATCTTTTGAGTTGTTTTGAATAAAGTTGGCAGAGCTGAGCAGGTGTTTTGACAGGGATTCATGTGTTATTGGTCTTGCAGTCTGTTCCTTCTTTTTTCCTATGTGAATTGTGTTTGTTTCTTTGTCAATCCATTTTGTAATTGCTTACTCATGTTTGGTTTAGTGTAGTATTTGAATGGAATTCATAGAGATAATGCTCCGTTCAGGTCATACCAAGCATTTCACCCTTATTTTCTGCTAAAGTCAATATAGAATTCATGTTTCCATGCTTTATATTGATGGATTGTTCTTCTCTCTTCTAAATCACCAACTAAAATATTTTCGACTGCGAGTTGGTGGCTACCTTTCCCCTGTATGAATGTATTTGCAAAGTATTTGTCAATGATGTTCATGTTTTGTTTAATTTGACTCCATTGGCCCAATATAGATCCATGATGTTTTCCAACCACAATTTATGAAAAGAAATCTTTCCTAATAGAGATCTGACCTTCTATGTTTGTTATTGGTTGAATATCTTGAGGTGATGAATACTGGTGTACGTTTTCATTGTTGACGCCTTTGATTATTCCCAGTATTTCATATGTTGGTAGAGAGAGCCCTCTCTGCTTGTGTTGGGTCAGTAGCACAAGCTAAAGATTGGTTCGTGGTTACCCCAAATTGCCTTCTTCACAGCCTTGGGGTTTAATTTGAGTGTTAACAAATTGGTGCCGTTTTCAGGGAACGATTGTCTTATCATCCATGGGAGAACGACAAAGAAGTCCTCGTTTCAAAGAGAAGAGGAATTTCTGTGGGCAAACAGAGGTTTCCAGAATTTGATAAGCTTGTGTGTTTTTTCCCTGGCGACTCCACTCATTGAGGGTTATATTCGAAGGAGACTGCACTGGAGAAGACTAGTAAGCCAAAGTCCTTTTCCAAAGAAGTCTCAAAGGGAATCATGGCATCCAAGAAGATCCATACCTAAGGTAATCCTTTTTCAGAAATTTTGCTAGGTGTGGATAACTTGGAAAGTTTGTTCAGACATAAGATTGGAAAAGAAAAGGCCAGTGTTTCTAGTAGTGAAAGAATTATGTCTAAAGAAGAATCATCTATTTTTCAAGAGTTAGATATAAAGATAGACCTTGGGAGATTGTTTCAAAGATCAAGATCTGAATCATATCTAAACCTAGGCAAAGTGGGTTTGGATGATATTGAGTTATATTTGCTAGATCCTATGTGGCGTTTAAAAGACACTGTCGAAGCTGAAAGTGCCAAACTTCATTCTGAAATTCCCCAGCCTCGTACCATAAACCCTGCAACAATCGTACCTAGAATATCCTTCATAATATCATCCTTCAAGCCCAAAATCCATCGGCACTCATGGCTTCTAGATTTGAACCTTTGGCCCTACCAACTGTTTTGCATGACCTCCCTAAGAACTATTCCCAAAGGATTGTCTCTTATGATGGGGAGGGAGAATTTTCAGCCAAAGAGCATGTAGACATATTTGAATATTTTGTTGATCTGGAGGAAGTAGATTATGATGATGCTAATATGAGTTTTTTTTCCAAGAGTTTGTTTGGAGAACCTAAGAAATGGTTCATATTGTTGATGTATATGTAACTTCGGAATGTATTTCATCTATGTATTTCATATATATTTATTGTACCCTTATAAGAGATGTGTTATTCCTCTATAAGGAAGTGTCGTCATGTGTATTGACAAGTGTCGCAAGTGTGTGAACTTGCCGATGGGTTATTAGACCACCATGTGTGGGGTCGGCTCTGAAATATATATTATATGCTTGATGTACCTAGCTAGACAAGTTGGCCCCATAAGGTCACTGGGCAAACAGACAAGTATAAATAGAGATCGGGAGATCTCTATTTTGATCACTCGAAAACTCACACTTCTCTTACTCAGAAAGTGGTGCACTAGTGAGGAGGAGGATCATCTGCTACTAGGAGACTATCTCTGTGTATTTTGGTTGTACTTTGGTTGAGCCATTGATCTCTCTATCTCTGAGGAAGTTGTGGGGTTTTTCACCTTAGGGTTTTCCCCACGAAAACTCTGTGTCTCTTGTCTCTCATGCTTTTGATTCTTGTGATGATTGATATGCATTGATATACTTACTGTACATGTTATTCTATCAGTAAAGATCCTAGAGTATTGTGAATTAATGCTAATAATTTAACATGGTATCAGAGCTAACCTGAGAAGAAGACATTGTGCAGTGATGGAAACTAGGGTTTCTTGTTTATTGGGTTTCTCTCCACAGATTTTGGAAAAGAAGTATAGTATATTGAATCTACTCATCAAGGAGAATCTATCTGTCCAATCAGAATTCAATTATGAGCATTTTTAGATTTGGCCCTAAACATTAGGGTTTCCCCAAAAATAGGAATTTCTGAAATCTGAAGACATAGATGGAAGCTCCTTGCAAAAATCGAAGTTTAGAGCTTTGGATAGAGATTTGTGGCTGGGTAGATCTCTGGGAAACTCAAACCCTAATTCAGGGCTCTCCTTAGTGAATTCGAGAAGACAGAAAGGCAGTTTTGAAGGGTGTAGCTTTGTAGATATCAAATTCTGAATACATCGGGTTGATTAGCTAATAAAGGCACATCTTTCTATCCTTTCAGAAAGTTGAAATTCACATTTTGAATTTTTAGGGTTTTTTCCACAAACCCTAATCCGGGACCAAATCCAGTTTTCAGCAATTCAAGTGGTAAGACCTAAATCTTTTCTATTTCCATTTGAAGTACTCTTTACGATGTCTCACCACACCAAGCTTGAGGATAAGCTTGAAGGGGATGATAACTTCCGAGCCTAGAAGTATAGGATTGGGTTAATCCTGGAAGAGAATGAGTTGGACTCATATGTAAAAGAAGACATCCCTATCCCAAAGGATGAAGAGGCTAAAATATTGCATAAGAAGAACTTGGTCAAGGAAAAGAGAATCATTGCTGATACTATCAAAGACCATCTCATACCACATGTGTCAACTATGAAGACACCCAAGAAGATGTTTGACTCTTTGCCCAAGATATTTGAAGGGAAGAACATAAATCAAAAGATGACCCTGCAGAATCAATTGAAAGGGGTCAAGATGTCGAATGGAGAAACCATTCAATCCTATTTCTCCAAGGTCTCTCAGATCAAGGAACAACTTGAAGCTGTAGATGAAATGGTGGAGAATGGTGAAATTGTTATAACCACTTTGAATGGCCTACCTAGGTCATGGGACTCTTTTATCCAAGGGATTTGTGCAAGAAATAAATTAATCTCCTTCAATAGACTGTGAGAGGAATGTTCTCAAGAAGAAGCAGGGCTTGTGGCAAGAGAAGAAAAGACAGGGAATGAAGAACAAGCCCTCACAGTACACACCAAGAAAGGTAAATTCAAGAGGGAGCCATCACATCACAAGAAGAAATCTTCTCATCCTTATCAGAAAGATAAGAAAGATCTAAGGTGTTTCAATTGCAATGAGAAAGGTCACTTTGCTTCAGAATGTCCCAAGAACAAAAGGGATTATAACAACAACTCCAGTAAGAAGAAGAAGGGCAGTAAGAGAAAGTTCCATGCTCATGCTGTTGAAGATGATGAACCTCCAAAGAAGAAAGCTAGGGAAGAAAGTGATGATGACTCATCAAGTGAAGAAGAGTATGTTCTTATCTCTGCTCTCACAGGTACTATCTCACATGGTTGTAATGATTGGTTAATTGATAGTGGGGATTCCAAACACATGACTGGGTTTAAATAATCTTTTGTAAATCTATCTGAACATGAAACACCCCATAAAGTGAAACTTGGGGATGATTATCAATACCCCATCAAAGGAAGTGGTGAAGCCTCCTACAACCTAGATTCTGGAAAATCATTGACGATGAAACAAGTCCTTTATGTACCTAGGCTCAAGAAGAACCTACTCTCCATCTCTACATTGGATGAAAAAGGTATGAGGGCTGCATTTGTGGATGGCCAAGTACTAATGTGGCCAAAGGGTAAGACCATAAATGATGCAGTAGTAATTGGAGAGAAAGAGGGAGACTTGCACATATGCACTACAGGGCATTACTAATTGCAAGTAAGGCGGTAGAAGGTCTTCCTGAAATCAAGACCAAGCATGAAGGTGTTTGCAAAGGATGTGCAAAAGGTAAGAACATTAAGAAGGCTTTTCCAAGCAGTGAAAGAAAGGCAAAAGGTATCTTGGAAATCATCCCCTCAGATGTATGTGGTCCTATGTCATCCAGTTCTCTAAGTGGGCATGTTTACTATGTCTCTTTCATTGATGACTTCTCCAGGAAGACTTGGGTATACTTCTTGAAGAACAAAGATGAGGTGTTTGATAAGTTCAAGGAATTCAAAACCTTGATGGAGAATCAAACTGATAAGAAGATCAAAACATTCAGATCCGATAATGGTGGAGAATTCACCTCATGTGACTTCAAGAAGCTTTGCAGTGATTCAGGGATTAAGAGGGAGTTGACTGCTCCTTACAATCCACAACATAATGGAGTTGCAGAAAGGAAGAACATAACAATCATGGAAGCAGCAAGGGCAATGCTGCATGACCAGGATCTACCTATGCATATATGGGTAGAAGCAGCTAGAACAACTGTATATGTGCAGAACAGAACACCCCACAAGATATTGGACAACAAGACACCAGAAGAGGTCTTTTCTGGTAAGAAACCTGAAGTCAGCCATCTCAGAATATTTGGTTGTCCAGTATACACTCATGTCCCAAAGGAAAAGACGACCAAACCAGATCCTTTAGGAAAGAAGGGCATCTTTGTGGGTTACAGTGAAAGCTTGAAGGCTTACAGAATATACTTTCCAGGATTCAAGAAGATTGATGCCAGTAGGGATGTAACATTTGATGAAAACTTAGCATTCATCAAATCAAGGAAGGCACCTATCGAAGTTTATGAAGAACCTAAGGAAAATAGATTTCAAGACACTACCATGACTGAAGCAATTCCAGAAGTTGTTCGTGATTTTGAAGATCCACAAGAACTTGTAGATCCACCCCGTGAGGATAACTCTCACAAGAGGAAACCCGCATGGGCTAGAGAGTTCATTCAATATGTGGAAAGATTTGGCAGTCCAGAAGAAGAACACAGAGCAAAGAAGAGAACCAGATCACATACCAACTATGTTGCTTTACTTTGTGACATCATGAATAAAGAACCTTCCAGTTATGAAGAAGCAGTGGAAAAGAAAGAATGGAAGGATGCCATGGTAGAGGAATACCAATCAATAATGAAAAATGATGTTTGGGATGTTTTCCCAAGACCTAAAGAGAAGTTTGTTGTGACTTCCAAATGGATCTACAAAATCAAGCATGCTGCAAATGGCAGCGTAGAGAAATACAAGGCAAGATTCATAGCCCGTGGCTTCTCTCAGAAAGAGCGAATATATTATGAAGAAACTTTTTCACCTGTAGCCAGGTATACTTCCATCAGAACAGTACTTTCCCTGGCTACAACAATGAAATGGAAAATACACCATATGGATGTCAAGACTACTTTCTTGAATGGTGTAGTTGAAGAGGAAGTATATGTTGAGCAACCACTTGGTTTTAAAACACATGACAGGGAGTCATATGTGTGTATATTGAAGAAAGCCTTGTATGGCTTAAAGAAAGCTCCCAGAACTTGGTATGGTAGGATGGACAGTTTCCTATCTAGTTTGGGCTTTACCAAGAGTAAAGCAGATTCCAACATTTACTACAAGGTTGACGAAGGGAATCCTGTTGTTCTACTCCTATATGTGGATGACCTGTTTATAACAGGAGATGACAGATTGATTGTAGATACAAAGTGGAAGATTGCTACCGAATTCGATATGAAGGACTTGGGGATGATGCACTATTTCCTAGGTATGGAGGTGTGGTAGAGTACAGATGGAATCTTCCTTGGACAAGGGAAGTACACTGTAGATATCTTGAAGAGGTTCGGGATGATGGATTGCAAGGCCATGGCCACACCTATGGCATCGAATCTGAATCTTCTATGTGATGCTTCATTTGAGCCGGTTGATGTCTCTATGTATCGTCAGATGATCGGGTCCTTGATGTACCTGACGAACATGAGACCAGATATTTGCTTTGCGGTGAACACATTGAGCCAGTTCCTAACGGATCCAAGGAGTGCTCACCTGGTTGTTGTAAAGCATATTCTGAGGTACCTGAAGGGTATAGTTGATTATGGGCTCAAGTATGAAGCAAATCAAAAGTTTAACCTGCAAGGTTATGTTGATTCAGATTGGGCAAGCAGTGCTACAGATAGGAAGAGCACATCTGGGTGTTGCTTTAGTATGGGATCAAGTGTGATCTCTTGGTTTAGTAGGAAGCAGTACTGCATAGCACTGAGTACAACTAAGGTAGAGTATGTTGCAGCCTGTTCAGCTAGCTGTGAGGCAGTATGGCTTCAGAAGCTACAGTCTGAGTTATTTGATCTCCCGTTGGATGCTACTGGTATCTTTTGTGATAACCAGAGTTGTGTGAAGCTATCTGAGAACCCAGTGTTTCATGACAGGTCGAAACACATAGAGATCAAATATCACTATATCAGGGATATGGTGCAGAGAGGAGCAGTGAAGCTCCTTTATGTTGCGACGGATGAGCAGATTGCATATGTACTGACGAAGCCCCTAGCTAGGGTGAAGTTCAAGCACTCCAGGGAGAGGCTTGGTGCTCTTCAGATCGACGACACTTCGAGGAAGAAGTGATGGACACATTTGCTGAAGCCATTCCAAGCATGTTGGAAGGAGGATCCTTCACATGGATGTGGATGTAAGCGTTGGATGATAAGCATCAGGATGATGTTTCAGTTACTGCTCAGTATCTGCATCAGGATGATGCTGGATATGATCAGTTGGATCATTTATATGTATATGTATGTATGGATCATGTTGGATGCTGGATATGATCAATTGGATCATTTATATATGTATGAAAGCATCATGTTGGATGTTGGATATGATCGGTTGGATCATTTGTATGTATTTTGTATATGCATCATGTTGGGTGTTTGGACCATGTATCTGTATATGTATCGGGTGGATACTATGTATGATCAGGTAAATCATGTATGTTGATATATATCAGTTAGATGAATTGTGTGGATCATGTATCTATGTATGTATCATGTGGATCATGTATGATGATATGTATCAGGTAGATACTTGGTATGCATTAGGTGGATGCATTGTATGATCAGGATGATCATGATGACGAGCTTCAGGATGTTGCTCTAGATGATATGTACCAGGACGGTATAGTGATGATGATCAGTATGATCATGAGCATCAAGATGATGCTTCGTGCGATGATGATCTGTTGGATCATAAGTATCAGGTTGATACTTAGAGGTCAAAGATAATATGTGGCAGGTTGTGCAAATTTCATGTAATCAATCCTCAGATATCCGATAGGTTGAGCTGTGTGCTCGTAATAAGTCCTGGGATGAGGTATTGCTATGTAGTATGTAATCAGTCCTCAGATATCCGACAGGTTGAGCTGTGTGCTCGTAATCAGTCCTGGGATGAGGTATTACTACGGAGACATGTAATCAGTCCTGGAGATCCGATAGGTTGAGCTGTGTGCTCATAATAAGTCCTGGGATGCTCTTTAGACATCTTGTCAGTCATGCTGTGGCACATAAATGTTCCTGGGATGCTCTTTAAAGGTATTGTCTATTCACATGTAATCAGTCCTGGAGATCTGAGAGGTTGAGCTGTGTGCTCGTAATAAGTCCTGGGATGCTCTTTAGAGATCTTGCCGGTCACGCTGCGACACATAAATGTTCCTGGGATGCTCTTTAAAGGTATTGTGAAGGAAATGCATGTAATCAGTCCTGAGGAGATCTTGTCGATCATGCTTAGGCACATAAATGTTCCTAGGACACTCTTGTCAGGTATCGTATCTGCACATAAAATTAGTCCTGAGAGACCACCTCTATCAGACCGTTCACACAGATGATGAAGACCTACAGGTGGTGGGCCTACATCCAGTATGAAAAAGGACTGGCTCTGTAGAACTTTCTATGACGAGTAGATTCAGAGATTGGTTGAGATAGCAGTAGTAGTGACGATGATCAAGAGAAGAAGACTTGTGCTAGCATATCTGTGTCGAGAAATACCTTCCTAGTTAAGAGGGAGTGTTGATGTATATGTAAGTTTGGAATGTATTTCATATATATTTATTGTACCCTTATAAGAGATGCGTTATTCCTCTATAAGGAAGTGTCGTCATGTGTATTGACAAGTATCGCAAGTGTGTGAACTTACCGATGGGTTATTAGACCACCATGTGTGGAGTCGGCCCTGAAATATATATTATATGGTTAATGTACCTAGCTAGACAAGTCGGCCCCATAAGGTCACTGGGAAAATAGACAAGTATAAATAGAGATTGGGAGATATCTATTTTGATCACTCGGAAACTCACACTTCTCTCACTCAGAAAGTGGCGCACTAGTGAGGAGGAGGATCATTTGCTACTAGGAGACTATCTCTGTGTATTTTTGTTGTACTTTGGTTGAGCCATTGCTCTCTCTATCTCTGAGGAATTTGTGGGGTTTTTCACCTTAGGGTTTTCCCCAAGGAAACTCTGTGTCTCTTGTCTCTCATGCTTTTGATTCTTGTGATGATTGACATGCTTTTTATGATTGATATGCATTGATATACTGTACATGTTATTCTCTTCAGGATTTAACACAATTAATGCTCAAAATTTAACACAAATAGTTACCAAATGCTTCTATTGAGGATTTTGCAGCCTTTAAGACATTGTTCTTAGAGAGGTGGGAGACGATAAGGAGCCCTGCCATAGTCCTATATTAGTATAATCATTTGAAGAAAGGAGGTTTTGAATCTATGCATGAGTTTTCTTCTAGGTTTATGAAGGCATACAATTCCATCCCTGATGATCTAAGGCCTTCAGAAGGTGTTGCAAAACTTCATTATGTAGATTCCTTTGATGGGTATTTTTCATGTACATTGACAGAAAGAAAATCGGCCTCCCTGCCTACTATGCTGAAAGATGCTACAAAGGTGGAGGAAAAAATGATGGCTTCAGGAAAGATCAAAGGTAGAACTGAAGCAGAGAAAAATAAACAAGAGACCCAAGCCTCTACCTCCTCTTCTAGTGACACAAAGTTTGAAACAATGATGAAATCTATGGAAAAACTGATGGATAGCTTAGCCTTAGACAACAAGTCTCCCGTTAGAGATCATCTTGAAAACCAAATAAGAAATCCTAATTTTAGAAGGTTGTTCCCTCAAAGAATCAAAGAAACCCTGATGACTAACAGATAAGGCCTCCTTTCCCTAAAAATTTAGTTGATCAGGAAGGACCTGAAGACCCCATGGGCGACCATATTCAGCTTTTTGACACTCTAGACCATGAGTTACTATTGACCGAAAGAGAGCATGATTTCTTTACTAAGGAGAGCACCAGCCAAAACCCTCAGTCTGATTCTGAGCAGTACCAGATGGGTTATCAAAATTATGTAGATGACATTCAAAGAAAGATGAAGCTAAGGAATCTGGAGGTAACAATGAACAAAGGAAAGCACGGCCAAACCCACCCTTCAAATATCCAGAAAGAGGCAGAAAATCCAAAAGAAAAGAAACCGAAAGTTGTTGCACATAAGCAGCAGGAGGCCGCTGCACAAAAAACACCAGAGGATAAGGGGCAACCTTCCAAATAGGTCAAACATCCAAAAGTAACTGAAGTGGTGAAACCAGTTTCCACCTTCAGTCCGAAGGTAGAGTTGTCCAAGGTAAATATCTCTATCCTTCTTAATGAGTTATTAAGAAACAATGAATATAGGTAAGAGATAACTAGCATGGTGTGATGAACCTACAATAATTAATTAATGCAAATACCCAAGATATCAGAAATAACAGAACTTAGAATCACTTTTATATTGATCGCAGGCCACTTCGAGGGGGCAACCTCCTTTGAGCAAGCTCAATACAATTAACTTAACAGTGCCTTCACAGGCCTTAACACACACTTATATACTTAGTCTAGGGGCCAATACTATGGGTCAAAACCATGGGCCGATACAAACTATGGATCAACAATACTATGGGTGACTTACAAAGCATATGCACCAAACAACAATAACACAACTATGGATCAACAAATACTACAGGACGACTTAGAAAGAATATGCATCCAACAACAATATACTAACAAAGTAAATAGAAGGTTTGACATGGGTTCCTAACATCCCCTCTCCCTTATAAAAATCTTTGTCCTCAAAGCTTTAGATATAAAAATTGATGCAAAATTGGATGGAGTGGTTCCCCTATAGCATCTTTGGGTTGCATTCCGGGCCACTGACGCCTTTTGAGTTTCAGGAGGATTGCTTGGAATGCTGAAGAAGAACCATATCAACTACATGAAAAATGCACTCTGAACGGTGTTGAGCGGCTTGTTGTTTTAGTCGAATTCTTGCCATGTGAAGATTGTCCTGCAGAATGAGAAGAATCTGATCGCGGTTTCGAAGAACCGAGTCAATTTCCTGAACTGGGGAGCTGCTAAGGGTGTACGGAAGAAGAACTAGTGGTGCCTTTCCATAGACTGCTTCATATGGTGTCCTTGTAGACGTGGTATTGTACCATTGGAGCACTTCTAGGAAATCCATAGAAATAGTTCAAATCTATGTAGGGATGGGAAAGGGTTCGAGCAGTCCCGAAAGGAGTATCGTTTCACCCTTGTTGTCCTGGCAAGTATCACAGTCAACCACCATCTATTGAATTGTCATTTTCAGTGCTTTCCAAAAGAAGTTACATTGTTCCCGGTCATACTTTTGGACGAACCCAGAGTGCCCTGCCGATGAAGAAGCATGGAGTTCATAGAAGAGATAACCTTGTTGAACATATTGCAGCCAGTTTGGAACAAGCATAGAAATAGTTGTAAGAGAAACTGGGTCATCAAATATGCGAGAAGGAGCATCTACCACCATATTGTCCTTACCCTTCTTGTAAGTGATTGCATAGTCATAACCCATGAGGTGGATAACCCATTTCAGGTGTATTGGGGAGGAGACCCGTTGTTCTAGGAAAATTTTCAGACTCTGGAGATCAGTCTTGATGCAGAAATAATTCCCTAATAGGGATGGCGGCCACGTCGGTACTACATGCAAAATAGCCGTCATTTCCTGCTGAGATGTAGACGCAGCTAAATGCTTATTGGAAAGGTCTCTTGAAGGCGGAAAGCCCATTGGTGCAGCAAAGACACCTACATATCTATCCAAGGAAGTAGTGGAGACCGTTGATGGGTGCATCTGAATGGAATGGAGTTGAGCGATGACACCATGTGAATTCTTCTTAAGGATATTTTCTAGGCGATGTGAACTGATGATGCGGAGAGACCTTGGCTGTAATCCTGTAAATTTGTGTTGTGTCCCACTGACTAAAAACTGCATCCAAAGTTCAGAAAAATCCCATAAGATGGGGCCAAGTGTGCGTAACCATTTAACGCCCAAAACCACATCACATCCGCCTAAGGACAAGGCAAACATGTCAGAGCGCAGGTTATAATCTTCCAGAGAGATACACACATTGTGACACTTTCCCTTGCAAGGTAAGGTGCCTCCATTGGAAACCATGACATCAAAGTTGGAGCAAGGATGGACAAAACAATCAGCCTGTTTGGCAATCTGGGGGTCAATGAAGTTATGAGTGCTACCAGAATCAATGAGTATTGTAAGAGGAAGCTTCTTGAAATAGCCCCTCACCCGCATTGTTTGGGGGGTGGTGACGCTAGATAAATCATGGAGAGATATCTCTGGTTGTTCATCCTTAGATGGGGCGTCAATAGGAGGCTCATGAATGTTGACTTGCGCATCCATTGTATCTGGAGCTTCTTCACCAATTTTAGAGGCAGGCCGACAACCCATATCCAAGAGATAAAGCTTTTGTTGAACACATCTATTATGTCCCCGAGTGAATTTCTCATCACAATTATAACAAAGCCATTTTTCTCTGCATTCCTGCATCTCTGTTTTAGACAAATGCTTGATAGGAGTTAGTCAAGTTGCTGGAGGAATGGGACGTCGTTGAGAACCCATATTTTGGAAGGGAGCAAAAGTGGGTTTGGAGCGCTGTTGGGATGCAATCTTATATTCTACCAACTTAGCTAACCCTAGGACTTCCATCATTGTGTTGGGACAGAACATTTTAACCTCTGACCAGATTTCATCCTTAAGATCACTGATAAAACAACTCTGGTAGAATTCATCAAACAATCCTTCTGTGTGATTGGCTAATTTCTCAAATTCTGTCTGATACTCTCTCACTGTGCCAATTTGGTGAAGTTTAGTGAGTGCGCTTGTGAAGTCATTAAAAGCACTAGGACCAAATCATGGCAAAAGGAGTTGGCAAAAATCTGTCCAGTTTGGCTCGGCATGAGCTTTGATGTACCAATGGTACCATTGAAGGGCTTCCTATTCCAAATGAAAGGATACAAGTGAAAATTTCTGGACATCAAAAGTATTATGCAGATTGAAACGGTATATCCATCCAGTCGGATCCGTACCATTGAAGCGAGGAAAATCAAGCTTCGACCGACGAAAATTGTTGGGAGAAGAGAACCTGATGGTTGCAAAAGATTCTGGGTGTCGGTTATTGTTCATGGCTGTTGCTCATGTGTGGGTGACAACCACAGCCAGGAGTTTTTTTTTTTTTTTGGGGGGGGGGAATGGATAGCAAAACACAAACAAAAGCTTATTTAGTAAAAGAAAATTTGGATTTGGGAAAAACTCGGATGGGTTATTGGCGTTTGACTAGGTTTTGGACACTTTCTGATGGACAAGGAAGCAAAAAATGGGGATTTCAGAAGCGGGGTGCAAGAATGAAAAAACTTGGTAGAGACGGACAAAGAAGCAGAATTAGGAAAGGAACACGGTGGCAAAATTTGAAGGCGTTTGGATGAAAATTGAAGGAGTTATGACAAACCCTAAAAATAGACAAATGTGGGATATCTGGTCTTGGGAAGTGGAATTTGGGATAGGGTCTTCAGGAATGAAATATGCAGAATGAGATTGCAGGGCTGTCAGTTAAGTTTCAGGGAAAATAGAGTTGAAACAAGGGATATATGGCCGAAAAATAGAATTTTATACTCCTTTTTTTTTCCAGGATCGGCAATGGCGCGAAAGGGATCTGCAACAGATGGATCTGCAACGACGCAAAAGGGATAAAAAATGATTGGATCTGAAATGAAGGGTGGATCTAGAATGACTTTCAGAATAGATCTGAAACGGCTAGATCTAGAGCTGAAGTGATTGGCAATAGTTCAGCTAAAAATAGATATGGACCCCAGGTATGCGCGGCTTCCTATTGGTTAAGGGGATTCACACGACCACCAATGCTATATGACGGCTTGCGTATTGGGGCAGTACCCCTCACTCCACAACTCAGGTAAAACTGATAACCGCTTTGCCACAAATGACAGCTCTTGGTTTACCTCACGGGTGGGAACTAGTCAATCAGGTAGGGGTCATTGCCCTTTTCACTGGCAGGTCCTCTCAATGGGCCAGCTACTTTGGGGTTCCTGTGGTACTCCTCACAATGCGTTTCAGGGCTTATGCGCAAGTACTTCCCACAGTTAAGCAGATAGGGATTATTCCCAAATCCGAAGCTGCAATAGATGCGAAAAAAAAGTTTGGCAGAAATTTCACCTAGCGAGCCCAAGAAAGTGCTCTGATACCAGATGTGATGAACCTGCAATAGTTAATTAATGCAAATACACAAGATATTAGAAATAACAGAACTCAAAATCACTTTTATATTGATCGCAGGCCACTTCGAGGGGGCAGCCTCCTTTGAGCAATCTCAATATAATTAACTTCACGGTGCCTTCATAGGCCTCAACGCACACTTATATACTAAGTCTAGGCACCAATACTATGGGTCAAAACCATGGGCCAATACAAACTATGGATCAAAAATACTATGGGTGACTTACAAAGCATATGCGCCAAACAACAATAACACAACTATGGATCAACAAATACTACGGGGTGACTTACAAAGCATATGCGTCCAACAACAATATACTAACAAAGTAAATAGAAGGGTTGACATGGGTTCCTAACACATGGTAAAGAGTCAAAGTGATTGTCAGCTCGACATATTGGAGGTGACAGAAGATGCTCCCACCATAATTTTTGGGTCCAAGCTTGAAGAACCAGACAATGAAGAAGTTCCCCCATTTTATTTGAGTTTGAATGTCCATGACAAGATCTTACATAATGCATTAATAGACTCTGGGGAATCAGAGAATCTGATAACAAAATCTGTGATCGATCAATTAGGGCTAGAACTTACCAGACCATACAAAGACCTCTACTCTTTTGACTCTAGAAAGGTGGAATGCCTAGGGATAATAAAGAATCTGGTGGTGACCCTCACCCAAGTCCCAGCTAAAAACATTATGATGGACGTAGTAGTGGCTGATGTGCCTACTAAATTCGGGATGTTGTTGTCAAGATCCTTGATTTCAAAGCTGAAAGGAACTATGCAGATGGATTTGTCTTATGCCACCATACCTCTTTTTGGGAGCAATAGAAGATTGTATAGAGAGAATATGATGGCTTATGTTGTCAGCAGCATAGACAACCCAAAAACCATCCTATATATGCTGTAGACACTGACATAGGATCCTCTATATTTTTCAATGATGGCCCCCATATTGATCCTAAACCCACCACATATATTGAAGTAAATGGAGATAAAAAGTTTGCACCAAGGTATGAAGCCTCAGAGAAGTAGAAAAACAAAGAAGGCTTGTGGTCTATGTACTTTGATGGGTGCTTGAGCAAAAATGGCATTGGGGTAGGGGTCTAGATCATACCTCCTGACAGGGAGTCTAGAGCTTTGTCATACAAGTTAACTTTTGAATGCACCAACAATGTGGCCAAATATGAAGCTCTGATCTTGGGGTTACAGGCCCTGAAGGATTCGGGACCCAAAAGGATAGAAGTGTTTGGAGATTCATAATTGGTGGTCAATTAAGTAAATGACAGCTATGAAACCAAACATCCTAGGATAAGGGCCTATAGGAATGAAGTCTGGGATATGTTGGGGAATTTTTTCATGGAGCACAAGATTAGGGTGATTCCCAGGTGTGAGAATCAAGTGGCAGATTCCCTGGCCACTAATGTTGGTGGTTTTAAAACTCCTATCTTCCCTCAGGAGAAATATGAAGTGGAAGTGGTGAACATGCCGTCTATCCTAGATAATTCAAAATACTGGAAGGTATTTGTTGATGATTTACAGATTAAGAGGTTTTTAGAATGATCTGATGAGTTTGCAAATGTTCATATTGACACCGAGGGTGAGAACTTGGAAGGTCTGGTGGACCAAGAGAAATTAGAAGATGAAGAGAATGAAAGAAAAGGGTGGAAAAACATGCTGGGCGGAAAAGATATCATTCAATTGAAGATCAATTATATCCCTAAAGGCTTGATACCCCTAGAAAAGCTATTTGACCAGAATGATGTAGCTAAGAACCCAAAGTTTGAACCTCCCATTGATGATGTAGAACACGAGAACTTGGGTACTGAAGAAGAACCTCGGATAGTGAAACTGTCCAAGAAGCTGATACTAAGAAGAAAGAGAAATATGTGGAACTAATGAAGAAATATCCTCATGCTTTTGCCTGGAGTTATGAAGACCTGAAGGAATATGATACTTCTATAATACAACATTCTATTCCTATCAAGCCAGGGGAGAAACCTTTCAATCAGAAGCTGAGAAGAATAAATCCAAAGTTGATGCATATAATAGAGAAAGAAATCAGAAGACTTTTCAATGCTAAAATCATTGTCACTTTGAGTTTTTCCCAATGGATAGATAATCTGGTTCCTGTGAGGAAAAAGAATGGCAAGATCAGGATTTGCATAGATTTCAGGAACTTGAACAGCGCTTCACTGAAAGACAATTATCCTCTTCCTAAAATGGAACATATTTTATAGAAGGTGGTAGGTACTAAGAGGATCTCCACCATGGATGGGTTTTCAGGATACAATCATATTAAGGTGTGCCCAGAGGACCAAGAAAAAATTGTTTTTACCACTCCTTGGAGCACCGTCATGTATGTGAAGATGCCTTTTAGGCTAATGAATGTCGGGGCCACTTTCCAACACGCAATGGATATAGCATTTGCTGAAGAGAAGGATAAGTTTGTGGTGGTATATATGGATGATATAAAAGTATTCTCCAGGTCTGATGAGGAGCATTTGAAACATTTGGAGCAGGTCTTCAAGAAATGCAGAAAGTATGGTATTTCCCTCAACCCTAAGAAGTCACATTTTGCATTAGAGGAAGCCAAGCTCCTGGGGCATATTATCTCTAAAGGGGGTATCAGAATTGATCCTAAGAGGATTAGTGTTATCCAGAAGGTTGGAGAGCCGAGAAATAAGAAGGAAGTATAGGATTTCATCAGGCAAGTAGGTTTCCTGAGAAGGTTTATCCCAAGTTTTGCAGAAATCATGAGAAGCATCACTAATATGCTAAAAAGGGAAAATCAGATAAAATGGACTGAGGAGGCAAAGGATTCTTTCAAAGGCATCAAGAAATCTCTTACTGAAGCACTAGTACTAGCCAGTCTAGATTTCTCCAAGGATTTTCAAATATTTTCCTATGCATCTGAACATACTGTGGCAGGAGTACTGTTACAAAATAATGCCCAGAATGTTGAGCAGTCGATTGCATTCTTCATCAGGGTGCTGAGGGATGGGGAGTTAAAATATGATATCATGGAGAAATAGGCCTATGCCCTAATTATGTGACTGAAAGACTTAACAGTCTACATTCTCCACTCACACGTCATCGCCCATATCCCAAATGCTGTTGTGAAAAGTATTCTCACCCAGGAAGACCCTGAAGGAAGGAGAACCAAATGGATTGTTGTATTGCTAGAGTATGACCTAGAAATAAAACCCACCAAGTTGGTAAAGGGCCAAGGTCTAGAAAAATTAATGACTAAGGTCAACTGCGATTCTTTGTAGCTGAATTTCTTGGAAGATTATCCCGATCAGGCAGACGCAGGACCGCAAGTTAGACCAAAGTTCTCTACATCACCTTGGTATGCTGACATAATTTATGTTTTGCAAACCCTGCAAGCTCATGCAGGGATGAGAAAAACCAAGGCCCGGTCGGTAAGGTTGAAAGCTGCAAAGTTTTGTATCATGAATCAGTTCCTATATTGGAAAGACCCATGAGGGGTGTTTTTGAACTGTTTGCTAGAAGACGAAGCTCGACACACCAAGGAATAATTTCACATAGGTGACTACGATGGGAACCATTCCTTGAAAGTGACAGCCAAAAAAATTCTGAGGGTTGGGTTATACTGGCCAACCAGGTTTGCTGATGTGTATAAGGAAACTACTACCTGTCATCAGTGCTAAAGTTTCGAAGGAAAAAGAAAGGTTGTTTCACTTCCCCTTCATCCCATCATAGTAGAAGCTCCTTTCCAACAATGGGGGATGGATTTCATTGGAGAGATACACCCAAACTCCTCTGGCCAGCATAGATGGATCTTGATGGCTACTGATTATTTCACCAATTGGATCGAATCCATCCCCACGAGGAATGCAACTGAAGGTGTTATCATGGATTTTCTGGAAGAAAACATCCTGTCTAGATTTGGGTGTCCCAAGAGGATAATGACTGACAATGCACCAGCATTTAAGTCTAAAAAGATGATAAATTTATGTCACAAGTGCCATATCAGCCTGAACCATTCCATAGCATACTACCCTCAGGGAAATGGGCTAGCAGAATCCTCAAACAAAAGCCTGGTAAGGATCATAAAGAAGTTGTTTGAAGAGAATAAGAGGGCTTGGCACACAAAGTTGAAATATGCTCTTTGGGCCCACAGAATCGGTACAAAAAGAGCCATCGGGATGTTTCCTTTCTAGTTGCTATATGGGGCTGAGGTGGTTTTTCCTGCATCCTTAGGGTTACCGGTTATGAGGTTGCTGCAGGGGTTAGAGGAAGAGCCGAACCACATGCAAAGAAGAGTGAACCAGATAGTAAAGCTAAACGAGTTGAGGAATAGGGCATATGATAAAGTACAGATGCACCAGGAGAAAATGAAAGACACTTTTGACAGAAAGGTAAAGGAAGAACAGTTCCAGGTGGAAGATCTGGTCCTGAAGTGGGATGCTCCTAAGGAAGATAAGCACAAGAAATTTGACCATATGTGGGTAGGGCCGTATGTTATTGCGGCAAGCCGAGGGATAAATTATTTCATCTTTAAAAATCAGGACAAATCCCCCTGGTCAGGAGCTCTGGTCAATGAGAGATTTTTGAAGCATTATCTGTCCTAAAAAGGCAGGTAACTTCTATACCATAGCTTGTAAATATTTTTTCTTTAACAGTGTTTTAAAGTTTTGATGGCGAAACTAAGGATTTGAAGCTCGAAGAGAAGGCCCTAAGATATATAAGGGTAACCAAGGTTTCATTTCTATCTGTGTAGTCGACCCGGATTTGGAGTAGGTACAGTTTTGAGTTTCCAACCTAGGGTCTTCAGTTCAGAAGGTGAAGTTTTTCCCAGTGGATCAGGGACCAGTCTACCAGGGGTTCTTTGCTACCTTGCAGGAAGGATAGCATCCCCAAGTTGGAGCCAGTTATTAGCACTTGATTTTTCTGCAACATAAATATCAGAAATGAAAGATGGAGGATTAGAAATATTACCTAGTAAAAGCCTGAGGTCCCGTTTTTTTTCCATGCTTGAAGGCTAAAGTATGAAAAATTTGTGTGGAAAGGGTGAATATGGTACACCATAGAAAACTTTGCAAGGAAATGTGTTGAAAGGCCTTTTAAACAATCAAATGACCCTAAATCCTAACTCCAACAACCTAAACATTATGTAGATTAACCACCAGTAGGAGAGACACCGTTGATTGGGAGTAAGCATGAGATTGACAGCCCACATTGATGGTCGTGTAGCCAAGAGGCGTGGGAGTTAGCCACATTGGTGGTCGTGATGGGTTGTGCTACCGGATAGATGGAAGTCGGGAGGCACATCGCGAAAGAGGAAAAGCGGTAAGCAAAACCGCCACAGAGGCACACGTAATCGTAGTGGTAAGGTCGTAGATGATCTACGGTGCAGAATGCAGATAGACAAATCAATGGCAATGAAATGAGGAAGATGCACAGATGATAGAAAAGTGGACCCCGTCGAAGGAAAAGGTCAAAAAATTAAACGTGTCATCTGTTCCCACCATGGATGCAAAGTAAGCACAGATCAACGGTTCCCGATGATAGTCTTGTTGGGAAGTAGCGCGATGGATACAAGGAAGAGTGGTTGCGATAGATGAAACCATTCGATAGGTGTCGACACCAGTGATGGTCGTGAGGTAGGAAAGTAGTATTTAAAGCCGCGTTGGGAGGTTGGCGATACCACTCTGCAAACACGTGGTGCCAGGAAGACGGTGCAGATCAGGACCTACAGGATGATCCAATGGCGGGAAGATGAAGGGTGTCAAATCAAATGGTTAAATAAACGCCGGATCCGAGAGCAGGGAGTGGTACGAGAGAAACCAATGCCCGAGATCGTTGGACAATTGGCGGATAAGACTAATGGTTAAGTGAACGGAGTTTATATATATATGATCATCAACATGTGTTGTTGACATTTGCTTGTGGGAACTGTCGAAGTTAGAAGCTTCTCGGTGTGTGGGAGACGACGACAGTGACAAGGCTTTCAACAGAGTAATTCCAGAATATTGCTAGCGACAAGTAGGCCCTTTTCCGACTGAATTCATCAGTAGTATAAGTGTTTTTGCAGTTAAATAATGGAAGAAGATTCAATCGTAAGAATGAGTAGGTTTAGGAGTACCCTGGAGGAGAGGGACTGTAACATTTTTGACCCAATTATCCAACTACTCGTGGCCGAAATTAAGAGAAGGCTGAAGCATATACGAGACAGGGGCATAGGGGCACAGTTTTAGTCTTCGTTCATTTTATCTTGTTTAGACCAAATCATGTCGATTCTTGAGTTCATCTCTTGGTGTGCGTCTAATTACAAAGGGTACCAAAGAGTCATCATGGATAGTCAACAAAGTAGAATGGTCTGTTCCATAGGGTCACCAGTCATGTGTCATTCATTTGGAATCCCTGAGCCGCAAACACCAGAGTCTGAGAATTTCTCTCAAAAAACAATTGTAACCCTCTATTGCCAAATCCCTCCTGAGAGTTGGCAAGCCTTTTTGACCACTTGCCTCAAGCCGGACCAAGAGATTGAAGAAACCCACCCGTTAGATGTTAACCTATTCAATACCAATACCCATTTGGTCCTTTCATTACTCGCACATTTTTTAGGTTTTGATAGTGATAGGGTTGTAACAAAGTTGCAGTTAATCCTGCTATACAGAATAAGTGTCGGTTCACCCCTAGTCAGTTATGAGTCGGTTCCAAGTCTTAGGTTTGAAAATTTTTTGGCGGAAGCCATTAACTCTCAGTTCATTGTTTTTCCAAGTACTAGATGTTTCTGGTTTCAAGCCCATTTAATGAAGCTAATCATGGTCAGTAACCAGAACGAATTGCATTTCGAGCCAGAATTTTATTCCAGTACTCTGGAAGAGAACATGTTTAATTACATGAATTCTATGTTGTCTGTATTGTACAAATTATTTTTTGAGGAAGAGATGTCGAGGGTCTTTCCTGAAATGAAGAATTTATTGCATTTAAAAAAGGAGGTCGTCGTGGAGGACTGGTTTTTATCAAAAGACTCTACTGTCATCAGGCTGTATGGGTTCGTGCACGATCCCTACATACTGCTCGCCTTCTTAACATTGAGGGTTTTTTATTTATAATTTATCAGGCGGAAGTTAACTCTAGAAGAGGAAAAATTTTCAAAGTTTGGAAAGGGAGTCGATTTAAAGTATCCTTGGGCCATCATTCCGTTTATTGTAAAGAGTAAGGACGCTCTTTTGGAGGTGCAGAGTTTGTTAGAAGAGTTGGAATTCAAAAAGGATATTGCCATGGACTACAACCCTTGTCACATTATTTCTTAAAGAAGAAAATTGAGTAACATTAGTGGGTTTTCGCACAAGGAGGTGGAGGGGTCATTAGGTAGAAAGAACCTATTGCAGTATGATCCCGAGGTGGAAGCAACACCTATTTTGTAGGGAGAAGAGCTCACATTGCTAGAAGCGGCGATAGAGGTGGAGACTGTACCTAAGGTCACAAAAGTGGGAGAGAAAATAAGTCTGCAGGAAATCCTGGATGAATATGATGAAGAGGGAGGAAAGAGACTTAGAACTGAGGATTAGGGATCAGCTAGAACACAGCCTGATTTAGTTGTTTTGATGGATAGCAAAGGTGGTAAAGACGGGGAAATTCAAATTCCCAATGTACAGGTATTAGAAAACAATTTCCAGAAATCCTGCGAAAGCGGGGACACAAGCAAGTTCTCGTCAAGAGGTGAGATGTTTGAACAGTATGCTCAGAGCAAGCAGGCTTTCGCTCAGTTTATATATAACTTTCTACCCAAGGCTAGGAGCCTGTCGAAGTCAAATGTTGCTCTGGTGACTAGCTGGAATATAAAGGAAGATGTTAGGCAAGTATGCTCATGCAGAGAATATCGAGGCCCACTGTGCAGCAATGACGGATCAGGTTGCTGATGTAAAGAGAAGGTTTGAGAAGGTCTTCCAGAAGGGGCTACCCTCCTTTTGGAATGAAGATAATGAGCTCATCTTGCACAACAATTACAAGAGCCTGCTATGTGCCATAAAGATGGATCACGAAAAGTTCCAGAGGCTAATTCAGATTCTTACAGGAAAAATACTATTGGAGAATCTTGCTGAGGATTTCGAGATCATGAACCTGCTAAAGAGATTAAGTGAAGGAGCCCCTGTCCTGTCAAGTGAAGAGAACGTGGAGCTGAGAGTATTAGTTAAAGAAATGGTACTGCATGAGAGCATCACGGCTGATAAATGGGGTTATGTGGAGAAGTATGGGAAGATGAAATACTCACTTCATGCTCCTTGATAGTTGTTATTTTTACTTTCAAAGAGTTGTTATTTTCAAAGACTTCCAAGATATATTCCCATTTTAAAAAGTAATTTGTAATATTTTTTGAGGCGACTATTGGGAATAACTATCCAATGCAACCGCTTTACTATCTTTTGTTTTTATCTTAAAGTTAGTTGTCATTCAGTAAGAAGACTGGTAAATGTGAAAGAAAACAGTTAGGCCAGCTCGCTCATTTTTTATAGTGGCGAATATGTCTTGATGAGGTGGCATTTTGTTGTAACTATTTTCAAGTACGAATAGGTTGAGCCTCAAACTATAGGAATCTATATATGCTATGTACTTGAAATGAGAATGGTTGAAAACTTTTTGGAGAAAAATATATTGCTCCGTGTAATCGTTTGAGTTGTTTTGAATAAAGTTGGTAGAGCTGAGCAGGTGTTTTGACAGGGATTCCTGTGTTATTGGTCTTGTAGTCTATTCCTTTTCTTTTCCCATGTGGATTGTGTTTATTTCTTTGTCAATACATCTTGTAATCGCTTACTCATGTTTGGTTCAATGTAGTATTTGAACAGAATTCATAGAGATAATGCTCCGTTCAGGTCATACAAAGCATTTCACCCTTATTTTATGCTAAAGTCAATATAGAATTCATGTTTCCATGCTTTATATTGATGGATTGTTCATCTCTCTTCTAAATCACCAACTAAAATATTTTCGACTATGAGCTGGTCGCTACCTTGCCCCTGTATGAATGTATCTACAAATTTTTTGTCAATGATGTTCATGTTTTGTTTAATTTGACTCCATTGTCCCAATATAGTGTTAGCTGTGGAGTCTGATCTCCAGATTCAGAGATATTATTATTCAGTCGTGTCCATACCCCAGGTTTGGTTATGATCCTGGCATGACCCGAAGGGACTCCGGGGGAGTATCCACACCCCCAGTTGGGGGGCGCGGGGGCCAGCACCCCCGAGAAAAAATTTTGGGGTTGTTTTCACCAGCTGTTTTGTGGGCCCATGGTTTTGGGTATCCTGTGGTATTTTCCCATTGTATTTCCCCTATAAAAGAAAGACATTGTAATACAGCTAGGGCATGATGTATTAGGTTTTATGCATTGTAAAGATCTCTAAGATCAGGAAAGAGACTGTGAGACAGTGAAGAGGAAGTGCAGTGGCTGTGCTGCAAGTTGTATCCCTTCACCTTGCTGGACGGTAATAATATTAAAGACTGGAAATATCAGTGTGGACGTAGCCCAAGTTGGGGTGAACCACGATATATCTGTGTCTCTATTGTAATGTGTATGTGTGATTATATTTGCATTTTTTTTGATTGTTATTGCTCTGGGATCCTGTTTTTCTAATAATTGGTATCAGAGCCAAAGGTCTATTTGGTAGATAAACCCACAAGAAGCTAGGGTTTCTGGTTCAAGTGGGAGCAATGACAGAAGAAGAAAAGTTTAAGGTCGAGAAGTTCAATGGCCAAAACTTTCAGTTATGGAATATGCAAATGGAGGACAATTTGTACCAAAAGGATCTATTGCTACCGTTGGGAGGAAGAGCAAAGCATCTGATGGCTATGAAGGACGAAGAATGGGAGGTTCTTGACAGAAAGGCTCTGGGAACAATACGATTGAGCCTGGCTTTGTCGGTGGATTTCAATATCTCAAAAGAAACGACAATAGAGGGTTTGATGAGCGCACTGGGTAAGCTGTATGAAAATCCCTCGGCCTCCAACAAGATATTTCTAATGAAGCATTTATTTAATATGAAGATGTCTGAAGGTGGATCTGTTACTGATCATTTAAATAAGTTTAATACGGTTACAAATCAGCTAAGTTCTGTAAGTGTGAACTTTGATGATGAGATTAGGGCTTTTCTAATCTTGTGTTCATTGCCAGAAAGCTAGAATAGCTTGGTCATGGTTGTAAGTAACTCTGTCTCTGGTTCAAACACCTTGAAATTCGATGATGTTATTGGTGTTATTCTTAGCGAGGAAATGCGAAGAGAAAGCACAGATGAGACATCAAGTAATGCATTGACCATGGAAAGCAGGGGAAGACAAAAGGAGAGAGGAAAGAGCTAAGGTAATTGTGGCAAGTCTAAAATGGGAAGATCCAAGTCCAGAATGGAAAAAATAGAGTGTTGGAACTATGGAAAGAAAGGACATATGAAGAAAGATTGCAGATCTCTAAAGAAGAAAGGAGATGCACAGAAGGATACTACCCAGGAAGCAAATGTAGCAGGTGATGTGTTACAAGATGCTTTGATTCTTGCATTAGATAATACTAGTGATTATTGGGTAGTAGATTCAGGAGCTTCATGTCATGCTACACCCCATTGGAAATACTTTCATGAGTATGTTCCTGGCAATTTTGGACATGTTTTATTGGGTGATGATGAACCATGTAAAATTGTTGGAATGGGTAAGGTATGGGATAAAAGTTAAGAATGGAACTGACTAGCTATTGAAAGATGTTAGGAATATTCCTGCTATGAAAATAAATCTAATCTCAATAGGGAAGTTGGGAGATGGCGGCTGTCTATATACATTTGAAGAAAAGTGGTGGAAGATCACTAAAGGATCAATGGTGATAGAAAAAGGAGATAGGATAGGTACGTTGTATTTATGTCCTCATAATACTGACCATTCTATCTCTTTAGCTTCCACAGGAATAGATACAGCATTGTGGCATCATAGGATTGGCCACATGAGTGAGAAGGGGATACAGATTCTCCACTCAAGGAAGTTGCTGCCAGATTTGAAGCAGGTAAGTTTGGAATTCTGTGAAAACTGTGTTTATGGAAAACAAAAGACAGTCAGATTTCTCAGGGTTGGGAAACAGAAGAAGAATGAAATGTTAGATCTAGTGCATACAGATGTATGGGGACCGGCTCAGGTACAATCTCTTGGTGGATCTCATTATTATGATACATTTATTGATGATGCAACTAGGAAAACATAGGTTTATTGCATTAGACAGAAATCTGATGTGTTTGCTACTTTTAAGAAGTGGAAAGCTTTGGTTGAGAATGAGACAGGGAAAAGGTTGAAGTGTCTCAAATCTGATAATGGAGGTGAGTACTATGGCAAGAAGTTTGATAGTTACTGTTCATACCATGGGATTCGTAGAGAGAAGATAGTCACAGGAACACCACAAGAAAATAGTGTGTCATAAAGGATAAACAAAACGATCATGGAGCGTGTAAGGTGGATGAGATTGCATGCAGGGTTTCCCTTATAGTTTTGGGTGGATGCTATAAATACTTCTGTTTATTTAATAAACAGAGGACCTTCAAGTCATTTGGATGGTGGTATTCCAGAGTAGGCATGGACAGATAAAAAGGTAAACTACTCATTTCTGAGAACATTTAGTTGTGAAGCATTTGTCCATATTGATAAAGAAAACAGAACAGAGCTTGAAGCTAAATCCAAGAAATGTACCTTTATTGGATATGGGGTTGATGAATTTGGTTATCGCTTATGGGATTATGAAAATAAAAAAATCATCAGGAGTAGAGATATGATATTCAATGAGAAGGTCATGTATACAGATCAGTTACAGGGATATATATGCAACAACCACAAGGGTATGAGGTCAAAGGTAAGGAGAACTTGGTATGCAGGTTGAAAAAGAGTTTGTATGTCTTGAAGCAAGCTCCAAGGCAGTGGTATTTAAAATTTGACAGGTTTATGACAGAACAAGGTTATAGTAGATGTCATTCTGACGACTGTGTTTATTTCAAGAAGCTATACAATGAAAGATATATGATCTTGTTATTGTATGTGGATGACATGCTTGTTGTAGGGTCTAACATGCAGGATATAAATGTACTCAAAAGGAAGCTAGCTAATTCATTTGTGAGGAAGGATTTGGGTGCTGCAAAGCAAATCCTTGGTATGAGAATAACGAGAGACAGGAAAAATCACAATTGACATTGTCTCAGAGTGAGTACATACAAAATGTGTTGGAGAGGTTCAAAATGCAGAATGCAAAACCAATTAGTACACCTTTGGCTAGTTATTTCAGTCTAAGTAAGGAAATGTGTCCCAAGACACAGGAAGAGACAGATTACATGTCCAAGATTCCCTATCAATCAGTAGTTGCTAGCTTGATGTATGCCATGGTCTGCACAAGACCAGATATTGCACAAGCAGTGGGAGTTGTGAGAAGATATATGAACAATCCAGGTAAAGAACATTGGAAGGAAGTACAGTGGATTCTCAGCTATTTGAGAGGTACCACTACTCATGCATTATGTTTTGGAGGTTCGGACACTATTCTACAGGGATATGTTGATGCAGATATGGCAGGTGATAAGGATAGTAGGAGGAGCACCACAGGGTATGTGTTTACTGTAGGTGGAACAACAATAAGCTGTATTTCGAGACTACAGAAGGTTGTTGCACTTTCAACAATGGAAGTAGAGTATGTTGCTGTTACAGACGCTAGTAAAGAGATGATTTGGTTGCAGAGGTTTATGGAGGAAGTGGGTAAGAAGTAGAAGGATAGCAGGTTTTATAGTGACAACCAGAGTGCCATTCATCTTGCAAAGAACTCAGCATTCCATTCCAGGACTAAACATATACAACTCAAGTACCATTTCATATGCTCTGTTCTGGAAGATGAACTGTTGAAGCTGGAAAAGATACATACTAGCTAGAATCCTGCAGACATGTTCACAAAGGCAGTGACCAGAGAGAAACTGATTTCCTACTCAGTTTTAGTTGGCCTTCTAGCATGAAGTTGAAGAGGAGAAAGTTTCCAAGTCCAAGTCCAGCAAGTGCAGCAGTGGTGGGGTTGTTGTGATCAGTCTCCAAGTGGGAGATTGTTAGTTGTGGAGTCTAATCTCCAAATTCAGAGATATTATTATTCAGTCGTGTTCGGACCCCAGGTTTGGTTATGATATTGGCACGACCCTAAGGGGCTCTGGGGGAGTTTCCACACCCCTGGTTGGGGGGCGCGGGGCCCAGCGCCCCCGAGAAAATGGGGGTTCAGGGGTGTAACCCCCGAGAAATTTTTTTGGGGCTGTTTTCACCAGCTCTTTTGCGGGCCCATGGTTTTGGGTATCCCGTGGTATTTTCCCATTGTATTTCCCCTATAAAAGAAAGACATTGTAATACGGCTAGCTCATGATGTATTAGGTTTTATGCATTGTAAAGATCTCTAAGATTATGAGAGAGACTGTGAGACAGTGAAGAGGAAGTGCAGTGACTGTGCTACAGGTTGTATCCCTTCACCTTGTTAGACGGTAATAATAGTAATGACTGAAAAATTCAGTGTGGACGTAGCCCAACTTGGGGTGAACCATGATATATCTGTGTCTCTCTTGTAATGTGTATGTGTGATTATACTTGCATTTCTGTTTATTGTTATTGCTCTGCGATTCTGTTTTTCTAACATATAGATCCATGATGTTTTCCAACCACAATTTATGAAAATAAATCTATCCTAATAGAGATCTGACCTTCTATGCTTGTTACTTGTTGAATATCTTGAGGTGATGAATGCTGGTGTACGTTTTCATTGTTGATGCCTTTGATTATTCTCAGTTTTTCATATGTTGGTAGAGAGAGCCCTCTCTACTTGTGTTGGGTAAGTAGCATAAGCTAAAGATTGGTTAGTGGTTACCCCATATTTCCATCTTCATACCCTTGGGGGTTAATTTGGGTGTTAACGCTTGGCATGACTCTGGATGACTCGGTAAATAGTTTAACAATGGATGCATGCTTGTTATTCCTATAAATTTTTGGGATTTTATCATTTTTCATCATTCAATCATACAAAATAATGATTAACAAGTTATTATAGATCCATAATAGCTTACCTTGTACTAGTACTTGAAGTTATTCAATTGCATTTATTAAGTGCAAAAATATATTTGCACTTAATAAATGCAGTGGAAAGACTTGAAGGACTAGTGCAAGGTAAGCCATTATGGATCTATAGTAACTTGGTAATCATTATTTTGTATGATTGAATGATGCAAAATTTGTTTGAATATCATCATTGTCAAGCAATAACAACTTCTTAAAGAGTACTAGCTCAATCGTAGAGCACCTGCCTAATTATAGGCAGGAGATTGGTGTTTTGATTCCTCCTTACCCTATCATAAATTAGTGACTAAGAAAATGTCTAAATTTACATATATACGACTATTAGTAGCTAATTTCCAGTATCTTATAGCGCGAGAAACATTTAGTCATATTTTGTTTAGTCATTAATATGTTATCATCTAGTAGTTTATTTAGTCATATATTTGGTCATTAATTGTGAAATCAATGACTAAATCAATGACTAAATCAATGACTAAATCAATGACTAAATCAGTGACTAAATCAATGAGTATCAATGACTAAATCAATGATTAAATCAGTGACTAAATCAGTCAGTATCAATGACTAAATCAATGACTTAATCAGTGACTAAATCAAGACTAAATCAATGACTAATAAGTCAACCAATTAATGACTAGTCAAATACGATTCGAGATAAGATAGTGGAAATCAGATACTATTAGTCACCGACTCAAAAATAGTCGT
Source organism: Larix kaempferi (assembly GCA_027924585.1). Classification (NCBI taxonomy): domain Eukaryota; kingdom Viridiplantae; phylum Streptophyta; class Pinopsida; order Pinales; family Pinaceae; genus Larix; species Larix kaempferi. Next base: position 7,116,346 of record BSBM01000912.1, on the reverse strand, counting down.
TTATAGTCGAATTATTGTCATTTTTTTAGTCATTAATTTCTCATGTTGTACTAGTGTGAAGACCAATCCAAACAGAGGCATTGCCCTCAAATTTAGAAAAATACATTTACTATATAAATTCCAGAATCAAACCAAAGTAAAAACACAAATTACTAAACATAGATGCATAAAACTAAAGATAAAAATATTTCGACAGCTATAGGAATTAATCTTTTCATGAAATTACAATTTCTAACCAAGATCCCGATTACATAAACATTCCAGTTTCTTCATATTAAAATTATTTACAAACCCAAAAGGCACATCCTACATGAGCGTCGAAAGACCATGATATCATTCATTAGGACATAGGTCCATAACATAGAAGCTTCAACTGTCTCCCATTTGGTCATTTAAACAATTACATCAAAAGATCAGAGTTAGAGCTTGCTTGTAGGCTAAATCTTCCAACTAGAAAACTCTACTGTCATTTTCCTACGCATACACAGAGCTAAAAATTAAACTTATACATTTGAGATCGGGAAACCTCGCCCTGATACCCTAAGCTCATCCATTTTCGGATCCATAGATTGAGCAAGCCCTCCAAACCCAAATACAACATGACCAAACTCTCCCAACTAAAATCCTGAAAGATAAACCCATACAGAAGAGCAACTCCCCACAGTCATACCAAACATATTCATCCCTTGCTTCGACAGGAAGAGTTAGGTCATGGAAATTCTGGGCTTACCCGGATAGTCTTTTTCATTCAATCCTCTATCCTGGATACCATCCAATGCAGAGATTTGCTTCCTACTTTGAAACCCTATCAGCAATAACAAGAGCAAAGTGTTAGCAAAGATATTAAAACAACTAAAGAAAAACAATAATGCAACCACGTTTTTCGAGTCTCAAAAATTACCTTGACCAGAGATCGGTGACCTCAACGATTCCAATATTCCAGGCGAAAACACAGGCCATGAGCGAGGATCAGTCCATGCGTAGAGCCCATGGGAAGGGAAGCAGTGAGAGATTTGTTGTCCTTTCACAAACATATGAAAAATGAACTGGTCTCTTGAGCCAAAGACCTTTTTCCCAAGCTCCAAGTTGGCATCTGATCAAGTGGACTTCACATGGGTCTCATTCAATTGCCAACAACCACCAGTAGCTTCTAAATTCTTTTGCCCGCTCTCTATAGTGGAGGAGGCACTTCTTTTAGCATTTTGATTTCAATACCATGACCATGGTATAGTTTACTATCCCTTGTGACCTTTACCTTTGTTTAGATTGTTTTTAGGTTGAGACCCTAAGGACTAGTTTAGGGTCTCTTAAAGACAAGACACCTGCAAACAAAAGTAGAGGCATGCTCTATCAAAAATAGCTAAGTAATCCCATTACTAACATCACCTTCCTCATACCTCTCGGATTCCCTTTAGTTACATCACTAGCAAAGCATGCATTCCAAGTAAATTGCATTTGCATAAATTTCATAAAGTAAAACACGTATCATAAAGTTTACCGATGAGAGGGATAGGTGTAATCTCAAACATTATATCCAAAATAGAAAGACGAAGCAATTTCAGCAGTAGAGATATTATAAAATCTATCATACAACTTTAAACAGCAGGATCACATCCGTAAGAATACAAATTATTAAATACTATTTACCCATCGGAGAAATCTCCTAAACCAGATACATATATCACTCACATTTATAAAACTACAGTGCTGAAGTTAATTTTGTTTAAACATTAGGTTTTGAATGACGTTATTATCACACACATAATTTTTTTTAATTTTTACAATTTTAGGGACATTGCAAGTGGTATAAGAGCCCAGTTACTACACTAAGAGACCTTTTGGTCTCACTACAAAGACAAGAAATGTTTTCAAACAATATATACGTATGATTTATTTTTACAAAAGCTAACAAAATTTCGTTTTTATTGACTGACCAAATATTCCAGGTATGATGTACAAACCAAATCATGGACGCATAAGAGAAAAACAGTAGTAACATACCTGATCAGAATTTCATTATCTTATTGACATGAATAATATATATAAAAAATAAACTAAACTGGTATGACAATTAGATATTGCTTTATAAAGTCCAACAAATAGAAAGGACTACCTAGGAGGGGAAATGTTTAAAATACCTATGTACTAGGACAAATTTTTTGTCCCAATTAAAGATAATAGGGTTTAAAATCATTAGTCAGATAAACTGAAGGATAAATATGACTATGTTCACCTCCTGTATGATCGTGAAGTCATGAAGTAGGCATGCATAAACATAGTAATTATCTTCTACATAGAAGGTTAGAAACAAAACATCAAAGAACCTTAAGCAGGCTTACCACACAAATGCAGAGTGAATCTACAAATTAGTATGGTATAAGTGATTATACTTAAGAAAGAGGGACGTAATCCATTTATAAGAAATACTTAAAACCTATTATAAAGGTCATGACTAATAATGGCATGAAAATAATTCCAAATCTTAGCAAGACTAGCTAGATACATTAGAATGCATTGACCTTTAGTAATTGAAAACATATGCTCACATGTGTGGCGCCATAAATCGTAAGTACCAAAGAAACATAAAATAAACTTTGATATTCGAAAAAGTGATAAACAGGTTGTATGCAATATTTTGATAGAGATAGAAATAATTACCCTCTTGCATGAGTAGCAAGTCAGGGCATGCTTTTAGCCCATGGTATAGAAAGTTATAGGATATCTAGACTATTGGAATACATAGTGTCTGAAGCACTAACTAGAAGGGTTTATATACTAAAATACTAGTGACACATAGACAAAATGTAGAAGTCTGCGATGATTCACAGAAACTCGACAAGAGTAGTTAAAATTCATGAAAGATGATAGATGTTGTACTGGGTCATAGAATGTTTTTTTAACAGCTGGTATGATTATTAACACACATGGGATTACCATATGCTATGCTGCATCTTATGTTATGAGTACGAAAAAAAAAACATTCAAACAAGGCCAAATGAACGATATTAGAAATACATAGTAAAAATGCAAGTATATGTGCACGACACATTTACATATCTAAAAGTTACAAGATGAATCACAATAAGAATTTTCAAGAAGGTTGTTACTGAGAAATTTGTGTTAAAGTTGTTTGGGGAAATACCTAAATACCAATAATCGTACTAAGAGTATAATATACAAGTTTAGAAAGGTATAGCCGATGTTTAAAATATCAAACTATACAAATATATGTACGAATCCAGTTTTCGACTATACTTGTCGAAAAGGCGCGAATGCATTAACATTGTGCATGACAATGCTTGGTGGCAAACAATACGTCTGTATACAATCAAAACAAAAGATTAATAAGTGTTATGTTAACATAGGGCAAGAAGCTGTAAGTGAATCCTGATGGTGAATAGGGGACGCAAGAGACTATACCAAATCCTTGTGAACAGAAGGTAATACATGCGGTAATTTGACTATTTAAAAAAACCAAGTAGCATGAACAGTTTAGCCTATTTTGAGAAGTTGAAAGAGGAACAAAATCACCCCACTATTGGAAATGCTAGGTGAAATTAATGACATATATATAGCAATAAACTCAATAAATTTAGAATTTTTGAAATAATTGACACCTACTTATTACAAGATACTAGATTTACCATGTTTTCTTATAAAAAAAGTGTTTAGCATATTTAAAATAAACATAGAGTGTTAACCGAATCTTGAAAATATTAATAGGACCTAATGTTGACTCGGGAAGAAACCTCCAAACACACATAAACAGTCTTGGACTACACCATATTATAGGACCCTAATCCTTGTAAAGGTATTGATCATGACCGCTAGAATAGGTCCGAGATAAAGTACCATAGTCGTATCTTATGCCCACGGGATGAACTACCTACATATGTATATGTCAGTACTATTACAAATACGAGTTTTCAAATTCTGATTTGATTCATGTTATGATTACTTGGCATGTGCAAACTATTTGACCAATCTACAGGAAGGGCTAATAAACAGACCTTGTAACTACCCTACATTTAAAGATAGAAAACTTACGCAATGTTATGCTCAGGAACACCTAGTTTGACAAATCCTATTTAAGTATTGAGCTAGTATACTCTAAACACAGCCAGATTTGTGTATGCTCATGTTATATATATGTTATGCATTATGCTTAGATTATGCATATGTTACTTTCATACACAATTTACGTTATGAAACATTAATATGTGTTCTTTTTCAAGGAAAAACAAGTAGAGAATGACTAAGGGCATTTGGAAAAGAAGTATCGTACCAAGAAATCGAAAAATTATTACTTATATTCTAAATTGATTTTTGAAGTGAACCATATGCAAATTATGTGCGAAGAAAAATTATTACTTATATTCTAAACATATTTCTGAAGTGAGCCATATGCAAATTATGTGCAAAGAAAAATTATTACTTATATTCTAAACTGATTTCTGAGGTGAACCATATGCAAATTATGTGCAAAGAAAAATTATTACTTATATTCTAAATTGATTTTTGAAGTGAACCATATGCAAATTATGTGCAAAGAAAAATTATTACTTATATTCTAAACCGATTCCTGAAGTGAACCATATCCAAATTATGTGCAAAGGAAAATTATTACTTATATTCTAAACTGATGTCTGAAGAGATCCATATGCAAATGGTGTGCAAAGGAAAATTATTACTTATGTACCAACTGATTTTTGGAAAGATCAACAAATGGATGTGTCTTATTATGAAACACTAGAAACAACTTGTGTTGTTGGTGAAAAGTATAGGTATAAAAGGAAACAGATGCCAAAGCTTGACTAACAATGAGATGATTATGATTATATGTCATGGGACTGACAATACTTAAGGTTATTGCAGGTAAGGGATTGAGGCAGTTTCAATAAGACCTTGAATTAAGCAGGAACTTAAATACATGGGGCCGCATAGGGAATAAAACAACGATGAAAGAGGCTTACCTTACCTGGTCTCAGGGTTTTCATTTGGGTCCCTAACACCGGGACATTGTTGTTCTAAGTGGGGAGGGATGTAATATCCCGATACTTTGACCTTTTATTATGTGTTGAGTGTAGGCTTTGGAGCACATCCCTGATGTATAAGGATTCCCTATGTGTTGGGCGTAATCCCTGATGTATAAGGATTCCCTATGTATTGGGCGTAAGCCCCGATGTACATAGATGACTTTTATTATGTGCTAGGCGTAAGTGTCGATTTACATAGAGTGTTGGGCATAAGCCCTGGAGCACTCCAAACTTGATGTTGAGAATAAGCTCTGAAGCATCGGATCTTTGGCCATTGTATCCCTAGGTCTATCTTACAAATACATCCTAGTACAAATGTTGATCAAGGAGCTCTGGAATTGCACTAGCGTAATGCCCGTTGAAGAGTGTTGAGCATAAGCTATGAATAGCACCTGTGGTTACTTCACTTAAAAGGTGTTGAGTTGAGGAAGGCTCTGAATAGCACCAGACACCATACCTAGTTTCTTTGACTAAATTGAATCACTACTTATCTCATCAAGGACTGAGGAAACTGCCATGAAACATGAGGTAATCCAACATGCAAAAGGGGATCTAAAGTTACATAACCTAGTAGACCTTCCAAACACACCCAAGGCCTTGTTAAAAGAGTCTACCTTGTTTTATTAATACATCTAAAAATTTATAGTACTACACTTGTATTAATCAAGAGTGATTAATAGAAAGAGCCTCACTCATAAATAAGTATTACATATATATATACCTACTTATATAGTGATATGTAAATACATTATATATAAAGATAATATGGGAATAATAAAAGATTTATTAAGTAAGAGTCTATAAACCCACATGGTTAGACTCTACCTACATACCTATTATTCTCATTAATTAAGTAAACAAATATATAAAGTTACAATAATTTGTTCAAAAGAACAAAGTAAGGATTTTAGTCAAACTAAAGATTATAATTGAATAGGCTTTTAATTATATATTCTAATACAAACTAAAAATCAAACTGAAGATTATAATTGAATAAAATTTTAATTATATATTATAATACAAACTGAAAATCAAACTGAAGATTATAATTCAATAAACTTTTAATTATATATTATAATACAAACTGAAAATCAAACTGAAGTTAATATTAAAATGTTATTATTGACTTAACTGCCCATTCCAAATATTGTCTACAAGTACAAGGACAAATTCCAATGAGGGGGCATCTATCTTTTTATCATTTATGTATGGTATCAAGATAGAATTTGTTCCATGATTATGGAGAAGTAATATTCCAAGGTTGATTACGATCAGTTATCTGCCCTAGGTTCTCTAGACCTCTTTGCATGTTGGAACCAGCTCGGGGGGTTCCGATTTAGAACAAAGAACGGTTCTGGGTCATGGTTGGGAGGAACATGGCATTTCCAAAGTTATTTGTCTATCATTCCACAGGTTAGCTGAGCATAAATATTTCCCATTAATTAGTGTTTGGAGTGTGCAGGTGTCAACGAGAATCATTGAAGTATAATTCAGGTAAGAAGTTTACCCTCTGTTTTCATATGTAATGATGTTTCTACTCTAATTTAAGTTACAGGTTAAATAAAGGTATTTTAATAGGGATTCCCATTAAAAAGCTGTAAGTTCTTCCTGCATAAACCTTAGTCAAATATGTCACCTCTGCTAGCCATCAACAGAACATTTTAATCATGGTACCTGAGTTATACATTGTGAGTTTATTTTATAAACAAATCTTACTTCTGTAATTTCTTTTATTACCGCTTAAAAATAGTTTTGATAGAATTTTCTTTTCTATACTTTCATTTCTAAACTTGGAAAAATAATTCTTCAAATCAAACTCCAAGAAACCATTAAACCCTACTCTTAAAACATTTATCTACCCTCGACTTTTTCCTAGGATCTTTTAGTGCGAGGATCATAGATGCTCTTATAGCAGCAATTTGAATTTGAAATAGAAATCAAAACAAAATCAGAATTATAATATTGTAAACCTTTAACTCAACCTGGAAATGAAACCCGCTTATTGGAAAACACTATTGTCATTTTCCTATGCATACACGGAGCTAAAAATGAAACTTATACATTTGAGATTGGGAAACCTTGCCCTCATACCCTAAGCTCATCCATTTTCGGATCCATATTTTTAACAAGCCCTCCAAACCCAAACAGAACATGATCAGACTCTCCCAACTAAAAGCCCGAAATACAAACCCATACAGAAGAGAAACTCCCCATAGTCATACCCAACATATTCAGACCTTGCTTCGACAGGAAGAGTTAGGTAATGGAAATCGTGGGCTTACCGGGATAGTCATTTTCATTCAATCCTCTAACGTGGAAACCATCCAACGCAAAGATGTGCTTCCTACTTTGAAACCCTGTCAACAAGAACAAGAGCGAAGTTTTAGCACATATATTAAAACAACTAAAGAAAAACAATAATGCAACCACGTTTTTTGAGTCTCAGAGCTTACCTTGACCATAGATCAGTGACCTCGACGATTCCAAGCTTCTAGGAGAAAACGCAGACCATGAGCAAAGCTCAAGTAATGAGTAGATCCCATGGGAAGGGAAGCAACGAGCGCTCTTCTCTACTTTCACAAGCATACGAAAAAATGAATTGGTCTCTTGTGCAAAGGACCTTTTTCCCATGCTCCAAGTTGGCATTTGATCATGTGGCCTTCACATGGGTTGCATTCAATTTCCAACAACCACCACTAGCTTATAAATTCTTTTTCCCACTCTCTATAATGGAGGAAGCACTTCTTTTACCATTTTTATTTCAAGACCATGACCATGGTCTAGTTTATTATACCTTGTGACCTTTACCTTTGTTTAGTTTGTTTTTAGATTGCAACTCTAAAGACTAGTTTAGGGTCTCTTAACAACAAGACACCTCCAAACACAAGTAGAGGCATGATTTAGAAAAAATAGCTAATTAAGCCCAGGACTAACATCACCTTCCTCATACCTCCCGGATTCCCTTCAGTTACATCACTAGCAAAGCACACATTCCAAGTTAATTTCATAAAGTAAAACAAGTATCATAAAGTTTACCGACAAGAGGGCTAGGGGGTGGAAACGCGAAGGTGGGTAACACTTTGGTGATAATCGGTGGGGGAAGAACTATAGCGAAGGTTATTCGGCCGAATAAGTTTAATTATTCGGCCAAATAATCTATTTATTCGGTCGAATAATTAAACTTATTCGGCCGAATAAATTAGTATTTATTCGGCCGAATAACCGTTAATGGGCCACCGTTAGACATAACGGTGGCCTCGAAATATGTGCCTTATTTTAGCCGGACGGAGGAAACTCACGGCGGTGTGTACAATTATTCGGCCGAATAATTATTCGGCCGAACCATTATTCGGCCGAATAATTGTTCGGCCCGAACACTTCTTCGGCCGAATAATTGTTCGGCATAAAAGCTCAGTCCCCGCTCCTCACCCGTCACTTTCTCTAGATCCCGTGGACCCCTGTGGCGCTGATAGTGGCCCTTCCTCTGTGTCGTCCGTCCACCCTGTCACCTGTTTGCCACCCGATTTGTCGCTGGCGTGTGTCATTGACCTGCCACTCTACGCGTAAGTCCGTTGTTCGTCGTAGCCTCTGCCTCTGCCATTCATTTGTTACGTCTTTCCTGCGCGTTCTCGCCACCTGCACATAAGTGAGGTTACGTCTTTCCTGCGCGTAAGTGAGGTTACGTCATTCCTGCGTGTTTGTCTTTTCGTTTCGGCCATTGAACGCGATAACATCTGCAGTAGTTTTTTGGTTGTAGAGTTATCCAGCGGATGGTTGAACATCGTTGAGGTGCTGCAGCTGGCGACAGATCGACGCGGTGTGTGCAGAGGTAAAAGGTTTCGTTTTTTGCTTTTGAAAATGTGTTTTTCTGTCTTCAAGTTTCTTATTGAAGTTGTTGTTGTTATTGCGTTTGTCTAATTTAAGTTTCTATTGTAACTGCAGGTCTTTCATTCCGTCTGCCATGGCCGTTTTGTTTCGGGTGTTTCAAATTCGGATTTGCGCTGTTTTCGGCCAGATTTCAATTTTCCTGCTTTTGTTTTGGCTGCGTTGTAGAGGTAAGGAGATTATATTTGTAATTGTATTCCATTTTTATTTACGTGTCGTTTCGTTTCGTTTCGTTTTATTTACGTGTCGGCTGTGTCCATGGACAGAGTCCATGGACTCTGTCCAATTGGGTAGAGTCCATGGACTCTGTCCAACTGGACAGAGTAAATGGACTTTGTCTATTTGGACAGAGTCCATTTACTTTGCCCAGTTGGACAGAGTCCATGGACTCTGCCCAATTGGGCAGAGTCCATGGACTCTGTCCAACTGGGCAGAGTCCATGGAGTGTGCCTAGTTGGGCAGAGTCCATGGACTCTATCCACTTCGTCAGAGTTCTCGGACTTTGGTCTAATTGAATGTCGAAAATGATTTAAATTTAAATATAAAGAGGAATATCGTTAGTGTTAAATTGTTTTTTCAAATTGTTGTATTTGGCTGTGTTTAGAAATAAAAATTAAAGTAATACAGTAATTTTATTTGGAAAGGACATATTCTATTTATATATAGGCTTGTTTTATTCATGAACTCTATCAACATGTCTATGTTGACAGAGTTCATGAACTCTGTCAACATGTCTAAGTTGACAGAGTTCATGAACTCTGTCAACATGTCTATGTTGACAAAGGTCATGAACTGTGTCTATTTACAGAGTGCAGAGATCAATATATTAGTTCTATTACAAACTGTGTGGATAGATAGCTTAGATACAACCAAATTTTAGACAATTAAACTCTATTTTTGATAAAACAAAAATTTAAATGGACTTTAGGTACAATGGAACTATAGGCTTTAATTTAGATGTACTATAGTTAGTTTTATGCAATTGAACAATAATAGTCGTAGTCATTTTATAAAATACTAGGTGATATTATGCCACAATGGTTTTGAGTTTTATTCTAGTAAAGGTGGTGATCTTGGTATTATGTTTTCCTTTGTTTGCAACATGGCAGACTTGGAGAACATAATACCAAGAATCGTTACCGTTATCAGATTGAAATTAAAGATCATTGTCGAACATGGCCAATTTGGGAAACATGTCATTTAACTCAATCATAATACTATGAACAGTAAATTTTCTTTTGTTCTATGTAATAATGAGAATATTTGTAGATATAATTTATGTTTAGAGTATTAAAATATCTTGTTTAAATTATTAGTTTAAGAAACTGAAAACCATTATAAAAAATGGCAAATTTGGAAAACATTTCAACTCAAAACATAATACATGAATTGTCAATTTTTATTTTATTTTGTGCAGTAATGAAAATATTTGCAAGATGTAATTTATGTTTTAGGTATTAAGTTAGGTATTAAGAAGTTAAAACAGATTCATGAACTCATTCTTTGACATAAAGAAATGAACCCATTACTTAGTACTTAACTATATTGGTTCCATTCATTTTAAACATCAAAAACACTTAGAAAATTGGTACATTAATTCATCAAACATCTAACAATATTAGCTATACTCTTTCTGAAAACTATTAGATGATAAATTAGGTAAATCTAGGTACTTGTTAAATAACTTAGTCTCTTTAGTAGTTAGGTTTTAGAATTCATAGAATTAACATGTAGGATTTGAATATGTAATTAGTTGATATTTGTGTTTAAGTGTAGGCATTATATATCAAATGGAAAGAGAGGATTCTTTGAGGCAAAAGCGTAGGAGGTCTTCACAATCTTCTGAGGTAGGTGGTACGAGTGATAATCGGAGGTTGTCAACCTCCCCTTGGGACTCTAATTTATTGTATAGTTCGGATCGACGAGGTGAAAGGGATACAAATGATTCCCCTATATCTTCTGTGGGAGAACGTCGATCTCGACCCTCTATTGGTATATGAATATCAATCTTTTAACATTTATATGCAAATTGTCTTTTTGTGTGTGCAAAATTTGTAGTTGTGTTTACACAAAACTTTATTTTCATTTGAAGCAGAGCATGGTTCGGAAGATGCTCATAATTCTATAGGGAGGGAGACAGGGAAAGCAAAGGAGACGGATGACGGTGCAGAGCAAGGTTCTCAAGAGGCTCACCATTCTACACAAGGTGATGATGGTCGAGCTAGGACGCAATATGTTGAATTAACCAAGGGTTGTACACCCATTACAACATATCCATCTGATCTACCTCGGGAGCTTCCATGGGAAGGTGGTGATCATCAAATGACTCTTGAAAGATGTAGATCCCACTATGACAAGTTGCAAAATGATTTGTCTACTATGGATCTCCCTCCAGAGAGTAAACAAAGTTTGGAGATAGTTTTGGGATCATTGCAAAACTTCATTAAGGCATATGAGAATCTCGGACCAACTACAGATGGTTTTGTAGATTTGATGCGAAGACGAAGAGAACAAGTGATGGGTCTAGACAAATGGGATGTTGTGAAGGAGAGAGTGACAAAAGAGCAGGCCAAATCAATGTTTAATTTCAAAGAAGGTTTGAAAAAAGAAATGTTGAAAGTGCAATATTTCAAGCATCCTCATCTTGCACATCTACTTTATGATCGGTTTCTCGCAGCCTATGGTTGATTTCCATGGAACGATAAGGTTTCTCAATATTTTGCTAGATTTTTTTATGCTGAGTTTTTTTAAAATATGAAGCCAGACTATACCGATGTTCATTCAAAATTTTATGGAGTTGGAAAGGGTCGAATATATGATCGAGAATGTGCGCTTAGAGATCCTGCAACTCTTCGACCTCCAACCCAGATATCTCGTCCACCTAGGTTGGTGGCATTAAAATCAGAGATGGAGCCCACATCTCAACTTGGGACAACTGCAAGGAATTTTGTTGGCGATGGTTTATCGTCAGTATTAGTGGGAGTGGATGTGGGGTTGGTTAGAGAAAGGGCTCGTTCTGCTATTCGTCAAAAGTTTGTTTATAAAACTGATGATGAGATGGATGGAATGAGCATTGAAGATCTCAGGGCATATGCGAAGATTTGTCATGACTTAGCAGCAAATGTTATATCCAATGACACATCGAGTTTGGGAGAGGTTTGTTGACTATGATATGATTTGATTTTAATTAAATATTTTATTTATTTTGAATTGATTTTTTTTGTTACATTATAATAGGTACATTATGTAAATGTTTAAATTGGTTGCAGTTTTCAAGAATGATGAATGAACATTCTTTCCACATTTCAACTAGCGAAAATCTAGAGAGAGAGGTACATATTTATTATTAACATATTTGTAATTATGTTTGAATTTGATATATATATATATATATATATTATATTATTTTTTGAATGTTAATTTAACTATGCATCTTATTGCTAATTTGACTTATCCATGCAGGTTTCTTTAGATACGAACTTTATAAATGATTTACCATCTATTGTGAGCTAATGTTTTTTAATCTTTTTGTTTTAGTTTTAAGTTAATTGGCATAGTAATTTTTTTGGTTTGCATTATATGTTTTATTTATTAATACAATTTAAATTTTAGGGTGGAGATATAGGTTCTTTGCTTAATACAACAGATATTGGTAGAGAGGTAATTTCATTTAGTGCTTTAATTTTGTTTACTGTTTTAATATTTTAATTTTTGTGGATTTAGATTTATGAGATTCATAAATTGATTTTATATATGTTGTAGCTTGGGTCTCTCAAATCTTTTGGAGGCAAAGGAAAAACTCCTTTGGAGGATGGTGGTGGACAAGCATTTGGAGAATTTGATGTAATATTGTTGATATTTGAATTGTTTTTTGATATATAAGTTTAATATTTTAATTTTCTGATTATAGTTTAAATAATTTAAATGATATTCATAATCTTTTTTTACACATGTTGCAGGGTGGGTTGAGTCCAGGGGGAGGCCCGAGTGGAGGATAGCATGGTGGACATTTTATTTTTATATCCTGGTGGACAATTTTTTTGTTGTTGATATGCATCTAGATTGGAAACATTTGTTTTGGACATGTTGAGGAGGTTTATTTTTGGACTCTGATATATACATATATGGGTACATTGAACTTGCATGTTCATAAGTATTGTTTTGGAGATTATATACATGTTTTTTGAACTTCTATATTTTGTGAATCTTGGTTTTTAAATGATCTAGTTTATTTTTGCTTATTTGACATATTTGGTGTGATTTAAAGGGTTTAAAATATGTATTTGCATGTTTAAATGAATGAATGACTATGTAAAAATGAATGTTAAGAACATGACATTGTTGAATATTATGAAGTTTAAGAAATGTTATTTAGGAAGTTTAAAAATGGATAAACATAGGTTTAAAGTTCATAAATGAGGAAGTTTTGATTGAAGTTTAAAAAATGTTATTTAGGAAACTTTTAAAAATGGATGTTCACATATAGGTTTAAAGTTTATAAATGAGGAAGTTTTGATTGAAACATGAATGAATGATAAGATTGAATATATTAAGAACAAGAATGTTATCTTTGAATGTTAGGAAGTTTAATAATTTGTTAGAAGTTTTGATAGAAATATGGATGAACCAGGAAGTTTAAAAATGAATGTTAAGAACATGAATATTGTCTTTGAACGTTAGGATATTTAGAAATGTTAAAAGTTTTCATACATGGATGAACCAGGAAGTTTAAAAGTGATAACATGTTGAGTTCAAATTTTAGAGATGTTAGGAAGTTTAGGAATGTTTGAAGTTTTGATGAAAATATGGATGAAATATAAAGTTTAAAAATGAAATTTAAAAACATGAATGTTATCTTCAAGGATGTTATGAAGTTTTAGGAATGTTAGAAGTTTTGATAGAAATATGGATGAAATAGGAAGTTTAGGAATGTTACGAAACTTAGGAATGTTAGGAAGATTATGAATGTTATATAAGTTTTGATGGAAATATGGATGAACTAGGAACTTTAAAATGAATGCAAAGAACACATGAATGTCAAATTTTTGAATGTTATAGTTTTGAAAGAGATACATGGATGAATTAGGAAGTTTAAAAGTAAACATATGTTGAGTTTAAATTTTAGGGATGTTAGGAAGTTTAGGAATGTTTGAAGTTTTGATGGAAATATAGATGAATTAAGAAGCTTAAAAATGAAATTTAAGAACATGAATGCTAACTTTGAATGTTATAAAGTTTTAGGAATGATAGAAGTTTTGATAGAAATATGGATGAAATAAGAAATTTAGGTTCATGTTATGAAATTTAAGAATGTTAGGAAGATTATGAATGTTATATAAGTTTTGATAAAAATATGGATGAATTAGGAAGTTTAAAATGAATGTTAAAAGAACATATTCAAATGTTATCTTTAAATGTTAAGAAGTTTATGAATGTTAAAAATTTTGACAGAAATATGGATGAACTAGGAAGTTTAAAAGCGAATACATGTTAAGTTCAAATTTCGATATTATGGATTTTTAATTAATTTAATTCTTATTTTCAATGTTCAGGTACATTTGATGCGGCTGAAATCATGGCAAATGGGGGTAACGGTTTTTTGTTTTTTAATCATAAGCGAAGATTACAGGATTGTGAAGTTTGTGTTAAGTTAGAGCAATGATTTTAAACAACAATTTGATGAATTTTCATCGATTTGTTGTACATAATCATTTCTCTAACTTAGCATAAGCTTCACAATCCTGGAATTTTTTCTTGTGATTAAAAATCAAATGATCTTTGTCTCCATTTGCCATGATTTCAGTTATGTGAACTTGGACAAGCGATATTTTAAATTAAAGATTTGGGGCAGAGAGTGGCGACAATTACAGATCTGCTAGATCTCATCATTTAATTGGTCTAATAGACATGTATGGGTCCACGTGAATAAAGTATTTGAGACATCTAATTAAGACAAATTTTATACATTCAGGTTTTCGTTACCAAATAATTTTATACAAGCGATCATATTTTAAATTAAAGATTCGGGGCGGAGAGTGGCGACAATCACAGATCCGTTATCTCATCCCTTAAGTGGTCTAATAGACATATGGGGACCCGAATAAAGTAAATTTCAAACAGAATTAAGTCAAAAAATTTACGCATTGAAGTTTTCAATATCAAATAATTTTTGAATTCAAATTTCAGCATATACTAGAATACAATTATTTAAACTTTTATATATTATAGTTCTTTTCAAGATTATAAACATAAAAATAAAAAAATATATTGTACACATTTGACAATGACATCGACAAAATAATTGATCTATTAATTTTAAATATATAGTTTTAAAAACATCGCAATGGAATGCCGTCTTCAATTATCCGTTCATGGTCATATTTGGACAGTTTCCATTTTTTATTTTTCAATTGTTTTTTCGATGGAACTTGAACCAATTTTATTTGAGATGCACATACTAAATGGCTATATTGACAACATATGACATCAGGTTCATAATCCTGAAAGTAGACATAATTTTGAGTCATATGGGTTTGCTGAAAAAAGTATCCCTTTAAAATGATGGATCCTCTCTCGTATGTATATCCGTTGTCATTGTAGTCTTCCAATAACTTCATTTTTCCTTCAGTGCATCGCATCAAATAATACTTCACATTTTCGTTGTTGTCGACAGGTGCAATCACAGCAAAAACATCTCCTATGCAAATTACAATTGATGTCAGGATTTTTAATTCAACTAAATTGACTAATATACATGTGTATAAAGTGAATGACAAGAATGAATAATCGACAAAACAGTGGTATTTGATCATTACCTTCTCTAACGAGATATGAAATTCTGTCGCCGTCAGATGATATTGCTATATCTTTTGATTCTAATTCTTCTATGCTTGCTAGTGGCATTTTTCCTTTTGGATTAATTTCTGTGTGTTTCCAATGTTTCACAAAGTTGTTCGTTATGTTTTCACAAATTTCTGTAGATTCAATATTTTCAGTGCAAATATGGCAAAAGCATGATTGCTTTCTACTGTCAAATGCATAAATGTTTTGGAAGGCTTTTGTTTGAATAGAGTGAAAATCTCTAGTCCCTTGTATGGTGCTAGCGTCGTAGGGTATTGATCTATTTATATCTTGGATCCCAACATGCCAAAAAAACCTAGTAAACAAATGACAAATTTTGATGTTAGGTACATATACTTTTTTTTAAATTGACTATAAAATATAAATTAAAACATAAATGTGTGTACATACCTGTGCACATTTTTTGATTGTTGATTATAATCATGGTTTAGATGTGATTTACACCATTGGACAACCTCTGCAGCTGAATGGAATCGTGCAGAACTATGGTTCATTTACCATCTTTGAAGTGCTCTTTTTACGCATGCTCGTGCACCATCATGTTCACCTTTTCCATGACCAGTTTCAAAGAAATTCCACTGATGTTTAATGTTCAATGCTTTATGAAGTCGACATAACCAATAAAATGATCGCGAAGATTTAAATTGTTCGGCACATCCATCTGACCATCTCCAATGCTCATTGAATTTAATGTTACGTACCTTTAGTGAATTGTAGAAAATACTTTCAATACAATGCTGAACAAAATGTGTATCGTGTGTACGATCATCGCTGATATAAAAGTGATATTCTTTAATCACATCTCGATTGTCACACGTGCTTTCAATGCCATCAACATCCTGTTGAGAATGTCTATATAAAACATGGACGAATATTGAAACTTGGTCAGAATGATAGTATTCATTCTGTATCTCTTTTTGTGCAGCAAATGTATAATTTTTTGCAAAGTCAACCACTGAAAAAATTGTTCCTGGTGGAAAAATTTCATGAGACTGTTTGAATTGAAGGTCTTGCCATCGTGCTCTATGTGAATGCTTGGTGTATTTATAAATTTCACTTTCGAATTTCTTGAGAAAATATGCCACACCTACTTTGTAGTGCCCCTAGACTACTGTAGACATTGATGGCACTTGCTTAATGACCCGACTGCTTGAAACATTAATAAAATAATCCTTTGATTTTATTTTGAGTATATTTATGATTACGATTGATTGTAACTCAATAAAATAATGATATATGTTTGTGAGAAATGTGTGTAGCGACAGGTGAAACGGTTCACCAAAGGACACACAAAGGAATATGAAGGGTCGTAGAGTACGGGTAAATCACACACAGGGGGGAGCGACGACGATGTCGAATTCTGACAAGAATACCACGCATGAGCAGATAAGCACTGATCCGCTTGCTCAAGAGGAATGCGTGAGGGCGTACGAGGTACGCCACGACGGAGCTGGTCACGTACGAGTTGAGGGGCGCGCAGTGAGAACGAACTCACTCCTCAGCGCCATTAGTCCCTAGATAGAATGTAGATGGAGGATGGATGGTAACGATTCCTAAAATCCCTACAAGAGTTCCCGCAAGTCAAAATGGAAAGATGGTGGCAGAAGGGCCCGACGATGCGGTACCCTGTCGAGAACGGAAAGAATGGACGCAAGGACCCAACGATGTGGTACCATGCCAAGGAATGGAAACCATGGATGACTGGACCCAATGGAGTGGTGCCATGTCAGGGAATTAAAATTAAGTAACCAGGAGCCCAACGACGCGGCACCGTGATCCTAGTGAGTTTGATTGTTAAATTTCACTGCATAAAAACTTATAAGATTAACTCTAGATTATTACTTAGCAAATGCATACAAATATTTTAGGCATTTGTACGTGAATAGTTATTTTTGTTGAGCATTTAAAATAATAGAAATCATTATTTAGAAGCAAAATAGAATCCTAAGATTAGACACCTAGTCAACTAAAAGCTAGGAGTTAACTGAAGTATCTGGGGGACAGACTTGAGGAAACCTAGGGACTTAGGTGCATCTCCTAGAAAAGCTGACACTTGGATGGGTGAATGTTTTCTTTTAAAATTTAAAAATAATTATATAATTGTGCATGAAGCGACATGTGTCGCAGGAAGTTTTCCTTTATAAGGAAGACATTGGGAAGAGGAAAAGGGCCCATAATTTGGACGATTGTCGTAATTTTCGAGTGCCTCAAAGACTTGCTGCTATCTAAGTGTTGGCTGAGAAATCCTGGTGGGAAGGGAAGCCCAAGCTGAATTTCTGAAATATATGTGTGAACTCTACGACCCGAAGCTCGGGGGAGGCCATGCGACTGAAAGCATGAGCCTATGGTTGGGTGGCGAAGCTAACGGTTGCTTCGCCAATGGTTAAACGAGCTTCTGCTGGAGGGGCACAACGAGCGACGCGGATTTCAAGGGAAAGCAGGATCGGACTGACGATGACGACTACTCCTCCAACAACAGATTCAGGTATTGTGTTTTTGTTAGTTCTTGAATTTGATAAGTTTTATTAATAATTATGCATCATAATGGTTATATTGTGTTTTAAGTTTCTAATAATTTTTAAGTAAGTAAGTCCAAAAAGGGGGCGGGGTCCCTACATATGGTATCAGAGCCGGTCGAGCCTTGAGGGCACCGGACTCATACTTCCACCGAGGGATTGTCGGTACCTTCGTCAAGGTGGGAACCAGACCGTCGAAACATCTGCTGCTGCAACTATCTCTTGGATCTCGATTCGACTGCCGAATCAGGTTCAATACTTCTTAAATTTTTATTTCTGTGTCGATTTACAAATTCTGTGTAGTATTTTAGTTTCCGTATTTGTTTGCATATTCTAGGAGTTATTTCAGTTCTGTGTAAATAGATATCTCAAAAATCAATAATTGTATTTCTTCCTTTGAAAGTCATGAATCAGTGATTTAGTTTGTCTACAAAGTTATAACTCTGTTTTCATCATGCTGGAAATGTCGATTTGGTTTTGTTTAAAAAAGAATTATACCTCTGTTTCCATCATGCTGGAAATGACAATCTTGTTTTGCTATAAATTCTTTTTAAACTCTGTTTTCATTATTTACTTATTCTAGAATTCTTGTGAAAGCGTGGGGATAATGGATCCGAATCTCTATGAAACTTTTTACTCTGTTTTCACTATACATTCCTCCGAAATATGTTGGACGTCTTGTAATCAATTATTAGAAACTTCTGTATTCATTTAGTGATGGCATGGAGTCTCTAGATTTATAGTTTGCAAAGTTTGACCCTGTATCTCTTTAAACTTTACGTTCTATTTCGAAATGAGAAGGCATTTCTAGATCTATAGGGTTAATGATATTATGTTCTTTTTTTAAACTCTCTGTGCCCTATTTCAAATTGGGGAGATTTTCCTTCTGTTTCCAGATCCACAAATTGTGATAATGTTTTGCTTATTTAAACCCTCTGCGTTAACTCCCCGGCTCTGCCACAAGAATCCTGTTCCAGATCCTATAAGTTGGTTTATAAAAGTTCTTTAAGAACAGTGTTGATCCAAAGTTGTGGCGCCGTCCAGAGTTTTGCTTTGTGATGTAGTATTGCCTTCCAATCTCTACTAGTTTAAATTCATAGCATTTTATTTCAAGATCCTGGCATTTCGTTTTCAGATCTCAAGAATATTCGATACAGATCTTGGTTTAAATTCATAGCATTTCATTTTAGAATTCTGGCATTCCTTTTCAGAGCTCAAGAGTATTTTATTCAGATCTTGGCTTTAAATTCATAGCATTTCATTTTAGAATCCTGGTGTTTCGTTTTCAGATCTCAAGAATATTCGATACACATCTTGGCTTAAATTCATAACATTTCATTTTAGAATCCTGGCGTTCGTTTTCAGAGCTCAAGAGTATTCTATTTAGATCTTGGCATTAAATTCATAGCATTTCATTTTAGAATCCTGGCGTTTCGTTTCCAAATCTTCTTATCAAAAAGCCGATGGGTATAAATTTCTTAAACTCTGTTGTAATTTACTTAGAGTTGCAGAATTGCCTCTCGACTGGAGTATAAATCTATTTTGCAACCCATTTTAGCGTTTCCAGATTTGTTCCTTTCAGAAGCTAATTGGGTATGATCCCACTCATTGTGACTTTCTGTGTAAAAAAAAAAAAAGGGGTAAAATGGTGAATTCGCCTTGTTCTGAGTATTAGCTTCTTCAAGTTTCATTTCATTTAAGATCAGGATTTTACAAATCTCATGAACGCTGATGTGATAGCGATCAGAATCTTCACGCCTCTCTGCCTATTAATTCATCCTTCTTTTAATCTGAGATCGAAATCGTATAGATCAAAATTTTATAATATTTATGAATGTTGTTCTGCGAATCCAGTTTCTTAGCACTTCAAATTTGAATCTCAAAATCGGATCAAGAATTTTGCCTTATAGGTTCTAGGTTCAGACTTTTATTGATGTGTAGTTTATGGACCTGCGTGAATATAAAAAAAAAAATAAAAAATCGAATTCTTATTTTGTTGATGATTATTATGACCCTGTGTGATTTTACGAGACCAGATTCCGATTGTAATGGTTTATCCTAGATCTGGTTTTGATCTAATTCTCCATCAAATCTGAAATCGGAGTCATTAGACCTTGAATGCTGTCATTGTAGATCACCTCACACTGCTCTCGATCGGGTTGGATTTAATTCTTCATCAATCAGAGATCAGAGGCACTAAGACGTTGAACGTTGTGTGTTAATGTTCAGTACTCTGCGTTCTCTTATTTAGGACTTTGTTTTCTAATTTGTGTATTTAACTCATTCTGCCAAAATAGTCCAGGTCACTTGAAAATCATTTTGTGCGTAGCTCCCAGTAATTCGGTGTATGGGTTATGTCAATTCTCTGTATCTCTATGTTAAAATATATTGGCGTTTAACATATACGCCTTCTCTCAGAATCACTCATAATTTCTTAAAGGATTCTGGTTTCCAAAAAAAAACTCACACCGTTAAAATCAAGCTGCCAATCCGTCCAAGATTAATGAAGATGCTTGTAGTAATACCATCAAGAAATCCCTTGCAATGATAATCGGAAACTCTGAATTCTAAATTTATATATATATATATTTCTTCGTTAAATTAAATCTTCCCTAAACCGCCCAGACCTAGCCCATTAATAGAGCTTTATGCTGACTTGAAGATATGGTGATTTCCAAGTTTTATAGTTGAATCGCATTGAGTCCAATCGAAGATCTCTGTGTTATACATGATTGGGTGATTTCCAGTTTTACAATTGAACGATATTGAATCCTTTTGAGAGCTCTGTATTATAAATTGTCGTTTTCAGTTCATATTCCAAAATGTATCCTGATTCATTAAAATTGATCTCTAAATCCTCTACATACCTCTGTCGAAGACTTAATGGTACTTCTAGAAATTATATTGCATTCATAGTTGCAAGCCGTGGATCTCATCAAGGTATGAACCGTGCAACTTTTGTTTAATAAAAATCGATTCTGTGTTGTCTTTTGTGCTAAAATTGAGGGTCGATTGAAGAACTCTTTTGCCACCTGTTCAACGCTTAATTCAAACTCATGTCTACCTCCATAACCTTTGAGAATGTTATGTACTAACTCCTGTAATGTCTCGATCGCCCAGTTGAATTGATTCACTTGAACGGGAGCTGACCTAGCAAATAAAAAATTATTTATATCTTACATCTTACCAATCTATTGATGAAAGTATTGCTTACCATTAGCGCTGCGATATTTAAATTTAATTTAATATAATACTTTTTTTTATGTTATAGCATTCAGCAGCAAGTTGATCAAACGACAAGTGTCACGATTGTTTTAAATCAGCTGTATAAAATATCTCCTTTAAAGACAACATTTCTGATTACCTACTTGTGAAGTACCGACTCAACTACCTCTATTATGGAGCGAACCCATGTCAATGATCATACTTTTGCACAGCTAAACACGTTGGTGGTTAAGTGGAAGGAATAAATTATATATATAGTCAAATTCATATATCTATATGAAAGCGACATCATAGGAAACACATCCTTTACATTAGATTATGCTCTTATATGTGTTCTTAATGGTAGAAAAATAGAATGAAACTTAGGTGTCTTAATATGCGAATAAGATACCCGAATATACTGAATATAGTTAGAAAGTATGAATGATATATTTGTGGGAATATATTACTGCTTGGATAAAAGGTTGTTTTCTATTTTTATTTATTTTTATTTTGCTTTGAGACAATGGCATTGATTTAAGAAAACGAATTATACATTTCTGATTCTATGATAAATTTTCCTTTTATAAAAATATTACGGCAACACATGTATTTCTCTCAATTAAATGGAATGGTTGGTAAATTTCATATTTGGAATTACTATTTAGTTAAATGATAATGAAGTCCTTTATATAATTAAAATAAATGTATTTTACTGGATGAGCAGGATGATTTGGGAGTGTATCATTGAAATTATTATTTTAGTTAAATGATAAGAAGTCTTTTATAATGGACCATTCCATTGGGATATGGGTATTTTATTTAATTAGTAGCATAGTTGGTAAATATATTATTGACATTATTAATTAGTAAAATGATAATGATGTTTTTTTATAGGATATAATTAAAATGAATGTACTTCATTTGAATGAAAGTGTATCATCGAATAATTATTTTAGTTATATGATAAGAAGTCTTTTATAATGGACCATGGAGATATGTGCATTTTATTCAATTAAATTGAATGGTTGTAAGTATGTTTTGGAAATATTATTTAGTTGAATGATAATGAAGGTCTTTTTTTTTAATATATTTTTGGACTAGAGTTGTGATAATATGTTGAAATTTTACATGTCGTATTTGTAAACCTGAGTGAAATTTCTTATTAATTCTAGACTTATATGTTTCATTTAAATGGAAGAAGAATTAGTCACGAATATAATATATATATATATATTGTAAAACCGTAGAATCATTTAGACGAGTCCTACAACTAGGGAGAGGTGTATTTGAGAATGAAAAGATAATTAGAGTTGTTAATCATTAATAAAAGGTTTCACATACATCTCCTAGTGGCATAAGATACAAGGATTAAGCAAACGATATATGTTGATATATTATAAGAGATAGGGACAATGAATGTTTAGTAATCTTGATTACTTTTAAGTGTTTTTAATTATTGTGATGCACTTGTATGTGGAAGATAGTCAAAGACAATAATTATATGTATACTGAATTCGTATAGAAAACATAGATGGGAATTAGTGATACCTTGTACGAGAAAGAATGGTTAGCGTTTAGTAAATATTGCTTAGAGGAAAACATTATTTCATGTGTCTTATGTCGTAAGGAAGTGTGTATGTAATTTGAGATGAAAATTTTAGTAAACATGAATTTGGTTATCTATACTTACATAAGGATGAGAATTGGTGAACGACAAATTTTTACTTCTTCTCCTTCGGTAAGGATACTTCCAGCTTCTCGAACAGGTTAGAATTATTCTCCTCTAAATTAGCTAGTATGTAAGTTTGAATGGTATTTAGGGTTCATATACTTTGATGAGGGTTTTGTGTCAAGAATTTTATTGATTGGTTGTAAATGGTTATTCTCTGAAATCAAGGAAATGGCTTTGTAGGTATGCACTACTAGTTTGTAATCATGCTTTGGATATTGTAGACTTTCATAGATGACAAGGAGGTATAGAAAATCAAATTTAGTACTCACAGTTATGAAGGAATTATTGGATCTGTATTACGCAAAGATACGATTAAGTCCTGAGGGTGTATTGGAACCATTCTAAATGATATAGAAACTAATGATTAGAACGACTTGTTCCTATGGCAGTGATTGTTGGAGAAAAATATAATAAAATGACATGAAGATGAGGATAGAAATTAAGATAAAGCCTAGCATTGAAAGTACAAGAACAAAATTTAAACTTCGGGACAAAGTTCTATACAAGAGGGGGTGTATGTAATGCCCCTAAAATGACTATGGACTTTAAGAGCACCTGTCGAGTGACACGGCAGAATAGACTTCAATAAAGTTTCCCTTCGAGTTAGGATGTGTCTTAATAAGGGAGAACCACCTGATGATGTGCATGACTATAGTTGATAAATGAATTAATGAATTGAATTATATAAGGGAGAATCACCTGATGATGTGCATGACTATAGTTGATAAATGAATTAATGAATTGAATTATATGTGTGGACAAGGATAATTGATTGATCAGTTCTTGCTTAAATGCTTAGCCTTGATTGGTCAAGTCAAAGTATTGTAGGACAGCTACAGTCAAAGCTTTGTGACTTGGGAGGATGCAACTGAGATGTGTCATAGCTTTCCGCATTTATTCTGAACTTCGGGACGAAGTTCTAAATAAGTAGGGGTGTATGTAGTGCCCTAGACTACTGTAGACATTGAGGGCACTTGCTTAGTGACCCGACTGTTTGAAACATTAATAAAATAATCCTTTGATTTTATTTTGAGTATATTTATGATTTCGATTGATTGTAACTCAATAAAATAATGATATATGTTTGTGAGAAATGTGTGTAGCGACAGGTGAAACGGTTCACCAAAGGACACACAAAGGAATATGAAGGGTCGTAGAGTACGGGTAAATCACACACAGGGGGAGCGACGACGATGTCGACTTCCGACAAGAATACCACGCATGAGCAGATAAGCACTGATCTGCTTGCTCAAGAGGAATGCGTGAGGGCGTACGAGGTAGGCCACGACGGAGCTGGTCACGTACGAGTTGAGGGGCGCGTAGTGAGAAGGGACTCACTCCTCAGCGCCATTAGTCCCTAGATAGCATGTAGACGGAGGATGGATGGTAATGATTCCTAAAATCCCTACAAGAGTTCCCGCAAGTCAAAATAGAAAGATGGTGGCAGAAGGGCCCGACGATGCGGTACCCTGTCGAGAACGGAAAGAATGGACGCAAGGACCCAACGATGCGGTACCATGCCAAGGAATGGAAACCATGGATGACTGGACCCGACGGAGTGGTGCCATGTCAGGGAATTAAAATTAAGTAACTAGGAGCCCAACGACGCGGCACCGTGATCCTAGTGAGTTTGATTGTTAAATTTAACTGCATAAAAACTTATAAGATTAACTCTAGATTATTACTTAGTAAATGCATAAAATATTTTAGGCATTTGCACATGAATAGTTATTTTTGTTGAGCATTTAAAATAATAGAAATCATTATTTAGAAGCAAAATAGAATCCTAACATTAGACACCTAGTCAACTAAAAGCTAGGAGTTAACTAAAGTATCTGGGGGACAGACTTGAGGAAACCTAGGGACTTAGGTGCATCTCCTAGAAAAGCTGACACTTGGATGGGTGAATGTTTTCTTTTAAAATTTAAAAATAATTATATAATTGTGCATGAAGCGACATGTGTCGCAGGAAGTTTTCCTTTATAAGGAAGACATTGGGAAGGGGAAAAGTGCCCATAATTTGGACGATTGTCGTAATTTTCGAATGCCTCAAAGACTTGCTGCTATCTAAGGGTTGGCTGAGAAATCCTGGTGGAAAGAGAAGCCCAAGCTGAATTTCTGAAATATATGTGTGAACTCTACGACCCGAAGCTCGGGGGAGGCCATGCGACTGAAAGCATGAGCCTATGGTTGGGTGGCGAAGATAATGGTTTCTTCGCCAATGGTTAAACGAGCTTCTGCTGGAGGGGCACAACGAGCGAAGCGGATTTCAAGGGAAAGCGGGATCGGACTGACGACAACGACTACTCCTCCAACAACAGATTCAGGTATTGTGTTTTTGTTAGTTCTTGAATTTGATAAGTTTTATTAATAATTATGCATCATAATGGTTATATTGTGTTTTAAGTTTCTAATAATTTTTAAGTAAGTAAGTCCAAAAAGGGGGGGGGTCCCTACATATTTTATCTTCTCGTAAATCAATCCTTTTGGAATGTACATCACTAGTACTTGTAATGTATTCATATCTTTTCCAATCAACGGTGACATTTGACAATGACTGATCATCAGTATCGATAGGATATTTATTGTGGTATAAAACCAAATTTCCACAACGATTACAATGTTTTCCATTGACACATTTTTTATTATAAAATACTTCATCGTGATTTCTCTCACATAGGGTTTGAGATATGAATTCACGTATTGTAGGCGGAGGCGGTGAATTTGTCCAAAACATTTTACCAAATTCAAGAAATGTGTCGTAATATAATTGGAATTGCACATGATAACGACAACAACATGTGTCATGGATAGTAATAGGTCTAACATACCATGGTTTTAGTTGCAAAAATGTAGTGATTGACACATTAATTCCACGAAGATCTTCCTTGAATTTATTGAACAAGTGTACTTTTGTCATATCCATTATATGTTTTGGACTGCTTACATATACTCCTTGTGATACTCTTTGTCGTATTACATCTCTTGAATTTGGTGAAACTCGAGCATGTGTCAACCAATATTCCCGTACAATATCTTTAACCCCTGCTCCCATTCTATCTTTGTAAGGCTGTATACAAATAATTGCCCAGCAAGCAAGTTCATCATTTTCATCTATTTGCATTCTGAATTTGCTATGTCTGTATAATGTCTTTCTTGAGGTTCCAACTGCTTTTGCTAGCTGTGTTGTCAAACGTTTTTGTTTAGTACTAGTCGAAATAATTGCTGTATGAATTGCTCTTCGTGCAGCACTAATGTCTTTCTTCCTAGATTTTCCAAACTTTTTTATCGCATCACCTATATTTTCCATCACATTATGTTTTAATTTCGACTCTTTGGTCGCCTTGTGAATACCCAATAATGATGTAGCATCTTCTAACTTCTTGGTCACTAATAAACATCTCAAAATTTGTGCTTGTCCTGTTGCTGAATAATTCTTCAGAACATTATCATAAATTTTTTGAGCCCGATATCGTGCAGCATGTATGGGTATTTTTTCCATATTTATTGCAATCAACGTTTTCTAACGTTTCATCATCAATGGTGAAAGTACATATACATCAAGATAAATTTAATTTAAAACATGCATCCAAAAATACAATTCATTATAAAAAATGAATTTGGAAAATACATTCAATATATACATACCTGGTCCAATTTTTGGTTCTTGAACTCGATCTTCAATATTGACTGCATCGACATTAGTATGTAAATCACTATTTACATCCTCAACAATGGTTTCTTCAACTTCAATTTGTTCCTCTTGTACTCTATTTTCAATTTCCATTGCATCGACATTATCATGTAAAACTGTATTTGTATCTTCAATAATCGCTGCTTGCGTTTCTACAAGGCTTGCTTTGTTGGCATGATATTTAAGTTTTTTCTTTTCTCTATTATCATCATCATCAACATGTTTACGATCATATTTTCTTTGACGGTTTCTCTTACTGCCCATGATTGTTTAATCTATAAATGATAAATTAAAGAAGATCATCATTTTATTGTAAATAAACAAAATGAATATTTAAAAACAGTTACGAAATTTATGAACACATGAACTGAAATTTACAAGCTTTATCAAAATCTTGTACTTGAGTCTTTTGAAGAAAAAGTCTTTGGAAACAAGTTTCCTTTGAAAAGAACCTTTTTTGAATCAAATAAGAACTCTCTGACAATAAATCATCTTTGAAAAAATTTCATTGAAAAATAATAAGAATGCTTTCAAAATAAATCTTCTTTGAAAAAATATCTGGGAAAAAGATTTTGTAAAAACCTTTGCAACGAAATAACTTTTTTGCAAAAATAACTTGGGAAACATTGAAAAAATCATTTTTCAAATAAATAAGAAGAAAAAATATATCTTCTTTGTAAAAATAACTTGAAATAAAATCTTATTTGCAAAAATGCCTTGGCATAAAAACTCTGTAAATGCACACTTTGGAAAGAAACATTTGCTGAAAAATCCATTGGAAAAGAATAAGAACACTTTTTAAATAAATCTTCTTTGTAAATCCACTGGAAAAAAAAAATTCTTTGTAAAAACCTTTGCAACAAAATAACTTTTTTGCAAAAATAACTTGGCAGACTTTACAAAAACCCATTTTCAAAGAAATAAGAAGGAAAGAAACGTTTTTTGCAAAAATGTTTAGAAAAAAAAACTTTGAAAAAAGTCATTTGAAAAAATCACT
This sequence comes from Larix kaempferi, assembly GCA_027924585.1. NCBI lineage: Eukaryota > Viridiplantae > Streptophyta > Pinopsida > Pinales > Pinaceae > Larix > Larix kaempferi. The sequence continues at coordinate 7,088,418 of BSBM01000912.1, read as the reverse complement.
TGAAAAAATAAGAAAGAAAAAGACAACTCCTTTGAAAAAATAACTTGGAATAAAAACCTATTGCAAAGAACTAAGAAGTATAAAAGCTTGGAATAAAAACTTATTTTGCAAAAATACCTTAAAAAAATAATCTTTCAATGTATTTCTTAGAAAGAAGTAACAAAAAGAATACTTCATAAAAAAAACTCTCTTTACAAAAAAACTTTTTAGAAAATCCTTGGAAAAAAACTCATTGCAAAGAAATGAAAAGTGCAAATAGCTTGAAAAAAATATTTCATAAAAAAAACTTTCTTTGCAAAGAAAGGCTCGTTAAAAAATCCTTGGAAAAAAACCCATTGCAAAGAAATAAGAAGTGCAAAAAACTTGGAATAAAAACTCATTTTGTAAAAAATTATTTCAATATATTCTTTTGAAAGAAGTAAGAAAAGAAATACCTTATAAAAAAAATTCTCTTTGCAAAATAAGCTCCTTAGAAAATCCCTTCAAAAATATTCTGACCAAAAAGTATGCGAAATTGAAATGTGCGAAATTAATCGAAGTATTTAGTTTTATTTATATAAGTGCCGAATTTTTTTTTTTTTTTTTTTTTCGGCCGACGAGTTTTTTTTACGTTTGGTTATTCGGTCGAATAACCTTTCATTAAATTGATGTTTCCATAACGGAAAACAGTTATTCGGTCGAATAATTGTTCGTCCGAATAATTATTCGGTCGAATAACCTCTGAAACCTGAAAATCTGATTGCCACTCACAGTTTTCAGGTTTCTCCATTTTCGGAAGGTAAAAATGATCTGTTACACTATAAGGCGACTACCGGACTTGATACCATTAGTTTCGTTATTGAATCTACTTTCCAAATATATAGATTTATTTATGTATAGGTAAGATCTAATATTTGTAATTGTTTGTTTTCTTAACGG
>BSBM01000912.1:7037500-7082500 GCA_027924585.1 Larix kaempferi | reverse complement strand
CTCCCTCTGGGACAAGGATCTCTTCACTTATGTAAATGTCCAACTCATTCTCTTCCAGAATTAACCCAATCCTACACTTCCATGCTCGGAAGTTATCATCCCCTTCAAGCTTATCCTCAAGCTTGGTGTGGTGAGACATCTTAAAGAGTACTTCAAATGGAAATAGAAAAGATTTAGGTCTTACTACTTGATTTGCTAAAAACTGAATTTGGTGTTGGATTAAGGTTTGTTAGAGAAACCCTAAAAATTCAAACTTCAAATTTCAAACTTCTGAAAGGATAGAAAGATGCGCCTTGATGAGATGATCAAGCTGGTATACTCAGAATTTGAAAACTGCAAAGTTTCACCCCTCAAAATTGCCTTTTAGATTTCTAGATTAACGAGGGAGGACCCTGAATTAGGGTTTAACTTTCTTAGAGCTTCACCCAACCAAGAAGTTCGATCCAAAGCTCTAAAATTTGATTTTTTCAAGGAGCTTCTAGTTGTGGTCTCAGATTTTAGAAATTTCAACTTTTGCAAAAACCCTAATTTATGGATTCACTAGACATGACCCCAAACTAGGGTTTGATTTTCTTGGAGTTTTACCCAACCAAAAAGTTCGATCCAAAGCTCTAAACTTTGTTTTTTTTAAGAGCTTCAAGTCGTGGTCTCGGAATTTAGAAATTTCATTTTTTGCAGAAATCATAATTTTTACGTCAAAAACTGAAAGTGCTCATAATTGAATTATGTTTCGACAGAAAGATGCGCCTTGCTGAGGAGATTCAATCTAGCCTCCTGCCTTTTAAGATCTGTGGAGAGAAACCCAAAGGAAAATAAGAAGCCCTATCTTCCGCCACTGCACAATGTCTTCTTCTCAGGTTAGCTCCGATACCATGTTAGATTTTGAGCATTAATTCAATATGATCTAGGATCTTATCTATTAGAATAACAAGCACAATATATCAATCAAAAGAGACAATCACAAGAGACAATAGACACAGAGTTTCCTTGGGGAATACCAAGAAGGTGAAAACCCCAATAACTTCCTTAGAGATAGATAGAGCAATGATACAATAACCCAAGCATAAGAGATAGACTCCTAGCAGCTTCTCCTCCTCCACTAGTGTGCATCACTCAATGAGAGAGAGAGATGAATAAGTGAATGATCAAATAGAGTGACACCCTCTCTCTATTTATACACAACTTGAATTTCCTTTTAAATCTAACTAGGTCGGCCCCAACTTAACCACTTAACATAATACTAACTGGGATGACCCCACTAGGGTGGTCTAATAACCCTTTAACCCATAAGACTCATACAGGGCCGACGCCATCAAGGTGGTCTAATAACCCATCAAGTATAAGTTACGACACTTGTAAATACAAATGACAACACTTATGTACAGAGGAATAATAACCTCTCTTTAGGGGTATATATACATATATGAAATACATTCCGAAGTTACATATACATCAACAAGTTTAGGGTTTATGAGAATTAGAGGTCATAAGGGTTAGGTGTTAATTTTTATTTGAATAGACACTTTAGAGGTTAGGATTACGCGGTTAGGGTTATAGGGGTTAAGGGATATATATCATTATGTGTTAGCATTTATAATTTTAAGGGGATATACTAGTTTATGATTATAGTGGGACAAGAGTTATGATGGTTAGTTGTACTGGGGACTAGGGATAGCAGTGGCTAGGGCATAATGGTCAAGGGTTTGGGGATTGAGATATGGGAATCATGGATTTATGGTTACAAGGATGAATATTTATATGTACATGAGGATAATGCGAGTTAGTAATTTTGTGTAATAATATATCTCCTAACCCTTGCGGTGAAGGACAAAAGAAAGGGGTGGTGGAGGGAGGAGAGATTGGGTAGAGTGGAATAGAGTGGAGGGGGGATTGGGTGGATAGGAAGAGAATGTGAGTTGGGTTATAGAGGGGGGGTTTAGGGAGAGATAGATAAAAATTAAGGTGTAAAACACAATGCATACGCACTATAACACGTGCGCGCATCTACATGCGCACACACAGCAATGCATCTGCCCCTCCGTGCGTGTGTGCATTTTCTCGGACGCGTGTCTGGATTCAATTTTTTTGGCGCCATTGCAGGTTTGGTATTAAATTCTTATTGCCAAAACTTGAGGCTCGGTCTAATTTATGGTAGAACACACCAATTTCTGTAACTTCATGATTTTCACGCCTAGTTCTGCATATGCTCCACTTGTGCACTATTGATGAAATTGCACACACTTGTCGAGATCTCTGTGCAGATTCTAACTATATAATTTTTGAATAGATATGTTATTTTTTTCTATTTTTAATTCATTTTTAACTGCACTCATGTCAAATTTGTAAAAAATATAGGTCGTTTATTTGGCCTATAAATTTTGATTGGCTTACCTATTTCGAGAACGAAAAAAGAACCTACAGAAGAGTACAAGAATACCTACAAGGTAAACAAAAATAAAAAATTGATTATGTTCAGACCATGATATGGTGGACCAACATGCTACCATGTCATTTTAAGGCTTCAGTGACTTTTGTAATTTAAAAAAAATATAAAATTAACTTTTAAAATTTTGGAAAAATAGCCGCAAAAGATTCGTCTATCGCCTACGCCTATACATATCTTTACCTCATAAATTGAAAATTTACATAACAAACAGGTGGACCAACAAAAACATATGCATTATGTTTTAGAGAAAAATAATGTACCAACCTTAAAATAATGACATTTTGGGGTGGTTAAACGACTTTTACATAAATAAAAGTTATATATTCCGGAAGGTGATCTCTTTTTCTACATTTCTTCTTTTTACACCTAATTCTTAAAAAAATGTGGGAACCTCTAATAATTCATTTTAATGATAATATTTATGTTTTTCCAGCATGTCATTGCAACTAACGTGTCATAAGTGGGTATCAGTACCTTGCAACAGCCCTTCAATTAATTAGTTGTTCTATGTAGAGATCCCATGATGATTCTATCTAGTCAACAACTACTAATTTTTATTTATAAAAAAAATTTCTAACTCTAAATGTAAATTTATTTAGTGTTTAGATCCAAATGCATGCACTTGAGCTAATCTAATAAAAGAACCATAATATATGAAACTGAAATATGAATGCGAGATAGTAGGCTTAAAGGAGCTCACAGATAGATAGATTGTATAATCCCCTGACTACGTCATAGATTGGAAAAACCTCTAAGCACAACTACTAGCTATAGCTTCACATCGAAGGTTAGCCAGAAATAACATAGAAGAATGTAATTTAAAACACTAATATACACTATTTTTTAAGCTTGCAAGTACATACACTAGTGTTTATACTCGTATACTATAAGCATATACACTAGTGTCTATACTTGTACAAGTATATACACTAGTATATATTCTTATATATAGTTATAGTATATATACTTGTGTGTGTGTGTGTCGATAATTTTTGAACACTAAAAGACAATATATGTACATGATTTAAGACTATATGTATGTTCCATGTGAAGTTCTTTCAATCACGAATAACATAATTATAGATTAAAGGGATTTTCTATAAACTTTTTATATTTTGATATTTTCAAATTTGTTTGATGGTATTCTAAGTTTGCGTTGAAATGCAGTTGGAAGTGGCATGTGCTCAGATGGAATTAGTTCAGAGGTTGCTACTAATGCCTTGCAAAACAATTATGTTTGTAATATTTTAATCGAATTTAGTGTTTAGGAAATTGACTATCAAATATATTGAAATTTTGATGCATTATTATTTACTTGAAAATACCTTTCACATCTAATGAGTAAAAAGTATTTTGAATTTTGTAAGAAATATTTATAAAAATATTTTGTAGTTAAAATTCTTTATTGTTATTTAAGATAATTCTAACAAGATAATTCATAATGATAAGGGACAAATATATTCATATTATAGGTATATATGATTTTCCTATGTTACATCTAATTCCTTATGAATGGTTTCCCTAGTGTTAATATATAATAATCCATATTGAGGCTTTGGAAATGTTCTCTTCAACTATGTCAAAAAGCTTCATCCAATATTGTACATAAGGTGTGGACAAGTACAAGCCAATTTCAAATATCCTTTATCTATATTTTGAATGGGAAAAGAGGCTATGAAAAAACCTTTGGTGCACAATCAAAGTATTATTAACCCTTTCGCTTTAAATTTGATGGATATTTATTAGGTATGTGTTATACTCTTTGCATGTGTGTGTGAGCATTGTTTCCTAACAATCCCCACCCAGCTAATGTTTTTCCTTATGCATCAAGCATTGTCTTCGGATGGGGGTGGGTACTGGAACACTCCCCTGCTCCACAAAGTGAACAATGCAAATGGGTGTTAGGATGTTGCCAATACAAGTTGAAGGTGAGTCCAATTTGTTTTGGGTGTTTTTGGTTTTTCCTTAAAATGTGTAATTTAATCTTGGTTAAGGGATTGGGTTCTATTTATAATCCAAGTTATCATATTAGGGGTTTTGATGGTGCAAAATAGCTATGTATTGTATTATGAGTGGTTAATAATCAAAATGAGAAAGATAGATACGCGACTCTAATTTTTGTTGGTTTTTCCCTTTAAGAGTTTATAGGGTAAATCTATGTGTATTATGTGTATGCTATGGTGTACTCTCTATTTTTCTTAAAATAATTTGTATGTTTAGCTTCTCTTCACATGTTTAAAACTTATATGTGGTAGATCAGAGTTTGATTATTAGGTTCATGGGGATGCCTTTGATGTTGAGGTATTGATGTGGGTGATAGATATTGGGTTTGTGATAAACCTGGGTGGAGTGGGAGATTCGTATTGGTGATTCATGGAGTGAAAGAGAATGGTGAGAAGTTTGAGAATCAAGATCGAGAAATTAAATTTCTATAAATTTGAACTATAGAATCTTGAAATGGAGGATCTTATTCTATATCGAGAATAGTGGATTGTTGTAGACCAGGGTACACAACCCACAAGATTGACAAAAGAAGACTGGCAGAAACAAGAAAGAAGGTTGAGGAGTACAATTTGACTATGCTTATCAAATTTTGTGTTGTTGAACGTATGTGGAGAAGATAGTGCATTAAATATTTGGAATAAGCTAGGGAATTTATATCAATAAAAATCCCTAGTAAACAAGTTGTTGCAAAAATAGAAGTTGCATCACCTAAGGATGGATGATAACGACACAGTGACAGATCATCTAAATGTATATAACAATTTGGTAAGTCAAATCACCTATGTTGGTATTACAATCCCAAAAGAAGATAAACCCATTACATTATTATGTTCTTTGCCAATTTCCTAGGTTAACTTGGTTGTAGCAATAGGTAGTTCTAGTCAAGAAAAATTAAAGTTTGATGAAATAGTAGCATCCCTATTGTTAGAATAAATGAGGCATAAAACAATGGATATTCATATCCTGGATGCACTTTCTATGAGAGGTCATCCCTAGGAGAGAAATAAAAATAATGTTTCGGGAAGTTGATCTAAATTTAAAGGTGCATCTAAATCTCCATGAAAGACTTTGAGGAAGTGAGTGAAATGCAATAAATAAGGGAATTATGAGGAGGAATATATATTGAAAAATGTTGAAAAAGTGAATGCATTTGATGATACCTTTTCAACAAAGTAAAATACCTCCACATATGAAAGAGGGGATGTGTACCTAGCTTCCACGGGTACTTTTTTAGATTGGGATGTAAGGATAATTGAATCAAGTGCATCTTTTGGTAATATGAATCCCCATAGGGAGTCATTTTATGAATATGAAAAGTACAATGGAGGATATGTGTTTTTAGGAGATGATTCAACAACCAATATCATCGAACATGGAAGAATTAAGTTGAATCTCAAGAATGGAAGGATTACAACTCTCCTTGGAGTATTACACATTCCAAATCTAGCAAGAAACTTGCTATCCATCGGAAAAATGGGTGATGAAAGCATATAGATTAGGTTTGCAAAAGACACATGCAAAATGGTTCAAGGATCAATGGTCTTGACAAGGTGAGATCTAAATGGAACTATGTAAAAACTATTGGGAAGCAACATCATTGATTGGTGTAACCATTCTATTGTGCCTAAGGGAGGAGATAAAGAAGATAGAACTTTTATAGTCTTCAGAAAAAAGAGAATGCTATGGAATCAAATATTGGGGCATATCATAGAAAAGGGCCTTTAAACATTACAAGGTAAATGTATGGTTTATGGTATGTTTAACTGCACAATAGATTTTGATTTCTATGAACATTGCATATATGGAAAACATAATTGAGTAATATTTTCACCTGGTGCTATACAAGCAAAGGGAATTTTAGAGTTAATAGATAGTGATGTGTTTGGGCCTATGCATATTTCACCCTTAGGTATATCTATGTATTATGTTTTACTTATAGATGATTTCTCAAGGAACACATGGAACCATGAGAACTGTTGGTGGAACCATGAGCTCTATTTATGGAACCATGAGCATTGTTGGTGGAAGCATGAGATTTATTTATGGAACTGTGAGAATTATTGGTGGAACCATGAGTAATGGTCATGAGGTAGTGGAACCCTATAAAGAAACTTCAACAAAATTCATAAAAAATGGGCATTTTATGGGTGGAACCATAAATAATGTTTTTGGAAATATGGACCATTTTGATGGAATTGTGAACAATGTAGGTGGAACCATGTACAATGCATACAAAACCATGTGCAATTAAGATACCTTGAACAATTTTGGTGGAACTGTGAATATTATAAGCATTATTTATGGACCATGGACCATTTGGTGAGAAATGAAATCATGGTCACGGGGTGGTGGAATCCTAAATATTGAATATGGAACCTTAAAAAAAACTAGGGTTGATGAAACCATGAAAATATTTGGTGGAAGAACCTTGCACATTTGGTTGTTGAATCTCAGACAAATTCAATGGAACCATGAGCATTGTTGATGGAACCATGAAAATTCTTGGTGGAACTATGAGCATTGTGTTGGAATATTCACCAATACTAAGAGGGGGGGTGAATAAATATTGAGCACGTTTTACCATTTTCAACTTCAAAATAAAACATGTAATATTAACCATTAACAATGTCATTCATCATCACATAAAATCATACACAATTGATAAGAGGTTTTTATGTGGAAACCCAAATGGGAGAAAACCACAAAATGATTTTATTATATAATAATAAGATTACATTCCTTTGTTTTACCATCACCAACTAGAAGGAAGCTCCCACTCCCCGATTTATATAGCACCCACTAAAAGGAGGCTACAACCCCCTAACTTTACCAACACCAATTGGAAGGAAGTTCCAACCCCCTAATTTTTCTAACACCAACGCCCTTTGTCAGCACCAACTCACAATTTTCAGGAACCATCCTAAAGGATAATTCAATCTCCTATCCTATCCTTGTCCTGCCACCTTGATATACTGACAATGTCTAGTTTAACTAAGATGAATCCAACAAAGGTTCTAAACATCTTCAAATATGTTGGGTTGCTTAATGAATTTTTGATAGTATTCCCTACACAAATTTAGGGGTTCATGAATTTCGATTTTGACAATCAAACTAATGAAAATTTCATCATGGAATAATTAAAATGTGAATGATCATTAAGTACACTGAAGACATTTGGTGACAATGCAAGCATAGTCCCAACTCAATAATTTCGATAACCTATCTTGCAAAAAATTGAGAGGAAGTGAATTTCAAATTCAACAATAGCATTGATATTAATTATAGTAGAGGAGAATTGAAAAATAATGTGTAAATAAGTATGACATGGAAATTTAGTAGCAAATCAAGAACAATTATGACTAGTTAGTTTAGATATTACTCCTTGCAAGAGTTTGACCGAATGTGAATTTCAATTTTGACGATCGAATTAGCAAAAATCTCAAAACGAAAGAATTGGTATATGATGGATCATTCAACACAATATTGACATTTATTTAGAATTTAAGAAATATCAACTTCAGTGTAATACCCCCATTTTGGCCCTTGGGATATATTGGTATTGTATACATGCGATGTATGTTTTCCTAGCATGGAGCTCAAGGCCATGGCCCCGACAGTGGATGCTCGGATTTTAATCAAAAATGAAAGTATTTGATATTATGTTATCCATGTGCTATTAAGCCATGGAACATTGTTAAATGGTGTAAATATTAATATTGCAATAAAAATACCAAAAAATGGCTATGGAAGCAACTAATAAGAGGGGGCCATGTGTATTCCAATGAGGAGTGGTGAAGGGGTTGTGGGGTTGAACCATATTCTTCCAAATGTCATCTTGAGAATCCATTTGAATTTCCTTGCTGACATTTAATTCTATTGTAAGGAAGTGGTTGAAGAAATCAGTCCATGGGCATCCCAACAATTCATTTGGCGGGTATGGGATCTATTTCCTTGACCCACAAGTCACTCTACCTCGAGGGAATTCATTTTTTCCTCATTCTCATTCCATTTTTGAACATATAAGGATCAGTTGTCATCAATTACACATGTCAAGCAGTGAGAAAACCTGAAATCACAACTCTGAATTAAACCACGTTTTGAAGTGCCAAAAACACCCAGAAAATTGTGTGGACAGTGAAATCCAATGGGGGGTCCCTAGACCTGAACCTTGGGGCTAATTTGAGAGTTTTAGATGCACATAAATCCATAGGAAAACTCGGATTTGATAGCTCAAAAATTCAATTACGGGACATAGTCATTTGACCATAGAATTGAGAAAATCCAAGCATGAATGACAGAGAAGAAGTTGAAGAGGTTGGAATTGCTTGAAAACCCCAGCGAGGGCTAAAATATCAAGGAATTAGTAGCTTGGACCAATTTTGTGGCTCTTTACGTGCCCAAGAATCCAAACACATTTTCCCAAAAATGGTGGTTTTCCCATACATGAAAAATGGGATAGCGATATGTTATAGGTCAAATCTGCACTTCTCTATCTGTGATCACATTGCCTTGTCGATCACACAAAAGGAATCTATGGATGGAAGAGCTGGATTGACTTTGGATGAGTTACTACTGAGATCACACATCTTCAGCTAAAAATAATATTTTTTTGTAGTTTTCACTATGTGTGCGCTACTATTGCCAATGACAACTAGTGTTCTAAACATTGGTTTTGCTGAAGAGAACCCATACACTTACCTCAAAATATGTGTATGCTGGTTGTAAAGAGCACTAGTTGCATACTGTGTGCTACTTTACTATTATGATACCTGCGCACATATTAAGATGAATGGAAAAATTATATTGATATTACAAATTGGGATTAGTTGAGGTTGGTTCTGTAACTCCCCCAACCTCCCAATTCAACTGCCTCACGAATTTAACTTCCAGCCTTGTGCCATAAATACAAGGGGAAGCCATGAGGGAGGGGGAATGAAGAAGAATCTATTATTATGCTGAAGGATTTTCTAAGTCATTGTGAGGATCAGGAGCCCAGGACTCAGTTGCATAAGTGTTTGGATAGATCAGGTATATCTGTACTTAACCACATTTATTTGACAATAAAAGGTGGAAATACCCTTCCCGTCCCAATCAAATGTCTATTTTATTGAATTTCTGATTGTGATAAATGTTAAATTGATTTAAATTTCATTATATATATTACAGTCAAGATACACTTAGGAATTTTGATTTGTTTTGCAGGTACATTACTGTGGAAGATTGGGCGAAATCTAGGACCAACCATCGTTAAAAAGGTACTATTGCCAGAATCATAATCTTGTTTCATTCATAGTAATTAATGCAAAGCATAATGTATTTACATGTCACCCCATGTAAGTTGGTAATGTCATCTCCCCCACTATAGGGTATATTCCTTCACAACACCATACCTCACTATTTTCCAAATAATAACTATTTCAACAAACTCTTGGGAGAAATAAATGATTTGGTATAAAATTCAACATGGGTAGTTGAAGGTTCATGGGTTTCCTCAATGACACTTTGCTTGGATTTATTGGTCCAAGGGTTTGAATGTTTCCCTCCCATTTCCTTGTAAAAACCATGCACCCATACTCTTGTTGCATTGCATTGCATAGCTATTTGTGAGTAATTTATTAAAATGAATATTTACATGATATTTATGATTTCTATTGTGCTTGGATAGCACACAAACCATATGCATCAATTTTAACACTAAATCGATGGTGGGGCCTTGTCCTTGAGCTCCTCACCACAACTTCATAACAATTTTACATCATTTACATGTTTAATGCAATGGGGTCTAAATCGGGATATTACATCTTCTTAGCTAGAGGTTCCCCCCCTTGAAGAGGCAAGTGAACATTTCTTTTAACAATCAATGTATCGCTATTGTGATATTTGGCTATCTATAATTGTCTATTGTTGTGGCAATTTTTTCCTTTCATTTTGAAATATTTCTTTATTATGTTATTTATGCTCTAAATTTGATATTCTACAATTATGATCTTTAACAACAAATTGATACCTCTCATTATGTATTTGTAGTAGTCATCAAGAAAAATAGTTATCCCATTAAATATCATTCATAGAAATTTAACTAAGGAAAGTAGAATTTGTTTGCTTGTTATTTAAGGAATTTCATGTGTTAGTCCAATACATTTATCAATCATGTGACTACCTTATGGGCAATGAACACTTGTGCATACAACCCATTTTTCCTTACAATTTTTTAAAACCCAAACCAAGATCTAAGAAGCTTGCGACTTAATGCGGGAATGATACATGCAATATTGCATCTTGTCATTAGATATAACAAGCGATCCATTAATAATTTTATCACTATTTGAGTGATTTTCATACACTTATTTGTATTATTCCATGAGCATGTCCCACAAAACCTTCTACCAATTCCCCCTTGTAGTATGACATTAATCATACCTATGGAAAGTTGACCGAAACTCTCTAGTACCATTATTCCATTAACTTGAATACATAATATGATTACCACCTAAAATATAAACACTTATAGAAGTTGGATAAGTTATGAGCTTTACAGAGTGTATAGAGGGGATCACTATTGAAAGTGGCACATAAGAAACTTTGCAAGCTACATAAAAATGCTTTAACACAATCAACAATTTTCCTACCAACCCTTTATGTATAAATAAATGTTTTTCAATTATTACACAATTTTACAGAAAAATGCTTTAACACTTTCAACAATTTTCCTGTGAACCCTATATATATAAATATATGTTTTTCTATTATTACACAATTTTGCAATGAGTTGCAAGTTTAAACCATCCTTAGGCATCATTCATCATTTTCCAATTCCCTCCCAACCTTGGAACAATATTTATATATAGGTAGTCCCATGATTCCCTATGGTTACAATGTGATACTCCAACTATCATTAACGGAGACAAATAAAACTTATGAGAGGTAGAAAATAGTATGTTTAAGAAGTGAATAAATATAAGGTTTTATGGATAGTACTTCTTATAAACCAAAAAATAAATTATAGTATAATATAGCTAATGTAAGTCGAGTGCATAACTTTTCTTAAAGGGGAAGATGGTATATGGTAAAATGATTTTTTTAGATATTAATAATTAAATATGATTAACTAATTAGGTGATGAAAGACATTATCATAAAAGTGCTAAAAACAGGGAAGAAGAAAGGTTAAATAAATATTTGAACGATATTTGTAAGGAGGGAATCGTTTAAATAATGTGAAGTTTATGCTTTATTCTTTGTACTTAATATTGTTTGGTAGTCTTATACGATTAGGATTAGTGTTTTTGTGTGCCTAGATTAGGAGGAAAATGTTAAGTGTTCGTGGTTAAATAAAGATTTGAATGATATTTGTGAGGGAATCCTTTAAATAATGTGAAGTTTATGCTTTCTTCTTTGTACTTAATATCCTTTGGTAGTCTTATACGATTAGGATTAGTGTTTTTGTGTGTCTAAATTAGGAGGAAAATTTTAAGTGTTCGTGACTTTTTAATGTGTAGAAAATTTTATAAATATTAAAAAATTTTAAATTTTTATCGATAAATTTTTTGGTGATATTTTTGTAAAATTATTCAAAATTTTAAGGATTTTATATGATTTCTAGACAATTTTGATTATGTTTAGAGTAAAATATTTTTATCGTGTGGAATTTAAATAAATTAATTTAGAAAAAAAAGAAAATTGGTGAATTAATTTTTTGGAAAAAAAATTATGCACTAAATTTCCGCACTAAACTTTTAAATTTTCCCTCAATTCAACCCCAAATTAATATTAGAGTTTTGGACAATCTCAAATCTTCTTAAAATTTCACATATAACTAACTCTACATATGTGAGTTAGAAAATGACATAACATCTATTAAATACCTCAACATGATAAGTAAACTCCAAGGAAACATTACTTTCACATAAATTCTTATAAGAGTGTTTTTTGTGTCCACGTAAATCTCTCAATATTTAGAAAACATTAAGAAACTAAGAGTTCATGCATAATGTTTTGACCCAAACATAACTATTTAAAGCTGTAAATAGACTCCTAAAAAGGTTTTAACTCTCAACTTACCAACCCGTAAAATAAAATAATCCGGGGAGTATTAACATGATGAAAAACCGGACGAGTTGTTTCGGAGCACCTGTTTCGGAGCACAATACCGAGAATTGATGGGAGGTCATTTGTTCGATTAGGCTGACCATGGGATTTCCATGACCTTTGTTGCTCCATTTGTTTTTATAACAAGAGTAAGATCATGTATTTGGTGTGGCTGGACATAATACATATTAATTTCATGACAACCATCGAAATCATCATACTGTCATTTACCATATCATTTTCGTGACCACCAGAGAGCCAACTTAAACTCTCAGTTATATATTTAGCGTGAGTGGTGCTCATGAGACTCGAAGAGAGTGAAAGATTTCTTGAGTGATTAAAAAAAATTAGAATGATTTACCATGATCATAATGGCAGGCATTATAATGTCGGAGAAGCTTCATAGGAATGGATAGGATTGAAAAGAAATGAATTGGAAATTATAATGTACCATCATATGTGTTATGTGGGAGTGTTTCTCTATATCTCCGTGTTAATGTTTTGATTTTATTATTATTTTTATATCTCAATATTCACTCTCTTATAACATAGTTAATTCAAGCAGTTTTATTCAAATGGTAGAATGTAGTGGACAATAATTTTCTTACCTTAATTTTGCATCATGGCTATATTCTCACATAAACATCCAAAAATCAGCTACGGAGAGGGTTAAAACATATGAAGGAAATAAATAGTCGTGTAGACTTTCCATAAATATATGGTACGGAAAGCGTTGTTCTACTTGTATATGTTATCATAATATGTCACGGGATGTTTGCATTATGAAAATATTAAATCTTCGAAGTTCGTTATGCCATATCTTAGTCATACTATACATGTTCAGTGTTAGGATAGCGTACTTCTACGATATGAACCAGCGACCTCGGCGAGCCTTATCACTTGATCACTAAAGAGACTCCCCTTTAATGCGAGCCTATGAGGTGTCAGAACCATCCATGAGTATGGCATCCATGAAGATAGAAAACTCGGGTATCGGAAACTTGGGTGCATTGGGAACCTCCCACCACACCTCACGCTCTGTTGTAGCTATCAGTTCGTGTTTAATGCAACCTTGAGTCGGCTTCCTCATTTCTTTGTACTTTGAGTACAGTAAAGCCATAAAGCCATGGGCAAGTGGCGTGTAGTGTTGGAATTTTGATTTTTTGTTTTATGTTTTGAATTTTCAATTTTCAATCAGTATAGATTTATGTTAAACCTGAATCTATCAAGCATGGAGAGCGATCCAATATTTTGATGTGTAATTTTTGTTTTATTTTAATATTTTTACAAACTAGTAAAAAATTATATCTCAAGAAATTATTTTATAAGAGGAAATGAATTTTTTTAATTTTTAATTTTAATTTTTGATACTTACTTTTTTATTTTTTAAAATTATTTTATTAATTTAATATATTTTTCGATTTTGTAGAGATTATATAATATAAATATATCAAAAAATACATGGCTTTTTAGTAAATGACTTTTTATTTTTATTATATTATGTTAGAAAAGTTAATAACGCATCTCCCTCATATTAGGTGTAGAGCACCTCGCTCTTCTCATTGCAATTAAGAGATATGTTTTTATTAAGTGTAATTTCCAATTAAAAGATAACAATAGACTCATTTAACCATGTTTTTTGTTGAATATGTGCTTTGAAATCTATCGTGGAAAAAAAACCCGTGTGTCGGCATTATGCATCTAAAGTACATTAAGTGATAAACTTAAGAAACAAACAAAAAGTGGAACCTAGAATCCTTTATGAAGGTTAATGTAATGCAACATGCAAAAAATTGCAAGGTTAACATGTTGGGTCAATAGTGTAATTGACATTACGATATTTTAATTTTCAATTAAAAGATATGTTTTTATTAAAAAATTTAATTTCCAACTAAAAGATAAAATAGACTCATTTACCCATGTTTTTCATCGATCATGTACTCTAAAAATCGAGGGTGGAACAAAATAACCTATTAATAGTTACAAGACAACTCAAAAGTAACATGTACCGTCATTATGCATATGACTCGTACAATAAGTGATAAACTTAGGAAACAGACAAAAGGTGAAACCTAGAATCCTTCCTAGGAGTTAATGTCATGTTAGGCCACATGTAATGCAACATACCAAAATTTTAAAGGTAAACATGTTACATTCATGGTGTAATTGAAATTGTGACATTATTCCAAAAGACTTGAGTTAAAAGGTCACATAAATATAATATTCCCTTTGTAGAGGTGATTCATTAAAAAAATACATTGCAATTGATATTTTGTACTATACTATAATATTCTCTCCCTTTTTCAAAAGAAGTTTAATAAGGTTTTTTTTCTATGGTATAGATTGTTTTGGATTCCACACCTAGTATTGCAAGTGAAGTGAAATTGTCAGAAGTGGAGTTGCCTCCATGATGCACTCTAATGAGAATTTGATAGAATAATTATTTTTTTTGCTTCATTCATAAATGAAAGCATTTAGTTTTATAATATAGGTAATTTATTTTATTTTAATTTTATAAAAACAAAATAATGAAAATTTATATAATCTGACATAGTAATTTGAATATATAAAAATTCTTCTTGTGAAAACTATTTTTAGGGGACAAGTTTTACTAATATAGAGCTAGTAATGTGATACATTTTGCCATTAAAATTACAACCATGGGGTTCAATTTAATTCTCAAC
Source organism: Larix kaempferi (assembly GCA_027924585.1). Lineage (NCBI taxonomy): Eukaryota > Viridiplantae > Streptophyta > Pinopsida > Pinales > Pinaceae > Larix > Larix kaempferi. The sequence continues at coordinate 7,067,279 of BSBM01000912.1, read as the reverse complement.
ATGTTTTTATGCTAAAGGGTAAAAATTTGTACCAACTAGCTCATGGTTCCTTCCTTCTTCTTTGGGTCATTCACTTTCCCTTGGCTATAAATGGTTAAGAGGAAACCACTTTCAACTTCAAACTTGTTTGTAAGCTTTTCTACCCATGTGTAAAAGTAATTGTTTCAACCAATGACTAAGACTACACGAATAATAAAATGTTACTAAGTTTTAACATATATCAAATAAATCATTTTTAAGAAAATGTGAATTGATATGTGAAAATGTTTTAGCAACAAGACCTATAAATTGTAACTTAAAGTATTGGAAGTGTTCAAAGTGGGATTGGGAGCCTCCCACAAAACCTTATTTCCATGCCTTTGTCCAATCACAAATGTTAACCCAACTCAATATCAAAATAACAAAAACAATTTCATGTTTAAGAAAAACACATAATAATCTCATTAAAATTTGCTTTTAAGTTATTATCAAATTTATAAAAAATTTGAAAATAACATCTTACCAAAATTAGTAGCTCCAAGTTTGTGATAGAAGAAAGCAATTCCAAACTTCCTAGAAAAATGAGCATCTAAATTCAACAATTATTTCTAACTTCTAAAGCCACATAAGCCACATAGATCGAATGATCCACCATTAAAATAGAGGCCATAGAGTGACGTTGTTACAAAAAAAGGCTGCTACAATTCTTCCAATGATAATGGAAGACTGTTAAACATAATTGAGAAAGGATGATGTGGAGATGCTCTATAGCAACGGTGTAGGCTATACACAGCTACAACTACAGAATTGAAGGCAACAACTCCAAACCCATGAATCTTCAAGTCCTAATGTTGGTGGGCACAATTAAATAGATTTGGACTAACAAAAATTGGTCTGATTAGGCTTAAGAAGAGTCGAACAATCCACTCAAATTTATAAATCAAAGGAAGATCGAAGAACATGAAAAAAATTAATATTAGATATCATACTTACACATCTAGCATGAAATAAAAATAGTAGGGTAGGAAGCGCTCAGGACGTAAAAAATTAAAATAGATCAATAAATATTATTCTACACAAACTAGTTAATTATATATATGATAATAAGGTGTAATAAATGTTCATTGATTGTAGTTTGGGTGGTTGGGAGGAAAGATTGTTGCGCTTCTCACCCAGGTTCAATTCTTGTAAATGGCATGATGCTCTTGCTAAGTCTTTATTGAAATTATCTAGCGAAAAAAGACTACCGTGTTTTCGGTTCAGGTTATTAAAAATAGGTCATTCAAACCCTATTTTAGTTATTGTTTTTCAAATTTGGTAAAAACATAAATGTATGTTCATTTCACGTGGCCAGAGCGAATGCATATCGAACTTTAATTTTCGATGTTTTTAGTGTGTAGGAATGACATAAGCAAAGATTTGTGATCAACACTATAAGAAATGCATCGCATTGGCCAGACGGGAACAAAGAGAGTGGAAGAAACTGGAACTAGTTACTGTTTTTGTTTAGTGAATGTTCGTATTCGTGAATTTACCAAGTGAGTACTTATTGCCAAAATGAGGAATCTCATTAGTATTTTGAGTTTCATTATGTGCATCGGAATACTCTGTTGCGTCCATGACGGTAAATCATTCAAAGACTACATGGTATCATTGTTATGAATTTTGCAACAATCGATCCATTTTCATCTGCTACCGATTCCTAGTTCTCCTGTCACATTGTTATTTCCTTATCACCAAGTTACCCTTTTTGAACTACATTACGAAGTATTGAACAACATATTGTACAGGAACACTTGGAATGGATCACACAATTTGTCAATAAGGTTTCTTTCACAAATTACTTACCTTCTATTGTTAAAGTCAATGAAAGAGTGAATGCAGAGGTTGGATCTCCCACAAAAATTGATCCAGATGATTGTGTGGCTATTGCAATTCCTATAAACACTATGTTGGGGGCAACTCTAGCAGCAACATGCCTCAATTCTGAAATCAAATCTAGCTCATTCTCATCACGAACATCGGAACCCAGATCTTTTGGAAGTGCTGGTATGAACGAAGCTTCATAATTCAAGCAAAAATCAACCAAGCAATGGCCCGATGGGATAGAAAATGAAAATGAAATATAAGTGTTAGTCATGATTATATATTAAAAACTTCAGGAGGGATTTCTGATAACTTTTGACAAGTTGAATGATTGTTTTGATGGTGGTCAACATTCATTTGAGATCAAAATGTTATCCTCTAATCATACAATTAAGAAAATTGGGAGTTCTCAATTCACATGTACACTTCAATCCATACCTCATTTCTTAATTGACGGTGCATCCACCACTTGCTACTATTTTACTGATCTTGCTACTGGAGCCATCCACCAGTTAAATTTTGGGAATTCACTGTATTTTTCAAGTCACTGGAGAAAAGAGGTATTTTTTTTATTGAATTCGTCTTTTAGCAGCTATGACCAATTCTTTTCCCGAAAATTACCTGAATGAAGCTTCTAAGCTTGATGGGGACAATTATCTTGACTGGAAGTTCAAGATATTAACTATGCTTGAAGCCCTAAATGTCTGGACTATAGTCAAAGGATATGAAGCAAAGCCCATAGGTGCTACTCTTGCAGACTGGGAGAAACGAGAGACGAAGGCAAAGGTATTGTTGCGGCTGTCTGTCAAAGACAACATCATCCTGCACATCAGAGATTGTACAACTTCCAAGGAGACACGGGACATTCTGAAAGGTTTGTATGAAACTATAAACTCCAATAGAATGTTGTTTCTGAAAACTAAGTTATTTTCTATAAAAATGGCTGCAAATGAGAATATCACTAGCTATGTTTCCCGGATTAAGGATTTAAGTGATCAGTTAAAAGCAATTGGTGATATTGTTTCAAATACTGACATGGTAACGATTACATTAAAGGGTTTAATTAGAGATTATCATGTTTTTATTTCAAGTTTGGGAGGTAGAGCAACACCACCAACATTTAATGAGTTAGCAGGGATTCTTCTCCAAGAAGAAAAAAGGATGAAAGTATTTGAGATGGACTCTCAATCTTTAGAAGTTGCATTAATGGTGAAAGGGAAACAACCCTATAGGGGCAAGACATGGGACACAAACAAGACAGTCAACTTTCAGCCAAGACACAGAGGTATGACTCACTCGAAATTTGATTCTCATGATAAGAAAAATGATGGTTGTTTTTACTGTGGGAAACCTAGTCATCATGTTAAAGACTGTTATAAAAGGAAAGCTGATGAATCCAAATAGAAATTTAGAAGACATAATGGAAATTATGTGACCATTGACCCATCCAATGAAGATTTTAAGAATTTAAAGTTGTTTATTTCAGAAGCTGCATTGTCTACAGAAACTGATGATGAAAATGCATGGTTCATAGATTCAGGTGCCTCAGCCCATATGTCTTGTGTCAAAGAATGGTTTGATGAATATCATGAGAAAACAGATGAGACGCACATATATCTAGGAGATAATAGATCTCATCAGATTTAGGGATATGGAGGGATAAGTGTAAATTACCTAATGGCCAAAACAAACAGATTCATGATGTGTTGTATGTTTCAGGCATCAAAAAGAACTTGATTTTTGTTTCCACAATAACTGATCAAAATCTGAATGTAGAGTTTATGCAGTCTCACTGTCTTGTGAAGGATATTCAGAATCGTTATAATGTCATAGCCATAGGGACAAGAACTGGAGGACTATATAAGCTTGATGTCACAAAGCCCACTCATCAAGCATTGACATCTACTACAATGACAACATAAGAGCTATGGCATCGCAGGTATGGGCATCTTAATCAAAATGACTTAGTACTACTTCAAAAGAAATTAATGGTTGAGGGACTTATTGTTTTGAAACGTCAACATATAGAATGTGAAGCTTGTGCACTAGGTAAACAACATAGGGAAGAATTTCTAGTGCATAAAGAGAAGGAACCGAGAGAATTACTTGAATTAATACATATTGATGTCTGTGGTCCCATGCAAACCTTATCACTTGGTGGTACGAGGTACTTTCTCATCTTTGTTGATGACAAATCAAGATTTACTTGGCTTTATTTTATAAGGAAAAAGAGTGATGTATTTGAATACTTTAAAGAATTCAAAACTATGGTGGAAAAGAAGACAGGTAAATGCATCCAGATACTCAGATCTGATCAAGGTGGAGAATACACCTCAGGACCTTTTGAAAGATACTGCAAAAACAATGGGATCATTCAGCAATTCACAGTGCCTTCTACACCATAGCAAAACGGTGTAGCTAAAAGGAAGAATAGGACATTAATGGAATGTGCTCGCAGCATGTTAAAAGGTAAAAATATCTCTAATGGTTTTTGGGCAAAAGCCATTAACACTGTTGTTTATTTAAAGAATAGGAGTCCAACTAAGATTCTAGATTCAAAAACACCTTTTGAAGTTCTTTATGGCTATAAACTTGAAGTTGGTCATTTAAAAGTATTTGGTTCAAAGGCATTTGCTCATATTCCCAAAGATGAGAGAAGAAAACTTGATGCAAAATATGTTAAGTGTATTTTTCTTGGTTATTATGATGAACATAAGGCATACAAACTGTTTGATCTTAATTCACATAAGCTCATAGCAAGCAGAGATGTGATTTTTCATGAGACTACAGATGAAGAAGTAAGTAAGTATGATGTCTGGCATATTCCTTATGACAATGATGTTCAAGTGAAAATTGATATAGATAATGAACAAGAATAGGAAAAGGAATAGGTACAACAACAAGGTGAAAGCAACGTAGTTACTCCAACAACTCCTACGCCTCAGAAAAGAAGAGATGAAAGTGTAGAAAGTGGTGGATCACTGAGGAGGTCTACAAGAACAATTCAGATACCCTCTAGGTATAAAGACTATGCTTTGATGACTCAAGTAATGAATGTTGTAGAACCTACTTCTTATGAACAAGCCAAAACTCATAAGGATTGGAATAATGCAATGAATGAAGAATATGACTCAATAATGAAGAATGACACTTGGGAATTAACTGAGCTACCTAAAAACAAAGTTCCTATAGGATGTAAATGGCTGTATAAAACCAAGTTTAATGCAGATGGAAGTGTTGACAAATATAAGGCCAGATTAGTTGCAAAAGGGTATTCAAAAAAGGAAGGAATTGATTATGAAGACACCTTTTCACCTGTAGCTAAGTTAAATACAATTAGAGTCATGATTGCATTAGCTACAAAATACAATTTGAAAGTTCATCAGTTAGATGTTAAGTCTGCATTTTTGAATGGTGATTTAAAAGAGGAAGTTTATTTGGTTCAACATGAAGGATTTATAAAGAAAGGGGAAGAAGATCTTGTCTGTAAACTCAAGAAAGCATTATATGGTTTAAAACAAGCAACTAGATCTTGGTATATTAAGATAGATTCATTCTTTGCCTATAAAGGTTTTGTGAAAAGCAAAAATGATCCAAATCTGTATGTTAAAAAGGATGAAAATGGAAATGTTGCTTTAATATCCTTATATGTTGATGATTTGATTATCACTGGTAGTGATTCTCATTTGATTGAAGATATTAAGATTCAGTTAGCACAGATATTTGAAATGAAGGATCTTGGTGAAATACATTATTGTTTAGGTCTAGAAATATGGAGAGAAGGCAGTAAAACAATTGTCACTCAAAGCAAATACTCAAGGGAGATTCTAGAAAGATTCAATATGAGTGATAGCATGGCAGTATCAAGACCTTTGGAATAGAATGTTAAGTTATCTAGTCTTGATGAAACTAAAGAGGCAAATGGTGTTCTGTATCGCCAGTTGGTGGGAAGTTTAAACTATCTTACCACTACCAAACCAGACTTAGCATATTCTGTCAGCATCCTGAGTCAGTTCATGGCTAAACCACTGGAAAGCCACTAGATAGCTGCAAAGAAAGTCCTTCAATATCTGAAAGGAACTGTTAATTTTGGTATTTTGTATACTGATAATTGTGATGTTGAGTTGACAGGTTACTCTGATTCAGATTGGGATGGAAATCCAGATGACAGGAAATCAACCTCAGGATATGCATTCAACATTGGCACTGGGGTCGTATCATGGAGCAATAAGAAACAACCAACTATTTCTTTATCATCAACAAAAGATGAATACAAAGCGCTATGCCATGCTACTTGTGAAGCTGTTTGGTTAAGGAGAATTCTTGAAGATATTGGCAACAAGCAAATGAAGCCAACTGTTCTCAAAAGTGACAATCAAAGCTCTATTAAATTGGCATACAATCCAATGTATCATGCCAGAACCAAGCATATTGAAATTCAACATCATTTTGTAAGAGAAAAGATACAAGAGAAGGAAATTGATTTGACCTATTGTAATACCACTGAGAATGTGGCTGACATCTTTACCAAGCCTCTTGGGAAGATGAGTTTTGAAATATGTAGGAATCAGTTAGGTGTGGTAGAGAATTCATTTCTCCATTAAGGGGAAGTGTTAGATAATAATGTCGAATTACTATTTTTTAGTTTTCTGTTAGACGTGTAGGATGAGATCCTATTTCTTAGCAGTTTGTTGAACCACTCTCCCAGCTATATATTGTAATCAGATTTCATAATAATTGATAAGTCGAGTTCTATTCTGCATTTGTGTTATTTGTTTTATTTGTTAATTGGATCCATCCTACCACTCTTTCTCACATTTTATGGCAGTTTTTAGCAGGTACAAATAAAATTCTAGAGTTTTCTTGCACCTTGCAATAGTGTACAAGTTCCCATATGGAGCCAGTTGTTACTACCTAAGATGCATGGCCATTCTTTTACCATAGTGTTTTTTCAGGATTTTGTGAATATGTAGAAAATAATATTTATCTTGCATTGTTCCTTAAATAATTATATACCAGTTTGGAGGAAGTTGTTTCGATCTTAGATAAGAGCCCCTCTAAGACCATGTTCGACATCTCTTTTTGGAAGTATGTCTGCTATCTTCTTACCAATCGATTTTGTGTTGTAAGTATTGCCTATTTGTGGAGATTATTCTTATGTTGATATGGGAGACTCTATTAGATATTTCATGAACAGATTGGAGATTTGGATTCTCATCATACAAAAAATTGGGTTAAAGAGGATGAACTAGAGTGGCTTCAGTTTGCTGTTGGAAATGTTGTTGATTAGATTTTAGCTATGAGATGCAACGCCATCAAAGCTCATATCTATATTAACGAAAGGAATTGGAAGCTACAACATGTATGTGAACTAAAAGGCCAGCTTTTTAAGATAATCTGGATGTTGTTAATTAATATTTTTGCTGCTAATAAAATCAACATATACAGGTTTTGAACGTGTATCTTCTTAAGTCATTTTGTGCCCAGCATAGAGGGTTTTATGTGGTCCAATTTCCACTTAGTACGGTCACTTTTCTGATCCTACTCTAAATTGTTTTATGTGGTCCAATTTCCACTAAGTACGGTCACTTTCCTGAGCCTACTCAATTGTTTTCAGCATTATTAACCATAGACCTCAACACTAATACTTTAATTTTATATGCCATGAGTACACAAAAGTTGAGATATTGATAATAAGGTAAAAGTGGACCCAATATTACACCTAGAATTCAAGGTGAAAAGGTATTCAAGGCTAGCACTACCCTTCCACACTTCCCGGGGAAAAGGTCACATATTTGGAGGCATGTTTCTGCATTAATAAACCTTTGCAAGGTAAAGGAAACCCAAACGGGGGAGGACTTGGGACATGATCCCTTGGTTCAAGGTCAAAGAGTCAGCATGAAGAGGAGTGCCTTGTCTAAACTCTAAGATTCAGAACATTTAAGATGGATTGCTCAAATTCTCAACAAATTTATTTATTACCTACTATGGTTCTCATATCAGAAATTAATGTTCGACCACATCATTTACACCCTAAAATATATTTGCAATATTTATTATAAAATTTCCATGCAACAAATAAAGGGTTCAATAAGATTACAATATCCATAGCATATTTGCAATCATCCCTTTCAAAATGAAAGGGAGAAAAAAATGCAACACTAACTTCTTGCTTCTAGACATTCTCTTCCATACACAAAAGATTATTGCTTTGCAAATTGATTGCACACAAATATTCAAAAGAAGAACCATGTTTCTTTGTTGCAGGATAAACACTGCTACTATAAAATACTGGTAGAAATGCTCGAGAGATAGAATTTTTTGTTTTCCCCAAGTTCCTTAGTGAGGCATGCATAACAGTTTCTTTTATTTGTGTTCATGCTTGTGTCCATGTTATAACAATTAACATGTTTGTGTACATGTTTGTTATAGTCTGCATGTTTGTGTGTACATGTTTTGTTTTCCTCGAGCTATAATAGTTTCGTTTGTTTTTGTTTTCCGCAGCGCATTGGAAACATTCAATATAGTTTAAAAGTGGACATTATGCATTGGAGTGTCCTTTTTTCCCAACCGAGGACAAGCAACCATTGCTTGTGTCCTACATAATAATGCTTAAAATCAGGTGTTCCAGCAAAAAAAGGATGTACGTGGAAGGACTACAAATAATGAAGCCTATTATATTGCTCTCATTGAAGGGCTACAAAAAACACTAAAGCATGGTTCCAATCACATAGGTGTATTCACAAAATCCAAACTTGTATGCAACCAGATGAAAGGAACATACCAAGTCTGAAAGGAGCATTTGAAACAACTTCATAGGGAAGCTAGAATTATTGCTTCCCAATTTGAATCCTTCACAATAAATCACCATAGCAATATTGATAGGATGTCCAATTAGATAGTGTATGGGGAACGTCAACATCATGGGAGGGGCGGGGTAGAAATGGTTTGGTATCGAGTTGTATTCCATCAAACTTTTCTGATAGACATAGTTATGGTTCTTTGATATGTGTATCTTTTCTTGTTATCTTCATTTTTGTGCCTCTAATGGTATGGATCTTATGCGTATGAGAGGCTCCATTGTCCTTATTTTGTAAACTTGCAGAGATTTTAGTAATGAAACAAACATCTCCTTTGTGCTGTGCAAATTTGAAGTTGATATTTTTAGTGTATAATTATTCACTGTATAATTATTCACTATAATTATTTTAATTTGAAACATATGATAAATCAAACATACAATAAAAGACAATATTCAAAATCTGATTATGGGATTACATATCTTTCCATTCCTGGCAATGGAAACTATCAATAGAAATTGATCATCTCTTCAATTCCCTACAATGGAAAGGAATAGAAACTGATCAACAATTCTTCCATTCCCTGCAATGGAAAGGACCTTGCATTCTTTGCCATGCCCGATATATAGTAATTGGAGTAGGTAGTTTAAAGCTCGAGTGGAAGATGTGTGTTTTCAACCCTTAAAAACTTATTTAATTCAAGTTCAAAGAACTTGTTAACTCTACACCTTAAACAATATTTAAGTTCATTAAAACATGTAAATTTGTCCTCTGAAACACTTTTTCTCACACAAATAAGACAAGAGATCCCCTACTCATTTCTATCATATTGACAGTTGTGATTTCATAATCCTTAGAACACTATTTTTTGGATATTGTGAAATCAGAATTAGTCCCATCACACGAATCCTTCAACACATTTTTAGGCTTTCAACTGGACAGACCCAATTATAGTAATCACACATTTATAAGGAACTTGTTAATTATGTACCTTAAACATTATTTAAGTTCATTGAAACCTGTAAATTCAACCTATGAAACACTTTTTCTCACACAAATACAAGATCTCATCATGTTTTTTTTGGATATCGTTGGATCAGAATTAGTCCCATCATAGGAATCCTTTAGCACATTTTTAGGCTTTGAACTGGATAGACCAAATTTCAATAAAACCAATTACTCTAATCACACATTTATAAGAAACTTGTTAATTGTGCACCTTAAACATTGTTTAATTTCAATGAAACTTGTAACTTCATCCTCTGAAAGAATTTTTCTCACACAAATACAAAATCTTTAAAGCTCCCTTGCTCATCTGTATCATATTGACAACTGCAATTTCAGAATCCTTAGAACACTGTTTTTTAGATTTGTGAGATTAGAATTAGGGCTTGGATTACAACTTAATCCACAGTAGATACATCTAATTTTCTCATTGAACTTTCTAACCAATTTGATCCCCCTGTATGGTTAACTTTCGAAAACTTCCAAATTTCTCCTTAAAATTGGTAATAAATGTGCATATTCAAGTTTTAGTCAATACGAATTTGTGTTGAATGTACAAACTAAAGTGAAAGTAGATAAAAAATTAACATCAAACATAAATAATAGAAAAAATTGTATAGTAATGGTCAAGAAATATACTTTTCCCCAAAGACCAGTTGCTAAAATAAAGACCTCTTTACCAAGGTTTGGGAAACAAGAGCTCTTCATAAAGGCTAGGCATGACAACAATTTATGTGTGAAATCTAGGCAATTGTTGGGAAAATGTAGGCCATACAACAATTGTATACACATGGACATCAAGGGTGATAAAGAGGCATATAAAAACCAAAAAATTACCCCTATAAGCTAAAAAAATATTTAGATTAGAATTATATTCTTCCAGATCCCCAGGATCAAACTTCATGTTTATTTGTACACAGAAAATCCAAATATTAGCCACCATAGGCCACACATCCACTTCATCATCTGGGGAAAAACATTCAACAGATTGACTGAGTTGTACTCCTTTGAGATCAGATTCCTTCCTCATTTTTTTTCATCCTTAAAGAGTAAGCCCTCCAACATAATAAGAGCTTCTTTACATATTTGGTATGCCTAGGGATCCTTAATAGGGACCATGAAAAATTAACAAAGGATCTAATATGTATATTACCAACAGAGGGATTTTGGTTCCATATCCTTTCCCTGGGCAAGGAAAGTTCATGCAAATACAATTCACGCAATACGTTTTTGTCCTTTTTGTTGTAGGAAGAATAATATTCAAACCAAATTTAGGAGTAGAAATATCTTAGGGTATAACTTCAATTGTAAATTCAAGTAAGAACATAATGTGCCTCTCTCTAAAAAAATAGAGCATACATAGGTGAATATTCCCTACAACTAAGCAAATCCTGGGATATATTTTTCATTTTCCTCTTCCTGTCCTTTAAGTTCTTACCTCTATTTCCATTTTACAAATTTTATATTTGATTTGGTATGAATTTCACCCACCTAATATTGTTAACAACATTATATTCAACCCACTAGTCTCTCATGGTGTATTCTTAATCGATATTCTTCTAGAGGTACTACACCTATCTTGTGAGATTCTACAACGTATTTCCATCAGGCAACATGTGCTTTCAACCTCTACATTTCTAGAAAACAAACTTATTTTTCGAATCCCAATGAATGGAAAAGAAGCATTTCAATAGTGAAGGAAGTAATCTTTTTCATGTCCACCAACAACTTCTTCATCAAAGGAATTTAGGACTAATTCTATAATCTCATTCACAAATTTTGAAACAAAATCTTCATTGGTTCTATGAGTTTTATCAACATCACCACTAGAAACAACATTAACTACTTTATATACAATGTTAAGAAGAATATCGATAACCATGTATTTAGTGCTATCATTATCAATGTCCATGGGAGTACTGATCTCTTTGGTTTTAGAAGCAGTTTCCATACATTTTAGAAGTAGTTTCTGAAAGCCATGGCTCCATCATTGTGTTGAGTGTGTTAAATGAAATAAAATATGAATTTATAAATGAAATCAAATTATTCAAGAACCAACACAATCAATATTTCTGGAAATTCCTTAAAACATAAACTTTATTAACATTGGAAAATATTTTTAGTCAATACACAAGATGAAGATAAAACTACTGAGAAGATAGACACCATGTCAAGTCTAGGATTCACATATTCCACACCTTTCAAATATGTTAGGATATTCCCATACTCCATCCTAGTCCCACTAGTATTTTGATCATTTACATTTTCAGTCATGCATGCACCTTTAGGGTTTGCATGCATTTTGCATGCATCTCAGTCATCAGTCCAGCACCTAGCCCTCAGTTAGCCAGCCCCCAGGAGCTTCTCAATATTCAGTTTTAGCCCTCCAGTTTCTTAATGCACCCTTCTTCCTTGATTTTAGGGAGCAACTCGCCCTTCTTCACCTACTAGTCCAGTTGTCACTCAGTTACACTCAGTTACAGTCAGTTACACTCAGTTACACTTAGTTACACTCAGTTACACTCAGTTACAGTCAATTACACCTACCACAGTTAGTTTTGACTGATGGTTGACAGTTACTTGAGCATTGATGACTCCACTGATGATGATGAAGACTTCCAGTTGTGCTCCGATGATCATGAGGACACCTAGTTGTGCTCCGATGACACTCTATTGATCTTATGATCACTCTGAGAGGCTAATTCGAATTGCCACCTTAGGGATTCAAATCCTCTCTACCATTGTACTATTTATTTGTCCATACTGTGATTAATTAATTAATGTGTGTGAAGTATTATTGCTACTATCTGAGTACTACTGTACCATATTATTCTGTTGCTCATTATACTGTATGGTCCACTCTTCTTCTATTTTCCTGCTTAATCATAATTACTCTTGTGAGGTATATATCATCTCTTAGATCTGCTGTGAGGATTTTCACAAAATACAGAAAACAACCAACATTTCCTTCATCAACTAGTAAAACAGTCATTCAACTAATCCAAAATTCATTTATGTTCTTCTTCCCAAATGTTCATTATTTAACTACCTTGTGGGGAATTCAAATATGCATCAACAACACAATTACAACCAACCAATCTCTAAACCTCTGTTCCTTCACTGTTGAAACTGTTACTCTCACTTCTGCTTTCTTAGGTTTTTTCTAAGAACCTCTAGGCTAGTTTTGTGGATGAGAAGTGAGGTTAATTACACAATAAGTTTTTGCATAGAATGTGGTTGTATAACTTATATGGATTATAAATGTCATTAGGATATTTTTTTGTGCACAAGAACAATTCCAGTGTGTGTAATGAACATAATACACAACAAAGCATGATAAACCTACATGCACATAATGTACACCAACTATTAGCATGGATCCCAACTCTCAAAAGTATTATATAATTATTGTAATGAGTTCCACAAACACTCTTTAGATATTAGGAGAAGAACTCTAAATAACCCAAATACATCCACATAACATAATCATAATTCAATGTGTGAACTATCAGTCTATTGACATCTTATATATGCTAGTTTTTAGTCAATGTACTTGCAGGCCCCACTACCATGGAAACTCACTATTTACATATACATTTGATCTCTTATTTATACCCCCATTACGTTCATTATAGATGTTATAGCTAGCGATGTTGTTGTTCACATACCTCAACCTAGGCCTACCCCAATCTAGAATTACACAACCAACAAAGTACCCAAGTAGTCTGTTCTTTTTTCTATAAATTGTATTCATATTCATATCCAGAATAAATAATATCTATGGGAATTACTCAAGGACATGATCATTACCTTGTGCTGAACTTGCAAGATGAACTTTTGGGGATCCTTACATGGTACCATTGCTCTTCGATTACTAACAACAATGTTCTCATTGAACAACTATAGTATAAAACAAATCAATTGGTTTATTTTTAAAGTTTGGGGAATCTAAAAAAGGAGTCCAAAGAAAACAAAAGTCAACTAGATCAACAAAAAACAATAATGTTGATGAAGTGGAAATATATTGCATTTACATTGTCATTAAACCCTAGCTCATTCTCTCTATTCATGGGGTCGTGCAAACCATATTTGGCCAATTGCTTTTAAGGGGAAAGACCATATTTGGATAGCCTCTTGCACCATAATGATATTATTCCATATTAATATACCTGACACAAAATCTCTTAATTCCTTTGGACCTCTTTGTTACTTCGAAATCAACTTACTTTCAAGTTTTTCTAGCGTCTTAGCTAAAATGTTTGTTGAGATATTGTATGCGTGAGATGTTGCTTAAGTGTTAACCCCTCTTGGAGGGTTAATATCGAATGAGATTCGATGAGGCTAGTTCCATTGCACCTTGATCTAGACCTCCTGGAGGGTTAAAATCAAACAGGATTCAATCGGGCTAGTTCCATTGCACCTTGAGGCTTGATCTAGACATGCACATTGATCTGAGTTCCTTCCAGAGCTAGCAGGGCTTGAGAGGATTTCTATTTTTGGCACTTTGCTTTTATAGGAGCCCGAGATTCAAGGGCCCATTACAATTATATTCATACATTCACGTTTCTTGTAAAAAAGTGTGTCTAGTGAGACTGCATTTCATTCTTTTTGTTTTTACAAGAAGATAAATAATTTCCTTACAGAGCCTTTCTACTAAGATTTATTTCAAATTGCTAATGTGGCCAAGTAAAAACACTAAAACTGGTGCATGTTTTTGTTAAAGGAGAAGTGAAACAAGGCTTGATTCGAACTCACTTATTTTCAAGCTTTTGTTGACATTTGGAACTCTATGTCCTCCCAAAGAATAGTCACTGAAGAAGTTATGCATGACATTTTTTTTTATTGGGAGGTGTCATTTAAAATAGGCTTGTGGCTTTCACTCTTCAAGGAATGAATCAATGGTTACTAAGATGGAACACAATAGAATCCACAACTATAGGAAGGATCTAAGTGTTACACTTGATAAACAATAAAGTTTTGAAATTCAGTCAAGAAAGAAAGCAGGAAGGAAAAAAGTCGAACTTACCTAATAGATTAATTCTCTCACAACCAAATATAGTCCCAAGTTGCAAGTTGTTGGTGATGTGATCTCTAAGACTGTTTGACCATCTTATTGTGCTAATATGTCCAAGTGAGAGGCTTAGGTTAATTTCATTGAAGTGGTTGGAAAGCATGTTAACATTAACATGTTGACTGTGCCAAATACAAGCAAGAAGTTGACTTGATATTTTAGCATATGAATGTCATTAGAACTATTCCCTTGGATATATGTGCATCTAAGATATGGTTGTAACGTTTTGTAACTTAAACCTTAAAGAGAAACTCGTAGGATAATGTTGGAAAATAAAGAGAACATTTTGAATAAATTAGAACAAATATTCCACTAAAGAAGGTATGTCACCCCAAAGAATATATCTTTCATTAATGAGAATACATTTATGCCACAACAATCTCTTACCGAAAATAAATTCAAAGGCTACTCCAAAATAATAGTAGTATACTAGCTCACGTAAACGAACGATTTGTGAAGGCCATAGCTACTGAAGCCGTCGTTTGATTACAGCTAGGGTTTTTTGGCTCCTCCAGACGAGCACCCTGATGAACCCCCCATTCCTCCCCTGTCTCGTCAGGCGCCCTAGCTCTGATCCATCTGCATGGGTTTTTACCAGGGAGGGGCTGATGTCCCCTCCCATAGTGCCCATCCCAGTATGCCAGGTACGTCAATACATGAACAGAAACACCCATCCACAACAACTCTCAAAATAGGCTCTGAGGATATCCCCATCCATGACTATGAAACACCCCTTGCAACCTTTGACTTGCCTCAAACTCCCCCTTTGGCTACCAACACTCCAAAAACCCGCACCTGTATATCCCATACCATCGCTAGACATACCCTTGCCCTCCCGGGAGAGTGAACCTACCAGCACCTAACTCAGTGAAACATCTACACACTACATTAGGACATACAAGATATTATAGAAATTTCATCAAAGGATACGCGGAGATCACTGCACCTATGGATAAATTAATAAAAAAAGATAAGAAGTACAGTTGGAATGAGGATTGTAAAAAAGGATTGGATATGTTAAAAGAGAAAATGGTAACCGTGCCTATTCTAGTCTTGTGAAATCTCAAGCACAATAGATCTATGGAACAAACACAACAATTACTAGAGATGCATGCAACAAAATGTATGGAAACACTGCGCAGAAGGTTTGCAGCAGTAGAATAATCTCATAAACTCAGAAGATAGACTACAATGTGTAACAATGGCTACAATAATCCAAGCAATTCAAATTCCAAAGATGTTCATTCGAATTGGTGCATGAGAGTGGCTTACTAGGGAGTTAACACCACTTAGCACATCACTTAGCCTCTTAACTAATCAATAATTGACTCTAATAGACTCTGAAACTAATTAACTGAGTCTAACTCAATGTAGAACTTAATTGAATGCCCAAAAATAGGGGAGGGCACCATATGTCTGTAGTTTAACTGAGTGTTAGATGAGATTCACACCACATAAGGTCAAACAGTGCAGTAAGGCGCCCTAGGTTCACCAGTTGGTTGAATAATGCGCTTGAGGCATGGAAATCACCCCCTGAAACATGGAGGAGGCTCAGTAGGTGGCACAGTTGGCTCCTGGAATGTAGGAGGAGGCATAGTTGATTCCCAGTTGGCTCCTATAATGTAGGAGGAGGCTCCAATGACTAAAACTATGATCTGTTGATGATGTAGGCACACGATGGAGTCAATAATACTTAGGATAAGTGGATAATTAAGCGGGAAGGCTCAATTAAATGATGTGTGGTTGGAAAATTATCCAACACCCTCCCTTAAGCTAATCTCATGGAGGTATAAAAAATAATAAAAGGGCTCTATCAACAATGGCCATAGGTCACCCAGTACAGAAATAATCCAAACAATGCTAGAAAAAACTCTAAGTGAGGAAAGAAAAAAAAACCAGTGGGAAAGAAAAACCCCCCTCAAACTGAACAATGAAGGATCTAATCCATCCTCAGCATAGTAGAACTCATCCACACCATAGAAAAAAGGTAATATAACTTCTTCTCATTGAAGATATTGGTGAAGATGTCTACAATTTGCTCTTCTGTAGGGCAATATTGCAATACATAGGTTCTGCAATGCACAAGCTCTTGGATGTAGTGCATGTGGATCTCGATATGCTTGGTCCTATGTCTCTAAACCATATCTGTCGATATATTGATAGAACATTGATTGTCACAAAAGATGACAGTCAAATTGGTGCTACCAATATCAAACTCTACTAGAATACCCTGCAACCAAACTGCCTGAATGCAAGCATTGACTGCTCCTCAATACTCTGCCTCTGCTAAAGATAAGGAAATGGTTGCCTTCTTTTTTCTTGAACAGCAAATAGGCCCTATGCCAACCATGAAACCATATCTGGAAGTGGACTTCCGATCAATTCTATCACCCATCCAATTTGAATCAGTGAATCCAACCAAATCTATATCAGAATCCGTAGCATAGTGAATGCCAAAATGTCTAGTACCCTACACATAGTGCAAGATTATTTGGGATTCCTTCCAGTGAAGCTCATGGGGCTACATATACCTTGACACAACACTCATGGCATAAGAAATATCTGGCCTAGAGTGTGTCAAGTATAGAAGACTTCCAATCAATTGTCGATAAAGTGTAGAATCCACCAATGGTGTAGAATCACCATCGTCAAGATTGATTCCTGAGAGGAATGGGAATGGTGTCACTTTACAATATGACATATTAAACTTTTTTAGTAGGTCTGAAGCATATTTTTTGACTGAGATATGGTGATCCCATCAAAATTTTGAGTGATCTTTAAGCAAAGAAATTGTTTCAGCAGGCCTAAATCACTCATGTCGAATGCTAGATGTAGTACGGTTTTTATATTGTTGATCAAATAAAGAGTGCTTCCTGTAATCAAAAGTTCATCAACATAAAGGACAATGATCATAAAATTACCTTCATACTGTTGTAGGTACACATTTGGATCTGATTTTCATCTTGCAAAATTTTATGACAGAAGGAAGGAATCCATATTTGCATACCAAGCTCTTGGGGCCTGTTTTAAACCATACAATGATTTATCCAGTCTGCACACTAATGTCGGATATGATATGTAGCCTTCAGGATTCTTCATGTAAATCTCTTCCTTCAGATATCCATGAATAAATGCACTCTTCACATCCATATGGTGCACTTCCTAGTGCTTAGATGCGGAAATTTCCAAAACTAGGCAGATAGAATCCATTTTTGCAACCGGTGCATGTTGGAATATTCTCACCATCATTTTTATATTTTTCATGCCTGCATACAAATCTGCATGTTGCATGCATTTTCATGCAACTGGATGCATCCATTCATCATGTTACTGGTCTCCCCAGCACCTGGAGCCTATTTTAGCTCCCTAGATCCTGTCTTTAGCCCCCAGTAGGCCTCCTACCTACCTGATGCACCCTATTTTACCCTTTTGCATGGAAAGTGCACCTTTGCTCACCTACCACCATTTATCATTCAGTTAGAGTGCCTCATCTCACCTACAAGTTGACTGACAGTCAGTTAGTGCATTGATTGAACATTTCTTCCACTGATTACTCATGCTAACTACCTCTAGATCCTAGTTAGCTAGTTCTAGAGTGCCACTTGACCTTTTGACAGCCTCATGCGCCCTCCTTGGAGTCTCCAGCCCCTGATTTATGCCTAGATGGCTCAGTTAGACTCAGTTAGACTCAGTTAGACTCACTTGACTGACTAATACCATTTATGACTGATACTACTGACTGGATGATGTCTCCAATGTTATCCAAGCTAGACTTTGAGCATGATTTGAATGACCTCCTTGATTAATTCAAATTCTTTACACAGTTATTGTATTATTGAAATCATTTTTCACAGTGCCAGCTCATAGCTTATGTATGATATTGCTATTCTCAATTTTTTGTGTTCATGAGTGATTATTAAGTGCAATTCTTCTCTTCTTCTTTGCAACTTCTTAAGATTTTGTGCGAGGCTTGTTACAGCTGTTAGATCCTACTGCACATTATCACATGGTATCAGAGCTATGAGATCTTCCTACAGATCATCACATGGTATCAGAGCAATCAACAACTATTTGAACTGCATCCATTGCAACAGTTGCAGCAGTAGTAGTTGCAACAGTTGTAGCAGTAGCAGTTGCAACATTTCTTTGAGCAGCTATCTTTCCATGAGCACCATAAGCCTCCGAGTTCCCACAGAAAATCCTGGTGCTATGACCTTGAATTCACTGGACAAATATAGTGAGGTATACCTAGGTGTGAAGGACTTAGTCATCTATGCTCAGGTGTCTTAAGGTAGTGTTCATTTGAAGTGTAGCAAATCTCCATCAACAAAACTCTTCTTGTTTTGCAGGTTTATTCACCCATTTGAATTCTTCTTCAATTCGACCTTCACGGTTCACATGGATCTAAAACTCACCTCTTCCAACTATGTCGAATGGAAAGCTCAAATGGCTCTCTTCATGAGATCCAAGAACTTCACCAGGATACTAAATGGAACTATGGTCGAACCACTCAGTGCATTAGAGAAGACCAAGTACTTAGATAGGCTTGATGAAGAAGTAGGCTTACTTCTCTTAATTTCTGAAGATCTTCACTTCCATGTCATCGATCTAACATCTCCAAAAGAGGTTTGGACAAGCTCGAATCCCTCTTTGGACAGAAAGATGATCTGAAAGGTCATAAATTGGAGAATGAACTCATCTCCTTGAGTCCTGAAAGCTTTGAATCCATCAATGCATTCCTAACCAAGTTCAAAATATTGATTTCTCAGTTGAAAAGATATGATATAGTGAAAGAAGACAAACAACTCATTCTTGCCATTATCTCTAAATTAGGGCCAAACTTCTCAGTTTTTGTCTCCACATTTCAGTCAGCTAAGATGTCCATTCCAAAATGGAAGTTTCCCTCACTTGATGACTTCATCAAATCTCTTACTCAAGATGAGGAGAAGTTAATATCCATGGGAATGATCAAACCAAAGTTGGATTCGGCCCTTCCAACTGCTGAGGCCAAAAGAGCGAATGCAAAGGGAAAGCAAAATATTTTTGAAAAGAGAGCAAATGATACAAAGCCAAAAGATGTTCCATATTAGTCAGATGGGGTTTCGAACCCAAAGAAGAAGAAGCAATCTCAGAAAGAGAGATCCAAGTGCACATATTGTCATCGAGGATTTCATGCTAAGAGTTCTTGTATGAATAAGACTATAGACTTGATGGCTCAGTTACTTGAGAAGAACAATCTCCCTATCCCTGCTTGTGCAAGGAAGAAAGATATTGATATTGAACCTTCTAGACCTGAGGACAATGAAATATTTCATGCTCTCATGGAAAGAGCATCAACAAATTCTTCATTCATCATAGATTCAGGAGAAACAAGAAAAATGTCTTACTCCAAAGATATCTTCTCCAACTTCGAAAGCTCAGTTGCCCCTTCCATCATGTCGGGCAATGATTCAGAAGTCTCCTCTCAGGGGATTGGAAGAATCAATCTTGACCATGGCTACTTTTATGATGTGCTTTATGTTCCTTCTCTCACAGCAAATCTACTTTCAGTGTATCAAATGAATCATATTGGAGAGCCCAAAAGAGTGATCTTTTCTCCAAATGAAGTCGAGATACAACACCTGGTTTCAAAGGAAATTATTTCAAAAGGAGTTGCAAATCACACTTCAAAACTCTATGAGTTTTCCCACTTCTTACTTCTCTCCATACTCATGCCAAAGAAGAAAGTAGATTGTGGCGTGAGAGATTAGGACATCTCAACTACAAGCATTTGCAGGACATGCAAGCTCAAAATGTGGTTGGAGGTCTTCCAAATGATAAGTTTTCTCATGGCACCTACAAAGGTTGCTTGAAAGGAAAAGATCAAAAAAAAATATTAAGAAAAAGAAGACTCTTGAAGAAGTGTGAAAGCTAGATCTAGATCCACAAGAACCTGAAGATCTAGCACCTAAATTTTCATCTCCTATTGCTACATGGGCCACCACTACTCCTGTCTCCACCATTGATCTTGTCAAAGATAGATTTGATCTTCATGATACAAGAACTGCACTCTCTCCCTCAGATCCATTTCTATCTAAGATGGTGCCAGTACCATCGTAACACTGGCTCTAACTGTGGGACGTGTACTCCTACTGAGGGTGATCGAGAATCCAAGAATCATCTGGGTAGCTATAGACCTGCACACATATCAAATAACCAAGGACATCAAAATACCTAGAGGCAGACACTTCCATCCTGCCTTGTTCATCAAATATGACTAAATAAATGCATAAAAAATGACTATCCTATGTCAACATGAAGAACATCAAATGCAATGCATGGATAATAGTATATTCCTAACCTACCTACCTATGCTAACATAAGAAGCATAAAGGACTAGGTAAAATCATACCACCAATGTAACCACTTGAGTAAGTAATTCATACCTATTGCTTTACCATTTTCTTTGGATAGAACCCATGATAAAACCTGATTGATCACGAAGAAAATACCTAACAACATATCCATTAGGATATTAGATGAGGATTGGATGGCTACGGGGGTCTAGGAGCTGAAATGCTACTACCATGGGAAAATATCTCTTTTACAAGCCGCTATCCAAGCTTCCACTAGACTAATGTATGGAACGTCTTGATGATATATTGGCATTGAGAAATTTGTTTGCTTGAGTATTGCTGTTAAAATTTGAGCATTATTTCACAATACTCTAGGATCTTTACTCAGAGAACAACATATACAGTATATCAATGCATATCAATCATAACAAGCATGTCAATCATCACAAGAATCAAAAGCATGAGAGACAATAGACACACAGAGTTTCTATGGGGAAAATCCTAAGGTGAAAAACCCCACAACTTCCTCAGAGATAGATAGAGCAATAGCTTAACCAAAGTACAACCAAAATACAAGATATAGACTCCTCCTAGCAGCTGAACCTCCTCCTCACAAGTGCGCCACTTTTTGAGTGAAGGAAGAATGAGTTTCTAAGTGATCCAAATAGAGATCTCCTGATCTCTATTTATACTTGTCCTGTTTTCCCAATAACCTTATGGGTTCGACTTGTCTAACTAGGTACATAAACCATATATTACATAAATTAGGGCCAACCCCACACATGGTGGTCTAATAACCCATCGGCAAGTTAACACACATGCGACACTTGTCAATACACATGAGGACACTTTTGTATAGAGGAACGCCACATCTCTATAGGAGTACAATAATATATAAATGAAATACATGGATGAAATACATTCTGAAGTCACATATACATCAACACTCCTTCTTAACTAGGAAGGTATTTCTCGACACAGATCTGCTAGCACAATTCTTCTTCTCTGGATCATTGTCATCGTCACTGCTGCTGCTATCTCAAACAATCTCTGAATCTACTCGTCATAGGAAGTTCTACAGAGCCAGTCTTTTTTCATACTGGATGTAGGCCCATCACCTGCAGGTCTTCATCACTGGCCATACTATGGAATCCTCAGGACTTATTATGTGCATCACAAAACCTTGCAAGAGCATCCTAAGCTGTTACGAGCACACGGCTCTACCTGTAGGATCTCCTAGGGCCATATTATATGTGACCTTACCACAAAACCTCGCAAGAGCATCCCAGGATGTTACGAGCACACAGCTCTACCTATAGGATCTCCCAGGGCTAAATTACATGTGGTCATGGCAAAACCTCGCAAGATCATCCCAGGACTTATTATGGGCACACAACCCAACCTATTGGATCTCCCGAGGACATATTATATGCCATAGGACAAAACCTAGAAAGAGCTTCTTCCAGGTATCGAAGGGCCAAATCATATGCCATAGGAAAAACCTTGAAAGACTATCTGTAGATGTCCCAGGGCCAAATTATATGTCCTCCTAAAGAAAAGCCTCGAAAGAGCATTTGCCAGATATCCTAGGGCCAGATTACATGCCATAGGAAAAACCTCGAAAGACTATCTGCAAATATCCCAGGGCCAAATTATATGCTTAGTTGCACAACCTCTTCCATGGCCATAGAGTATCAACCTGATAATCACCATACATCATCCTGATGTACACATGATCAAGATGATCATCGTCACTGCATCATCCTGATGCATGTCATCTGGAGCAACATCCTGAAGATCGTTATCCATGATCATCCTGATCATACAATGCATCTACCTGATGCATACCATGTATCTACCTGATATATATCATCGTACATGATCCACCTAATCATACAATGTATCCACCTGATACATACATAGATACATGATCCACACAATGTATCCACTTGATATATATCAACATACATGATCTACCTGATCATACACAGTATCCACCTGATACATATATAGATACATGGTCCAAGCATCCAACATGATGCATATACAAATACATATAAATGATCCAACTGATCATATCCAGCATCCAACATGATGCATACATACATATACATATAAATGATCCAACTGATCATATCCAGCATCTAAAATGATGCGTACATACATATACATATAAATGATCCAACTGATCATATCCAGCATCCAACATGATGCATACATATATATACAGAGCAGTAAATGGAGCATCGTCCTGATGTTCATCATCCAACGCTTACATCCACAGCCATGTGAAGGATCCTCCTTCCAACATGCTTGGAATGGCTTCTGCAAATGTGTCCATCACTTCTTCCTCGAAGTGTCATCAATCTGAAGAACACCAAGCCTCTCTCTGAAGTACTTGAACTTCACTCTGGCTAGTGGTTTTGTCAGCACATATGCAATCTGCTCATCCATCACAACATACAGGAGCTTCACTGCTCCTCTCTGCACCATATCCTTGATATAGTGATATTTGATCTCTATGTGTTTCGACCTGTCATGAAACATTGGGTTCTCAGACAGCTTCATACAACTCTGGTTATCGCAGAAGATACCAGTAGCATCCAACGAGAGATCAAATAACTTAGACAGTAGCTTCCAAAGCCATACTGCCTCACAACTATCCAAACATGCTGCAACATACTCTACCTCGGCTATACTTAGTGCTACGTAGGTCTGCTTCCTGCTAAACCAAGAGATCACATATGATCCCATACTAAAGCAGCACCCAGATGTGTTATCTGCAGCACTGCTTGCCCAATCTGAATCAACATAACCCTGTAGGTTAAACTTTTGATTCGCTTCATACTTGAGCCCATAATCAACTGTACCCTTCAGGTACCTCAGAATATGCTTTCCAAAAACCAGGTGAACACTCCTCGGATCCGTCAGGAACTGGCTCAATGTGTTCACCGTGAAACAAATATCTGGTCTCGTGTTCGTCAGGTACATCAAGGACCCAATCATCTGACGATACATAGAGACATCAACTGGCTCAAATGAAGCATCACATAGAAGCTTGAGATTCAATGCCATAGATGTGGCCATGGCCTTGCAATCCATCATCCCGAACCTCTTCAGGATATCGACAGTATACTTCCCTTGTTCAAGGAAGATCCCATCTGCACTCTGCCACACCTCCATACCTAGAAAATAGTGCATCATCCCCAAGTCCTTCATATCGAACTCGATAGAAGCTTCCTCTTTGTATCGATAATCAATCTGTCATCTCCTGTTATAAACGGGTCATCTACATACAGGAGTAGAATCACAGGATTTCCTTCCTCAACCTTGTAGTAAAGGTTGGAATCCGCTTTACTCTTGGTAAAGCCCAAAATAGATAGGAAACTATCCATCCTACCATACCAAGTTCTGGGAGCTTGCTTCAAGCCATACAAGGATTTCTTCAATCTGCACACATGTGACTCCCTGTCATGTGTTTCAAAACCGAGTGGCTACTCCACATACACTTCCTCTTCGACTACACCATTCAAGAAGGTTGTCTTGACATCCATCTGGTGTATCTTCCATTTCATTGCTGCAACCAGTGCAAGTACTGATCTGATGGAAGTGTATCTGGCTACAGGAGCAAAAGTTTCTTCATAGTCTATTCCCTCTTTCTGAGAGAATCCACAAGCTACGAATCTTGCCTTGTATTTCTGTATGCTGCCATCTACAGCATGCTTGATCTTGTAGATCCATTTGGAAGTCACAACAGACCTCCCTTCAGGTCTTGGGACAACATCCCAAACATCATTCTTCGCTATTGATTGGTATTCTTCGATCATGGCATCCTTCCATTCTTTCTTTTCCGTTGCTTCTTCATAACTGGAAGGTTCTTTGTTTATGATGTCACGGAGTAAAGAAACATAACTAGTATGTGATCTGGTTCTCTTCTTTGCTCTGTGTTCTTCTTCTGGAATACCATATCTTTCTGCATCTTGAATGAGCTCTCTAGCCCATGCAGGTTTTCTCTTGTAGGAGTTATTCTCATGAGGTGGATCTATAGGTTGTTTCGGATCTTCAATTTCTCTAACAACATTTGGAATTGCTTCAGTCATGGTAGTGTCTTGAAATCTAGTTTTCTTAGGTTCTTCATAATCTTCAACAGGTGTCTTTCTTAATTTGATGAATGTTGAGTTTTCATCAAATGTCACATCCCTACTGACATCAATCTTCTTGAACCTTGGAAAGTATATTCTGTAAGCCTTCGAGCTTTCACTGTAACCCACAAAGATACCCTTCTTTCCTGAAGGATCTAGCTTGGTCCTCTTTTCCTTTAGGACATGAGTGTATACTGGACAACCAAATATTCTAAGATGGCTGACTTCAGGTTTCTTACCAGAGAAGACCTATTTTGGTGTCTTGTTGTCCAATATCTTGTGGGGTGTTCTGTTCTGCACATATACAGTTGTTCTAGCTGCTTCATCCCATAGATGCATAGGTAGATCTTAGTTATGCAGCATTGCCCTTGCTGATTCCATGATTGTTCTATTCTTTCTTTCTGCAACTCCATTCTGTTGTGGATTGTAAGGAGCAGTCAACTCCCTCTTAATCCATGAATCACTGCATAGCTTCTTGAAGTCACATGAGGTGAATTCTCTGCCATTGTCGGATTTGAATGTTCTGGTATTCTTATCAGTTTGGTTCTCCATCAAGGTTGTGAATTCCTTGAAGTTATCAAATACTTCATCTTTGTTCTTCAAGAAGTAAACCCAAGTCTTTTTGGAGAAGTCATCAATGAAAGAGACATAGTAAACATACCCACTCACAGAACTGGATGACATGGGACCACATACATCGGAGTGGATGATTTCCAAGATACCTTTTTCCTTGATTTCACTACTTGGAAATGCCTTCTTAATGTTATTTCCTTTTGCACATCCTTTGCAAACACCTTCTGCTTGGTCTTAATTTCAGGAAGACCTTCTACAGCCTTACTTGCAATTGATAATGCTTTGTAGTGCATATGTGCAAGTCTTCTATGCCAGAGTTCACTTGGCTCCATGGAATCATGTACCATGGCATGTTTAGGTTGTCCCTTCAGTTTATACAACCCTCCCTCTTTCTCTCCAATCATCAGTGCATCATCAATAGTTTTACCCTTTGGCCACATCAGAACTTGGCCATCTACAAATGAAACCCTCATGCCTTTTGCATCCAATGCAGAGATGGAGAGAAGATTCTTCTTGAGCCCAAGTACATAAAGAACTTCTTTCATTTTCAAAGACTCTCTAGAATCTAGGTTGTAGGAGGATTCACCACTTCTTTTGATAGGGTATTGATAATCATCCCCAAGTTTCACCTTATGGGGTGAATCATGTTCATATAGGTTTATGAAGGATTCTTTAAACCCAGTCATGTGTTTGGAAGCCCCACTGTCAATTAACCAATCATTACAACCATGAGAGATAGTACCTGTGAGAGCA
Organism: Larix kaempferi; assembly: GCA_027924585.1. Classification (NCBI taxonomy): domain Eukaryota; kingdom Viridiplantae; phylum Streptophyta; class Pinopsida; order Pinales; family Pinaceae; genus Larix; species Larix kaempferi. Next base: position 7,040,755 of record BSBM01000912.1, on the reverse strand, counting down.
GAGATTAGAACATACTCTTCTTCACTTGATGAGTCATCATCACTTTATTCCCTAGCCTTCTTCTTTGGAGGTTCATCATCCTCGGCAGCATGAGTATGGTACCTTCTTTTGTTGCACTTCTTCTTCTTGTTGAAGTTGTTGTTGTTATCCCTTTTTTTATTGGGACAATCTGAAGCAAAGTGACCTTTCTCATTGTAGTTAAAACATCTTAGATCCTTCTTATTCTTTTGTTGGTTGTGATAGGATCTCTTGTAGTGAGAGTGCTCCTTCTTGGGCTTGCTTCTTTTGGTGTGAGCTGCGAGAGCTTGATCTTCACCTCCCATCTTTTCTTCTCGATCTACAAGCCTAGCTTCTTCTTGAGAGCATTCCTCCCACAGTTTACTGAAAGAGATCAATTTCTTTCTTGCACAGATTCCTTGAATAAAGGAGTCCCATGGCCTAAGTAGGCCATTCAGAGTGGTCATAACAACTTCACCATTATCCACTACTTCATCCACAGCTTCAAGTTGTTCCTTGATCTGAGAGACCTTGGAGAAGTAAGAATGAATGGTCTTTCCATTCAACATATTGACCCCTTTCAATTGATTCCGCAAAGTCATCTTCCGATTTATGTTCTTCCCTTCAAATACCTTGGTCAGGGAGTCAAACATCTCCTTGGTTGTCTTTAGAGATGACACATGAGGTATGAGATGGTCTTTGATAGAATCAGCAATGATTCTCTTTTCCATGACCAAGTTCTTCTTATGCAATAAATTAGCCTCTTCATCGTCTGGGATAGGGACCTCAGAGCTGATGTGGGAGTCCAATTCTTCTTCCAGGATTAACCCAATCCTATACTTCTAGGCTCGGAATTTTTCATCCCCTTCAAGCTTATCCTCAAGCTTGGTGTGGTGAGACATCTTAAAGAGTACTTCAAATGGAAATAGAAGAGATTTAGGTCTTACCACTTATTTTGCTGAAAACTGGATCTCGTTCCGGATTAGGGCTTGTCGAAAAAACCCTAAAAATTCAAAATGTGAATTTCAACTTTCTAAGAGGATAGAAAGATGCGCCTTGATGAGCTGATTAGCCTGGTGTATTCAGAATTTGAGATCTGCAAAGCTTCACCCTTCAGAAATGCCTTTTTATCTTCCTAGGTTCACAAGGGAGGACCATGAATTAGGGTTTGAGTTTCTCATAGATCTACCTAGCCAAAAATCTCGATCCAAAGCTCTAAACTTCGATTTTTGCAAGGAGCTTCCAGCTATGTCTTCGGATTCTAGAAATTCCTATTTTTGTGGAAACCCTAATTTTTAGGGCCAAATCTGAAAATGATCAAAATTGAATTATGATTGGACAGATAGATTCTCCTTGATGAGTAGATTCAATCTACTATAATGCTTTTCCAAAATATGTGGAGAGAAACCCAATAAACAAGAAACCCTTGGTTTCCGTCACTCCACAATGTCTTCTTCTCAGGTTAGCTCTGATACCATGTTAAATTCATGCATTAATTCACAATACTCTAGGATCTTTACTGAGAGAACAACATGTACAATATATCAATGCATATCAATCATAACAAGCATGTCAATCATCACAAGAATCAAAAGCATGAGAGACAATAGACACACAAAGTTTCCATGGGGAAAACCCTAAGGTGAAAAACCCCACAACTTCCTCAGAGATAGATAGAGCAATAGCTCAACCAAAGTACAACCAAAATACAAGAGATAGACTCCTCCTAGCAGTTGAACCTCTTCCTCACAAGTGCGCCACTTTCTGAGTGAAGGAAGAATGAGTTTCTGAGTGATCCAAATAGATATCTCCCGATCTCTATTTATACTTGTCATGTTTGCCCAATAACCTTATGGGGTCGACTTGTCTAACTAGGTACATCGACCATATATTACATAAATCAGGTCCGACCCCACACATGGTGATCTAATAACCCATCGGCAAGTTAACACACTTGCGACACTTATCAATACACATGACGACACTTCCATATAGAGGAATGACACATCTCTATAGGAGTACAATAATATATAAATGAAATACCTTCCGAAGTTACATATACATCAACAGATGCTTGATTGTCCATTTGAGAAATCATTTGTGGAAGTGGACCTTGCAATTCTTCACATATCAGTTGTAACCTATTTGGACAATTCCTTGGAAATACATGCATATTGCTTTTCTTTATAATTACCGTGTTAGTACTCCTAACGTTCTTTATCATTTTAAAATTGTCAACTACATAATTCTAGCCTTCACATTTCAAATGAAAAAATAAACAATATAAATCATGATAATGAGAAAATAAAATCATACCTATCTACATACATGTATTGCCTTTATTAGAAAACATCATTGACCACTTACCGATACTGGACAAAAGGGGTTAAACACTTCTTGATGACGATGGTGATGTTGATGATGAAGAAGATGATGATGATGAAGATGATGATGATGATGGAGATGTTGATGAGGAACCTAGAGATGACAATGATGATGAAGATGTTGTTGATGATGATGATGGTGATGATGATGAAGATGTTGATGATGATGGTGATGGTGATGAAGATGATGATGATGATGGAGATGCGGACGAGGATGACAAAGGGGGAGATGACAATGATGATGAAGATGTTGATGTTGATGATGATGAAGATGGTGATGATCATGGTGATGGTGATGAAGATGATGACGATGAAGAATATGGTGATGCTGATGAGGAAGGGGAGATGACGATGATGATGAAGATGTTGATGATGATGGTGATGGTGATGAAGATGATGATGATGATGATATAGAAGATGATGATGATGGAGATGTTGGTGAGGAACCTAGAGATGACAATGATGATGGTGATGATAATGAAGATGGTGATGATGATGATGACGGTGATGGTGATGGTGATGAAAACATTGATGATGATGGTGACGGTGATGAAGATGATGATGATGATGAAGAAGATGATGATGATGGAGATGTTGATGAGGAACCTAGAGATGACAATGATGATGAAGATGATGATGATGGTTATGGTGATGAAGATGATGATGATGATGCTGAAGAAGATGATGTTGATGGAGATGTTGATGAGGAACGGAGAGATAACAATGATGATGATGATGATGATGATGATGGTGATGGTGATGAAGATGATGATGATGATGAAGATGATGATGATGATGGAGATTTTGATGAGGAACCTAGAGATGACAATGATGATGAAGATGTTGATGATGATGATGATGGTGACGATGATGA